>VXBL01003720.1:263835-276807 GCA_013400195.1 Aramus guarauna
TCATGAGAGCAGAGTAGAGGGGGAGAATCTCTTCCCTTGACCTGCTGGTCATGCTTCTTTTGGTGCAGCCTAGGATACGGTTGGCTTAGATCCTGGACCTATTACCTGGGCACAATCTTCATGTTGCCTGGATTTTGGATGGATGGCTTAAACATGCTGACCTGGTGCCTGGCGGCTGTGCTTGTGAGTGTGAGACTGGGTATGTGGCTGAGTGAAACCTGTTTTGTTTCAGTTTTTCATTTAAATAAAATCACTTTCTCCTCCTTAAGGTCGTGTGGTGTCCATCTGTGTGTGGTCTGCCTGCCACCCTCCGCAGTCCCCCCCTTCCCTCGCCCCCGGATGTTTTCTACATTGTTGATACAGTGTCGCAACAGTATTTCCTATAGAGGAACAAGGAGTAAACAGGAGCACCCAGCTGCATGATCTTTCAGTCATAGCTCTTGTGATGGCAGCAGAGAAAGAACCATAAAAAAAAAAAATTATGTCAGGAGAAAAGAGTCTTTTTTCTAAGATGGGTTCTTCAAAGACCACCCTGTCCCTTTTGCTGGCTTTGGTCAGCAGTGCAGCTCACACAGCTAGAGCTCTGGCCCACGCCGTAGTAAGACAGTTAGCTCAGGCTTCACTTTGCACATTTGCACATTGTAACCTTTCCATTTAACAAAGCATATAAGGTAAAGGGTTTTGAGACCTCTAGTTCATCACACTGCCTTAGGACTAAATATAACCATCCACTCTGAACGGATGCTCGTCTGACTGGATCTCCAGAACACCAACTGCATCCCCAAACTGGGGGACGGTCCCCAACCCTGGCAACAACTGGCCTCTCCTAAGAGGCAGAGTGCCAGGCTGCCATCATGTCACCACAGCCATCGCTCCTCAGCTGTGCGCCAGGAACCCCTGCTTCATGCTGAGGCCAAAAAGCTGCTTAGCGAGCCAAGGGCTCCCAGCACCTTTCAGACACCCACGGCATGGTGGAGCCATCAGACGCCCACGCCTTTCAGATGCAGCCAGCTGAGTACCTGCAGGGAAGCGGGAGCTGCTGCAGTCTCTCTGTGAGACAGCAGCTCCGGTTGACTTCTTCTTTGTCTAAAGGATGGCACAATGCTGCTCTTCACCTCCAAGAAGTGGCTGCATGTCTTGTTGCGTGCCACTTAAGTCTCCTTAAAAGCTCATCGCTTTTTAGCCTATTCATATTAAACAGGAAGAGTTGTTTGTTTCCTTCCTCTTTGCAGCTTTTTACATACTGTGTACTGCTGTTTTGCCTCTCCTCAGACTTTGCTTCTTGAGAGTGAATTGTTTTTCATTGTGCTTTACAGTTCATATCTTCTGAACTTCCAGTAGAGCAGCAGTTTAACATTTAAATGAATGTAGTGTTTATGAAATGAGCTGGACTAACAGGCATGGAAATGGAGACTTTGGTCTTCACAGATTAGATGCCACAGTGGTAGGTGTAGTGAGAACTCCGTACCTAACTTGTGATGTGGAACATCTCTAGAGGCAAGAAGATGATGTAGTGGTGAAATTTATCTCAGTGGTTCAGATTTCCTCTTTAATCAGTAGCCTCTAGGCTGTTTCAGCCTGCTAGGATTCATTTGTGCCAGATGTGATAGTGGTTTTGTGATACAGAAAAACATTGCAATAGCAATGAACGGTGTTAACCAACTCATTTCACATAAATTACTGGCCTTGTGGAGGCAGGGCATTCAGGCAGGGTTCATCTAATCAATTGTAGACGGCTACACGGAAGGCTTTCTGGCCAAGCTAGTCACCTCAGGCCCCTATTACAGCCACAACGGAGAAAAAGACACTCTGAGATCATGAATCATCTCATCCTAAGGTAGATATTTAAAACAGATCAGATAAGACATACCTTTAAAGTGCCTACGGGGCAGCAGGCTTGGATGTAGAGATAGACACCGTAGACATCTAAAATTAGGTGAGCTGAATCTCACCTGTGGAGTCCATTAAAGTGGTGACACACAGGTCAAAAGCCCCACTTCCTGTGTTGAATCTTCAGAGCATCCCTTTGGCCTTTTTGAATTTACAGCCACCTCAGAACAGCCTGAGGTAATGGCTGCTGAAATACTGCTGGAAGAAAGAGGGTCTTCCACCAAGTGGCTAAATCTTCTTACTGATTTTCAAAATTTAATTTTTTTTTAATTATTATTTTTATTTTTTTTTTTAGTTTAGTATCTAAATAATCATTTTTCAGAACAGGAATAGTTGCTTTTTCACTTCTGCTCATGCCAGCATGTGGAGTTGAAAAAGCAAATGTTTGGATTAGGAAGCACTGATGTTCATCATGGCTAAAATAATGATATTCTGCAGAGAGAGATTTTTAGGTTGGATTCATCTGGTATAGTTTAACTGTAAAGATGTATCTTGCAGAATCTTTGGAAAATGTGTCCTTCAAAACAATCTATTTTACTATCATAGAATTCCCCCCCCCCCTCCATTTTTATTCCTTAGTTAATAGTTTCTAATTAAGGAAAAAGGTTCTCTTGATACCATGGCACATCTCCTGACCCACTTCAGTGCAAATGCCTGTATAACCACTTGTTTGTTTGTACTTCTACAGGTGTTGGTGCTGTGCAGATATGGGCTGCGGTTAAAGTTTCATAATGGAAAATCTGACAGGCAGTTAACTAATCCATGAGTCATATTTCGTAATAGCCTAAAGGTCTCTGATGTTCGACCTTCATTTGATACCCTTGCCATCAGGGAGTTATACATAACCCATCTGAAGAACATTCTTTATATAGATGCCTACGCGCTGCCTTTTTATACCTGCAAGAACGGGCATTGCACTTACTGAACCAAGGAAGTCTTCTGTCGCCCTTTCCACCCCTCTGTCTCTGTGAGGCTGTTTGCAGGACTGCAGAGGTGCACTGCGGGAAACTCACCTGATGAATGAGAACAGTGGAAATCTCTCTGCTTAGTTTAAGTCCTCTGTAGGGCCTAGCTGAGAGGTAAGAAGAGGGATGGGGAGCTGGTTTTGGACTCCATTCGCCCTTCTGAAGGGTTTTCTCGTCAGTACAGCTCCAGTAATGAAAGTAGCAGTGGAACTGCCAGCAGCACTGAGAGAGCTCGGCTGGTTTTACCCATGTATGGCTCACTTCTGTTTACAACAGGCCACATAGATAGAGAACAAGACAACCTTTTGTTGGACTATCCCAAACAGGAATCCCACCATTGCTGACACCGGTGGAGTTGAGCCAGCATTAGCAAGGCCAATGTGTTTATAGGAAGACTTAATGTGGAGAGGGCTCATCTAGAGAATCTACCACTTTATTTTCTAGCCAAAGAGCAAAAAAGCAACACGTTGTCTTTCTGGACATCTCAAGTCCTCCCTCAAAGGCAGCAAAAGATGTTGGCATTGCTGCTGTTCCCAAAGCTAAAATAAGGCAGACACGTGACTTCAGTAACTGCATGTGAAGTTTACATATTATGACTCATCGTAATAAAGAAACCTAAACAAAATCCCAGTGTGTCATTAAAGCTGGAATATGTTTTCCATACTGATTTATTTTAGGTTTGATTTGGCTTCTTTTTTACAGCTGTAGAATAGTACAATATCTCATCGATATTAACTTTTTGCCATTGCAGGACAGAAAGCTCTGGTCTTCACGAATGGACCCAGTCTAAAACACAGCAGAATGTTATCTTATGTTTTTTAAACACTCTGGCACAACAGCTTTCACAGCAGTGCCAAATGCTAGACAACCATGAGAGCAGCTGAGAAGAAAAATGGAAAGAAGAAAGCAGAGAAGAGTTGTGTCCCAAGCTTTAACTTACGCCGTCTTTTCAAGCAACCCTGCCATTTCCAAATAACTATTTTATAATTGTGTCTTCAGATATCAGCAGACACCACGAGTGATGTACATGTAGCATGTGAGTTGCCTGCTGCTGTATGCGGAAAACTGCAGAGTGAGGGTCTGGCACAGTGGGAGGGGGAACACACCCAGCACGAGTGTAGGCACCGGTGAGGGGGTTAGTCATCCTGCTGCGTCAACAGGAGACACAAGCGCCTCCGAAGGGTGCTTCTGCCTACTTGTCGTCTAACGTTAGACAGCTAAAGTTACGTGGTATGAGCCTATAATGATAGGCTCATATGCATGCTCATTTATGCATGGAATTCATCTTGCATGGGTGATCTGGGTTACCAGATCCAAACCTCTTCATCTGGAGTAAAGCTGGTGTTGGACTGGGCAGAGGTTTGCAGTGGCTGGTTTTTAGGGCTCTCCTTGCAGCTTTTCTCAGGCAAATGCAGAAGGTGAGAAAAAGCCAAAGGTCCCAGTAGGATTTGTGTTCGTGCAGATCTAGCACCAGAAGTGGGGCAGCAGTGTTTGAATTCTGACAAGCAAGTTGCTAAAAAGGGGCTGGGGGGAGGGAAAGGATTACACAGCAGATGTATCGCCCCTCTGTCAGCAGTCCTACCCCGTCGCCCACCCCTGCCTTCCATTCGCATTGGAACTGATTCTTGGGTGATATTCTAAAGGCGTGAATTCCCACTTACCAGGACATGGTATTAGTTAATGCTCCTTATTTACACAGCTTTAGCTGTGCAAGTTTCTCTCCAGTCAGTCACAAGTTTCCAGGCAGATAGACTCTGTTCCAACAAACAGGAAGAGTTAGAGTTTTTCCATCTTCGCATATAACTTTCCAAGAAGTCATCACCAAAAGTTGGCTAAACACACAGTTATCCTTGTCACACTCCAGGCAAAATGACAATATAGCTAGAATCAGAAAGTCAGAGAATTTTTTCTGATGTGGTACTAATTGTATGACTAATACCAAAAATAAACCTGGCAGAAGCAGTGTAGTTTAAACTCTAGCAGCTTTAGCTTCAGAGGACTTTCCATCCTACGCAACCGCTACCTTGTTCCGCCGTCTCAGGCCACAACCTCATGGTGTCATCCTTACTGAAAGATTTTTGTTGCCATCATTTAGGGTCCCTGCAAGAAGAAGGGCCCAGCTGCACAAATCCCACTGGCAGGATAGGGCTGCTGAAACAAATGGAACGTAATAAGATGCATTACAGACTTGTACAACTCTTGTCTGATGATCTGAGGGACTCCTCTCCCAGTCTGGCCTGCAGTACCCGCTGAAGTCAGCGTAACTATCATCTCCAGCGACTCATCCTGGCATTGGATCTCAATATTCATAACAAACTTCTGGTTTAAAGTGCCAAGACAGAGGAACCGTATTGGACGACTGTTCCAGAACATGCTGCACTCTTGCTTTGCCTGGATTTTTGTCTTTTTAAAAATCTTTTTCTTTTTTAAAAGTCATCTTAACATCAGCAGAGAATTTTCATTCTGTCTTTCCTCTTTTTATTGCAGCATTGGCTGTAATTAAATGTTAAATTACAGAGACATCATTACCTGATATTTGTCCCTCTTTTCCAAACAATTCCTGGAACTGAAAATTAATAAAAGACGATAGACCTTTTCGGTTCTTTGTTTAGCTCCCCTGGCTTATTTTCAGCTTTGACAGCGCTTTTCAGGCTCTCAGTTTAACTGCCTTCTCCCTATTTTCTGGTTCCCTGAGTCTGTGTGGAGCCTTTGATGCTGCAACAGGGCAAGGTAAAGTGTTGAAAAAAAAGGTACAGTACTGTGACAAAAGGACAGGCATTGCCCCAGGGATTCGTGTACTGAAATATCTTTAAAATTCTTCTGAAAAACTGACTAGCTGGGAGGTGACAGTATCCTTTTAAGAACAGTTTACGTTAAGAAATCCTGAGTAGTCTTACGAGCAAGTTTTGGCTGAGCACAAGTGCTAATGACTTTTTTGAAACGAAAAAATATTTCTAAAGACAAAAATAGCTAGTACTGAAATCTCTCACAGTCATTATTTACAATTTCTTTGTGATCTCTTGTCCAGATTTATAATGATTGCTTGCCATGCCAGCAGAACTTACAACTTTGTGGGTTTGTCTAATTAAAACCAGGATGATTTGCACGGGCCCAAAATAATTTGTAGTTTTTGTGAGAGCTCTGTCTTTTAAGTGGCCTTACATAAGATATAATCTTCACTGACCTAAGCATGCAGACACATTTTTTTTTTTAATAATCACTTATGTTTTCATCAAGGAATTGTATACCTTTGGGGTTATTTCAGCCTGATATGCTTAGGTAATAGTACATTTTCCCCATCTCAAGATTTTATAATGTGGTGAAGTTATCTTTAAGTAAAACAGTCCTTCATTTTCTTCTGCCAGTATGCCTCCAAATAGCTTTTCGTCCTTCTCTAAGAGTTAAAGACATGCCCTTTAACAGTCCTTTCATACTGTCTTTCCTCCAGCACATTTTCCATTTTACTGTCACTCTCGACACAGGCTGGGGACACTGCAGTGACTCCCCAGCATTCCCAGAGCTGAGTAAAAGCCCCAAACCTTCTTGCTCTTCTTAAATATGCGATCATGACGTAGCGTAACCCCTAAAATCTGATCTCCTACTACTTCTCCATATTTGTCGGAGGGGTGGATGTTCCTTAGCATGCAACAAAAAGCCCATTCTGGCATCACACATACACCCAACCGGGCAGACAATGTATTACAGCAATAGTCAGTAAGGGGAAGTTATACGGGAATAGGTAGAGAGTTAGGTCCTCAAATGCAATTTCTTTCTTATTGGAACACGTAGCAATTTTTGAAGTCTGAAGTTTCATTAACATGATTCCTCTATGGATAACTTGTTCTTTTAACTTGTCCTTAAACTTTTTGTTCTGGGAGTATTTCATCTAAGGTGTTTAAGTCTTGAACCCGTTTGTGCTTGGTAATATTAATAACCCCAGGCAGAGAATGTTTATATAGTACTAAGCACCATGACAGCACTGGGTAAATAGTGAAATAAATCACAGGCTTTTTTTTTTCGTTTAAATACTGTGTTTGCCCTCTGTGGATACAGATCTTCTGGATCCTGCTCAACAACCTCATTTGGGTGAAACTGGATATCACGCCAATTTTATTCCAGCTCCTTTAACATATGGCAACAGTACAAACAACGCACTGGCTAACAAAGGACTCAAAGTCCCCCATCTAAACCCTTAAGAAAAAGATGAACCTGCACTAAAAATATCCACCAGGATTCTTAATTTTTATACAAAGACACAATTAAGGTAGAAAAAGAAAGTAGCGAATACATCCAAATCAACAATTACAGCATGCAGGAACCAGTAGGGTTCAAATTCACTGCCCCATTCCAGACTTCTAGACATGCTCTGGAAATACCAGGGCAGGAAAGTTACTCTGGCTGCTACAGAGGGGGTGCCCAAGCATGGGAGAGCCGACGTGGAATTAGCGATGTGAAGAAAACCAACACTAGTTAACTGCTTGGAAGCACCACGTAGAGATAAACTGGGAGGACGAGAGTTATTGCATTCTATGGACTTGACCTTCCAGACCCACACACAGGTGCAGAAGGTGGGAGGGGGACATATGCCATAGAGAGGAGCTGTGTGTTTCCCTTCAGAACAGCCTGAAAGCTTTTCGGGGATCCCAGCGCTTAAGATATGTCTCAGAGAAATCATACCGCGGTTGACTCTGCCTAGCTCGCATACGTTTCCAATAGAAACATTGAAAATTGTTTCAAGACCGAGGCGTATACATGTTAAACTTTGAGTATAAGCTGAAGAACTCACAGAGCCATGCTTAATTGGTTCCTAGTACAGCCTGAAAAAATACTCAAGGTGCCTCCTAATCCAATTGATCCCATAGAAACCACCAGTATCTATGTGATCTCCTATGTGATCTCACCAAATCAGGCTTAAATTTGTAGGTGAGGTGACTAAAATCTCAGTCTGATTTAATCTCTTTTCCATTAGAAACTGGCAAAGCTGAGAAATACTTCATAGCTAAATTCAGCCTATCTTATGTACGCTGAATTTATATAGGCTTATGTGTTGTATTTGAATTTATATAAGCTTATGTATTATGTTTGTCATATTTGTACTTTTCTATTTTGAACATAAAATGTAAGTAAAGATAATCCCTATAAATGTGTAAACTTGTCACACATTTATTATGGCATAATAAAACTTATATTAATCAAAAGATTTGTAATATTTGTCCATAACTTCATTGCTGTAGTCTGAGCTGCACTAAGGAGCCCTGAGCTGGTCCAGAAGATGGGAAAGGACAAAATTCAACTCCAACAAGCAGCAAATGACGAGTTAAGGTATTTCAAACCACAGCCTCTGCAAAATCAGACTAAAATGCAGAGTTAAAAGCCTCTGCCAATTCTGGAACAGAAATTAAACTCTACTTCTACCATGGGGAAGTGATAGCAGCCAGGGGAAAATGGGAAACGACCAAGAAACAGTGGAACGAGAGACAAAAGATAAAAGGCCATCAGGATGAAAGGCGAATTTGCCATCTTAGGCAAATTTGTCATCGAATGAAGGCTACATGCTTTGTGAGTCTTGATAGTCCATCAGGTCCAGCAGAGGATTTCTTGGTCAGAGTTACGCAGGAGGCCATGCTAGACAATCTGGATGGGTTAGGATGTGTGGTTGAAGTTTCGGCACTGTCTGCTGCCTGCTTTATGCCCATCGTCACGGTACTGAGTGGTGAATGGGTGAGTGAGTAGCAGCACGCTGGCAGGGCTGTTGTTGCAGTAAGAAGAGAGGTACACGTGTCTCTCGATGGTTCAAGCATGCCCCGTGTCAGCAGTGAATTCCGCAGTTTGTGTTAACGGTGGGAGTGACACAAGCGTGTCTGCTTGCCATGGGGGTGGCCGGCAGTCAGGCAGTCTACATGACTGGTACTTGTGGGGGCACAGAATTGAGGAGCTGAAGGTACTGTCTGAAAAGAAATCTCGGTGGAAGAGAAAAAGGGAGATGCCATTCTGCATGTCTGGGCTAGTGTGAATTCATCAGGCTCCATGTTTGAATGGGAGCCAGGTATAGAGTACACGTAACTCCTGTTTGCTGTGCCTGACCTAAATCCAAGTGTTGCTTTGTCAGGTTTTGTCCGACGCGTGTTCTGTTTCCCTGCTGTGCAGTAACACTGCTGGAGACTGGGTGTTAGCATTGGAAACCTGCTGATTCAAACACAGAAGTATGAAGGCCATATTGCGGCAACAGGGAGGAAGCGGGGACGTGTAACCTTACCATGTATTTTATGGTGGTCAGAGGTTTCAGTTCATGTCAAAAGAATTCTTATTTGGGAAGTTTCAAAGGATTAAATATAGACCATCTTCACATGCTAGACGGCAGCGAGGCTCCGCAAGCAAGCCGCTTCTCTGCTAACAATGCCTGTGGGGATATAATGTCTTGTGTGTTTATTTATTAAAGAGTCATTTTTTTCAGGTTGACATCTACCAGAGCCCAGCCGTGCACCTCCGCTGCCTCCCATTCCTTGGCAACCGTCCCCTTGGTGAGAATGCACAGCTGGCACCAGTCCTTGAGCTGCCCCTGAACCCTTTCTCGTCTTTGGTCTCCCTGGTTTTGGGGAACACAGGAGTATTACACAAGGGGTCTTTGCCTTACACTACCACATTGCGATGAATGAGTAAGTTTCCAGTAGCAAGGACCCAGGAACTGTAGTTGATAGAAAGACTGCCAGCTCTTCTGTGATACTCGCCTCTGACTGGGGCATGAGTGAATTTCCCCTGGTATGATATCTGTGCGAACACTGAATCCCACTCGGCCCTGATGCTGATGACAAGGTTGAACATAACAAATGCACTCTATCCATCCATAGATGATGCCAAGACCCTTTTCTCAGTAGAAGAACAGCAGGTGTTGAAGGCAGAGAGGGTGATGGTGTCATCAGTGAGAGATAAGACAACAGGCAACTGAGATGGTTGTCGTGTAAGTCCACCAGGGTCCCAACCATGGCATGTGAGATTTTTCCAGGCAGGGAAGACATTAACTGTCCTTACTATTTCAAAGATCCATGTTTAAAACCTAAACAAACAAACAATTGAATCAAAAATAAGGAGTAATGAAATGGAAAAGAAAATCCACAAGCCAAAAAGGGAAAGGAAGGGAGAAAACCAACTTTTGGTCTAATTAGGTGACAAACGCATAAACTTGATAAAACGCAGTGGTTTTGCTGCAGGAAGAAGCTCCGCCTCAAGTCAAGAAGTGGTGGAGGTGAACCGCAATGAACTCAGTGCATGTTCCCCCTCATGCTCTTAGCACCAAGCGTGGGGTACCTTATACGTACCATTAGCCAAGCTCACACACCTGGACTGCACATGTCACCACAGTGCAATGGTTACAAATGTTGTCACCCCAAGGAGAACAAGGAAATATGTGTAAAATGACCTTTTTGGAGGAAGGAGGAGGGGAGAAGAAGGTGGCTGTAACTGGACAAGCCCAGCTCAAATGGCCCATCAACATTACTCTATGCCCTCGCTTCCAGGGGATTTCAAGACAACGTGACAGATGTGAATCTTAGCGAGTGTAGAATAGTCTAAACCAAGAAGTAGTCACCAGCTTCAGCTAGGACAGTACTGCTGTCCTGCTGTGGGATCATTGGGACCCTGACTGCACCAATAGGTCTGAGCAGCCCTGAGGAGCCCAACCTAGGACCCCCACCCCAGCACCCGCTGCTCCAGGAGCACCATGCCTGGGTCTGCACCATGGGGGTGAGGCACTGCCTGCCTTGGGGCTTCCCGGGGCTCCCGGCTCGTCCTGACGCATGGAGCAGCCCCGCTCCTTCTGCTCCCCGACATATATCTAAGAGTAAAATCAAAACCACCTCAAAAGCATAGGCTCTACTTATGAATGTTGTCATGCTGGCAAAGCAAAATTAAAATTAGTGCTATTGCAGGATGACAGACGTGGAATAATAAGCCAAAACCAAATCCTGAAAGAAGGAAAATACATGCCTGCAGTACCTGAATCAAGATCTCAGTGTAGAATGTTACAGGCAAAATCTTTAGCTATTTAACCACTTGCATGTGTTCCTGTGGGGAGGGAAATGACAGATTAGTTTTTCTGTGGAGGATTCATTAGTATTCTGTCATTGGCGAGTCAGTATTTTTAGCTTAGTGAGCTCAAGATGTATTGTGGTTTAAGCCTCAGAAGTTACCCATTCTGGTTAACAGATTAAAAGAAAAAAAAAGGAGTGCATTAGGAACTGTAGAGTGATTTTTCCGAGATCTTTTATGAACCATCCTCCTCGCTTTGCTGGTTAGCATTAAGCGCCTATTAACTCCATTTCAGGAAGGTGGTGATTAAACTGGGTCAAATGGAAGTGATTAGATTGGATTATCCCTGTCATGGAAAAATTCACTGGAAGATCTAAGAGGGAGGAAATTGCCACACAGATCCCAGCAAGTTCTGCTGGAAGGTATATGAATTTGCTTTTCTCCCTGCAAAAGAGCTTTGCCCAACCAGGATCCCTCTAGATGCCTCAGACTTGCTGTGAATTGAATTGTTTTCATCTTGGAAGTTCCTCAGGACTGGTAAGGAAAGCAGTTGCCTCAGCCTTGCTCCCACTTGTGTGGCTCACCCCACGTCTACCTGTGCTAGATTTTGGAAGTGTTCCTGAAGACACCGAAGCTATCTTTCCTCAGTGGTCTTCAACGAAAAAAACTCTCTTTTCATTTCTGGTGTTAAAAATTACTACGGAAATGTTCAGGTGGACAAGGAAGAATAATACCATGCCTGTTGGGAGGGCAGGCTCTGGAAGGCCAACAAGAGAGTCCCAAACGGAGAAAACAAATCTTGTACTTGAGACTGGGTTGAGAACTGGGAAGGCACAGGGTGCTGGGGGTGTGCACGTGCGCACCCGCAGCACCCGCAGATGCTTTGGACCCAGAGAGCAACCTCTCTCCCATAGGCCATGAGATTGGTCCGTGCGTAGCCCGTGCAGCGAGGCTGTGTGCTAGCAACAGGCTGCTGAGAGCCCGGGTCAGGTAGAAGGCTCTGGAGCCCCAGATGTTCTGCTTGAAATCGGCCCCATACAAGCATTTAACCTACACCTAGACG
Organism: Aramus guarauna; assembly: GCA_013400195.1. Lineage (NCBI taxonomy): Eukaryota > Metazoa > Chordata > Aves > Gruiformes > Aramidae > Aramus > Aramus guarauna. Next base: position 275,779 of record VXBL01003720.1, read on the forward strand.
CAACCTATGCGTGATTTGTGCAGCGACCCTGAGCTCTGGAGTAGAGCTCGGAATAGACACATACCCTGGCAAGCCTCTCTCTCAGCATGGCTCCAATTTAAGGCCACCCTCCATGATGTGATCTGATGCCACAGAGAAGCAAGTATTTTGGGGCCATCACAATTCAGAAGAAATAAGCAGTATTTTATTGCGGGGACTGGTACACAGAGCTTCCTGCTGGCCAGCAGCCAAGGGCTTGCTTCCTCCTGGTGACATCTCTGGGTGCTCTCTGCACGCTTGCCTCCGCTACTCTGTTTTATTGAGATTTTTCAGCAGACGCCGTGTCACCGACCCCTCCATCGTAACCTTTCGCCTCTCGTGCCGTCAGAGAACTGCCCTGGGGAAATGGGGCCGAGACACGTGTATGTGTACGAGCATGGGTATCTGCATGCGCCTGTGCACGCAGCTGTGTTTATTTTATGTTGCATATAGAAGAAGAGAGGATTATTTATGTTCTAATCATGATGTGTTCCCCAAGCAAAATATTTTCTGCTCTGATTTATTGTTCTCTTTAGGCCTGCCCTCAAGCATTGTTCTTATATTTGGAGCTGGTCACATTTTTTCCATTTGGAAATGGAAATCTTAAGTGCATATTTAATTAAAAAAAAACAAAAAACCAACCAACAAACCAACAAATACTTGGAGGGAGGAGAATTTCCACTTCTCTATTTTCCCATTTTGTGTTTCTTTCTCCCATCTTTTCTTTTACTCTTTCTCCTATCTTAGCTCTGAAAAGGGAAGGAAAAACACTATCTGGAGAAAAAAGCAGGAGCAATATTTTTTTCTCATTTTTGGTTAAGAAATTAGAAAAGTTCAAAAGGTTTTACTCAGAAAAAGTCCGCATGGAAAGTATTTGTCATTTTCTGATTAGCACTGTTGTTCTATTGATCAAAAGTATCCAGCCAGCAAACCTGTGTAAACTAAAAATGCTTGTGCACTATACGAAGCCAGCATTTCTCAGTAACTACAAAAGAAATGCCTTTTTTTTTT
>VXBL01003720.1:284273-306254 GCA_013400195.1 Aramus guarauna
GGGGGACGGGAGGGCCCTCGTCAGCCGCGTCATGCAGTGCCTGGGGCCCGGCGGCACGCGTCCCTCCCGCCGCGCTTCTGTGCGGGGTCTGACGTCCTGTCAGCCCTGCCAAAGCCGTCTGACTGCGCTTCTTGGGGCGTCTCGTGCTTTGGGAAAGAAGTCACGTTCCTCAGGAGGTTAAAGCGCTGTGGCGGTATTTCAGTAGAGGAGCTGGCAGGAGGTGGATAGCAGCAGAGCTTTCTGTTAGAGCTTTGCGAATGTAGGAGTAGCGGTGTGCTTTTACATCGCCCGGGAGCTCCCTGTAACCCGTGAAGTGGGGGTGGGGAGAGTGGTTGGCAGAGGTGATAGCATCTTTAAAAAAAATCAGTTAATCTTCGTAAACACTACATCATATCCCTCATTCTAGCCCTGAGCAGTGGGAGCAGTACTTTTATTTGGGGTGTGGTGCAGTGTTTGGGGTGCGCTGTAGGTATTTTTTGGGTGTCAGTGACTTAGACTGCGAACCATGTCACTGGGTACCTACCAGATGTCCTGAACATCTAGCTGCTCTTCAGCCTTTTAGAGCGAGGTCGTCTTCAGGCTGTGGAAAGAACTTTCTTCGTGCTCACCATAATTGATTTTGATGATAAAAAATAAGCGGGTAGCTTTGACTTCAACTTACATAGGGGGGTGCCATTTGTTGAAAACAGCAGAAAAAATGTTAATACTGGACACCAACAACATCTAGGCTTTCCTGGAAAATAGACACATCTTAAAGAGCTTTAATAATTTAGCTGTATTCTAAATATATGGTTGTGTACTTCAGGAACAGAATTGACGTATTTTTTTCTAAGAGAAAAAGAAACAATGAGTGTGTGCTTTCTCATTTAGGGGTTTATATAACTTCAGGGTACTTAATATCAGAAGGTTAGAAACACTTCCATTCTAAGAAAACAGTTGGAGAAGTTGCTGCTTGTGTCCAGCTTCGTCTCTGCCCAAAGGTGACTGGGCAACTAGTGAAAGTGAATTTTGTAATATGGAGAGATCTGATATCAGCAGAATGTCAGGAATAAAACAGTTCACAAACTATTAGTTTCAAGCAGCACATTTAACCAGAGTCATTATTTTGTGGTAGAGATACAGGAGGTTGTATTCTTACAAATGTGAATGTTCAACTCAGTCGTGTCAGGAGAGATGAAGATTCCTCTGAGAAAGGGGGATCCTAGTGAGAATTACCTCAAGAGTTCTCTCCAGTTTTTCTAGCTCTTTGATTTCTGCAGAACCTGTGGCAAATGCTGTAACCTGTTGTAAAGCCCATCTCCATTCCAACAGGACATCATTCATGACCCTGGCCGAGGCGCTCCCCTTGCCAAGATTGCCTTCCGTGACCCGTACAGGTTTAAGAAAAGAACTGAGCTGTTCATCGCTGCTGAGGGTATTCATACTGGTCAGTTTGTTTACTGCGGCAAGAAAGGTGAGTTAAAATGTAAACTGCGTTGCCTGGGCAGTGTCAGAAATCTAAAGCAGATGTCATCTGAATACGTGATGTTGGGGATGTGCAAGTGCTGTTGCAAGCCATCACAAAGCGGTAGCTTCCACTAGCTTGAAGCCTTGATTTCTTTTTTGGAGAGTGCGGTCTCCTCACACAGCCTGGTTTGATTAAGAAGCCTAACCCCGGTTCTTGTCAAGTGTTTGGATTGCTCTATCTCGAGTCCCGTTTGTCCTGCCTTTCTGTTACGCTCAACGTGAAACTTGTGTTTCGAGTCAAACACTAAAACATGCCCCTGCCTGTTGCTACTGAGCGTTTACGTGGTGCCTTCCTTCTATGCACAGAGGCCTGTATTAAATAGATGTATAATTCAAGTACAGGAGCCTGAATGAAGCTGTTCATGCTCTGATTGCTCCTTGCAGCTCAGCTGAACATTGGCAATGTTCTGCCTGTTGGCACCATGCCGGAAGGCACCATTGTGTGCTGCCTTGAGGAGAAACCTGGTGACCGTGGAAAGCTGGCCCGTGCTTCTGGAAACTATGCCACCGTCATCTCTCATAACCCTGAAACGAAGAAAACCAGAGTGAAGCTGCCTTCTGGCTCGAAGAAAGTGATTTCTTCTGCAAACAGAGCCGTTGTTGGTAAGGAGTGACAACTGTGAACTTGTCTTGTTGCTGAGGTTACGTACTGCCAAGCAGGCTTTTAAACAAGGCTCCAGTTTCTAGTACTGTCTAGAAACTAGAATAGTTTACAGGCTGGACCCAGGATTATGCACAGGTACAGTCTGTGCACAGGTGCTTAATGTGTACGTTATTCCTGCATTACTTTTGGTAATGGGAATTTAAATTTGGAGATAGTTTGACCTAGTGAAGGGACAGAAACTTAAGTGCCGATTGTCCTCAAGGTATGATGGAATTGCTCAGCCTGTAAAATCTGCTGTCCTTGGGGAAGAAGAACTGCAGAAGATGGCGTTGATAGCTTCCCACTTTTGATACAGCTACTGAGTCTGCAGGAGTAGTGCTGGAGGTGCTTAGCCGCTATAGGCGTTGTTGGTTAGTTGAAGTGTCTGGAAGGTCTGATGAGGAATGAAAATAGCCAAGGCTTTAGCAGATTTGGTGTACACTCGACTGACAGTTGAGATGGCCTGTACTTAGCAGTGCCACTTGTCTGCCTCCAAGTATTAAAATTGACTAAATAAATCATGAAATAAGTAGGTATTAAACCTCAAAGGATTTGAAAGCCCTCTGAGCTCTTTCAAGTCAAACTTTCTTTAGTTGAAAAGCTATCGTTAATGTTACCCAAGAAATTATGGCAATAAAACTGGTAATGCTTTAGAAAGCGTTAAACTCAACCCTGTACGTATGGCTTGAAAACCAGTAATTACAGTATGTGTCCCCTTGCAGCCACTGAACGTGTGGCTAGTAGCTGTTAATGTTGGCTGGAAGATACTAGTTTGAATACACAGATGGGATTGTTTAAGATTGGTCTTCAGAAGCTCGTTCTTAGAACTTGAATACTATTAGGAATTAGTCTTGTTCTTAAACACTTTCTTCTGCGCTTGTCTGTTATATTTGCATGTTACCCTTCCCGCAATTTTTTTCCAGGAATTGTTGCTGGTGGAGGTCGTATTGACAAGCCCATCCTGAAGGCCGGCCGTGCCTACCACAAATACAAGGCGAAGAGAAACTGCTGGCCGCGTGTCCGGGGTGTAGCCATGAATGTGAGTCTCTTTTCAATTAGTTTTCGCTTTTTTATGGTTTGGAAAGGATTTGTTTGATAGGGGGAAGAGTGGCATCTATCTGGAAAGAAAGCTTCACAGACTACCCTGTAATTGCACATTTAATTAGGGTAGTTAGCAGCATTGATAGTTACTGCACTGCATGAAAAATGGAAGTATTTACATTTTTTGTTCCCTTAAATCAATTTATTGCTGTTTAACAACAGAAATGAGTAATGATGTTTATTACATTGACAACTTGCTTTCCTTTTCCACAGCCCGTAGAACATCCCTTTGGTGGTGGTAACCATCAGCACATTGGCAAGCCTTCAACCATCAGGAGGGATGCTCCTGCTGGGCGCAAAGTTGGTCTCATTGCTGCCCGTCGTACAGGCAGACTGCGTGGAACAAAGACTGTGCAGGAAAAGGAGAACTAAAGACCCAGTATGGAGTTTACAGAATAAATTTTTAAAACATAGCTTGTGTGAAGTTCTAGTGATCTGTTGCCAAAGTGTGGCTGAAAGAGGGTTAATACTCAACTTCGGCAGGGGAAGTTGTGAGTGGAGATGAGGGTTTTTACCCCTGCCTTCAAGAGCAGGAATTCTTTCAGCCAGCACTTTCAGTCTGTAAGCTGGTACTACAGGCTGGAATAACACTTAGTGTAGATTCTCTTGTGCCCAGGTGTGATGTTAACATGAGCTTAGTTATGTGGCTGCTTAGGCCTGACATTACGGGCTGATCACGTAATCTCTTGGTTACTTTAACCTATGAATGTAGCTGAAATGGTTAGAGGGTGCTCAGTTTTCAAAGTTCATAGACTAACATAAAAATGGAAGACCATTATCTGCTGTGTTTGGAGGAAAAGCTTGTGAGAGTAGAACTACTTAGAGAAGTGCTTTGGCTACTATTACTGTAAAGTTTGGGCTTCCTTTCTGAAGAGTCAAGCTTTAAACACATCAAAGGTACTTCCATCTGAGCACAAAGTAAGTTTGGAGTACCACACAGCCTGCCACCTTATTCTGTCGCTTTTACGATGGGCAAAGCAAGCTTCAACATTCTGTCCTTTGCAGGCTGTTGAGCACAGTGCTGTCCAGCTTTCCATGACTGGATGGTCCTAGGTGCTGTAATAACACAGGCCGTAGCGCTCATGCTTCACACCAGGATGCTGTGTTCTCATAAGAGCAGCTGTCCTGTGAAAAGCCAGCTTTTGAGGGTGTGGGGAACGAGGTAGAAGTTGTGGCTGTTACTGCAAAACAGCTTAACTCGCAGCCCACTTCATCTGGCCTTTAGAAAGGTAAAGCTCTCGGAGCTTCTGAGCACACCTAAAGCAAGGGCTCCTGTTCCTCACACCAAGGGTACTGTGGCAGCACTGCCACTTGCGTGCGTGTTTCTGTGATGCTGACTTGCTTGCAGACTTCTATAGTTGTATCGTTGTCTGTTGTGATGAACTCCTGTGTAGCTGGAGGTGCTACTAGAGTAGGTGTGGATGCTTTTAAGGGGTAGGTGTTCCCAAACGTAGTAAAGCAATGATCCTTTGGAAGACGTAGCAAGAAGATACGTGGAATGCAAAAATATTTTTGCTTTGCAGAGCCAAAGCTGCTTTCCCTTAACCTGCAGGGTAGTTCAGGAATCAATGCCACTGATCCTGAAAGGCTGGTGCCAGACCCCACAATGAGAATGGCCTTATATTAATATGAATCAATATAGGAAGGCAAAGCAAGGAGAAAAAAGTTACTTTTTATATCTAGCCACAAAAATAGTGTAGCTGGCCACATGTGTTCAGAGAGGAAAAGGTGATTTTTTTTTTTTTTTTTTTTTTTTTTTAAACTTAGCACACACCTTGGAGAAAGGCATCAGCTAACATTTGGGAAAAATCAAAAATGCAATTTGACAAGTTTTATTTCTTCTTGCATACCCCCAATACAATCAAAGTCTGTGAAAGTTCATGTGTTTTGCCATGAGGTCAGAAGCTCTTACGTGCCCATATTCTCTGACATGGATCTAAATTTAATATTCCTTCTTCCAGATAACATCAGAAGAAAAACAAGCGAAGTATTTAATGTTCAAATGACTACCTTGACAAGAGCCTAGTTAAGAAAGCTTTCACAATACGTCAAATACAGTCGAGGTTTCCTTGCATGAAGCTGTCACTACAAAGAACTCACAGAACAATTTGCATTAAATGCACTTCAGGGACTTGCAGAAACCGTGGTCTCCAACCATGCTTGGATTTCTGGACTCAGTATATTTTCCAGGGAAGAGGGAGATTCTTGCAAACACCACTTGTTGCTGATCCCAGGCTCTGAGCTACCTGCCAGACTGCCAGCTGTTCACAGCCAACAGCTGGAATATCTGTAGGTAGGGAGTAATTGCACAAATAAATAAGTACCATATTGCTGAAGGTAGGTAGCTACAAACACATTTAATGTAAATACACAGTTCATGCAATGCTAAAGGTTACTTTAAATTCATGCAATAGTATGAGGATGTTTAAGATTTGATTCCATTCTGCAAACCAAGGAACAATTGCTCTTCTTGCAAATAACTGTTAAAGCACAGTCTAGTTACGCCATTTCTACAAATTGGAGGCTGATCTTTAATGTTTGCATCCTGCGGGTCTGAGTGTGCACAGCACTTCCTACCCGCTCCTTTGGAAAGACTACCTAGAAGTGAAAGCCAGGGTTGTGAAAATTCTGGCGTATGTTCCAAACATTGCCCCAGAACTGTGTCAAACGGAGTTTATGCCAGTCAGCTAAGGGGGTGTCTCCATCTGTCCACACTTGAAAGCTTTAAGTATGTGAGTACGTAATAAAGTGGTCCCTGGGGCAACGCACATTTCAGAGCAGCAGGACAGGGCTACTTGGACAAACTAGAGGAGATGATGAAGCCAGAGGTGGAATTCTATGCAAGGCGGTGCTTGAAAAAGATTGTGGTGAGCCCATCTGCGTGTGTTCCTTGGAACGGCACCACAAGTGTGTTGAGGGTGGCACAGGGGCCACCGGCACCCGTGGGAGCCCTCAGGCTCCGTGGTGCTGAGCCAAACCCTGGGGAGGCGCGAAAGGAGCAGCTCCTCGGTGTAAAACAGTGAGGACCCACCTCCAGGCTGCCAAACGATGTGGCAGATTGAATTACAGAAGAGCGATACCAGAATGTAATTCTGAGGGAAAATTACTCTAGAGACTTTTAAGTCCAGTAACATGTAACTTAAAAAAAGCCACAGTGGTATTAGCAAGTGACCACAGCACAAGACAAATGTTCTCCAGGGGCAAAATGCTCCCCCGCCCGCCCCAAGCACTGGCACCGCGGGTGCTAAAAATTTATGAAAAGAAATGAGAGGGAAGAGGGAATTAAATATAGTGAATGACTGAAAAATCAGAGGTTCTAAAGAAACCAACCTAAAATTAAAAATTTCAATAAACTGAAATATATTTTCCAAACTGAAGGTTTAACTTAAACTGTAGAACAGAGGGTGAACTCCAGCAGATTATACGATAGGGGAAATTAAGAGAACTAACAAGGTGACAAGGAAAGAAGAAAAATAAAATGAACCCAACATAAAAATATACTGTTAAGTTACTAACAAGCTTACTTCAGCCTGGGAGGATCTGTGAAAGCACTGACTGGTAAATGAAAATGGGACTGAAGTTAACACAGAGCAGAGGTGAGGCAGGCAGGAGGTTCAGCTGAATGGGGTAGTGGCTCCTTCTGAATTTACACTGTAGAAATGGGAAATGAAACAAGACAGGGACACTGCAAAGAAAGAAGGTGCCTTCCTTTACCACCTTGGCTGGAGAGAGCAGCGCTGTAGGCTTACTACTTCCATACAACAAAAATGCAGTGCAAACGCAGAAGTATCAAGTGGGACAGTATTCAGACAATAAATCATTTTGTCACCAGGATCTGGTGTATTTAACCATGATCTATGGCTGCTCCTGTGACTCACAGGTGAGAGATTTACTGTGCAGTGCAGTGAACTGGTTGGAAATAAAAAGGGAAGGTTGCTCCTCCTGAGGCAAGAAAGCAGGACGAGACACAACCAGTGTGGCACATCACTGAGAGAGAAGCGTGCTTCCCCCTCAGAAGCTGAGAGACAATTTTGGCATGACACCATTACAACACGCAACAAAAGCAGCCCCCGTGGCTCACGGAGATGTTGGCAATGTTGCTGGTGCCTTCTCACAGCAGACATCAGTCCAGATGAAAGGTGAAGAAGCTTTCCCACCATCCCGCAGCTCCTCGCATTTCCCACAAGCAGCTGGCCACAGCCATGTTGGGCAGGCTGCCCATCTGCCCCCTTTCCAGCCATGGTTGGTATCACCTCCATCACGCAGATGTCTGCGGTGCGCTGGTGTTACATGGATCAGGCACCGCTAAAGCCATCAAGTGCCGATAGAAGGAATCAAAGCTCGAGCATCCCCCTCCAGCCCCTTCCCCTGTAGCTGTGGGAAGAACCAGGTCCCCGCAGCAGCCCGGTCCCTCCACCCCCACCTCTAAACCCCCCCTTCTGCTGAGAAGTTGCTGACCACAGACAGCAGGAAAGAGAACTGCTAACCTGGTGGGGAAGCGGATGGATTTCTGAGCTCCCAGCTTTACGGAAGAGGCTTTGATACAAAACCACTTTTGAATGCGAGTTAGCAAAATAAATGCAAACCGTGTGTAAGAGAAAACACACGGCAACCTTGCATGGCCGTGTGCTTCTCCCACCCCCATAACTCATTGTATGCCTTTACATTCACTCCTAGTAATTATATTTTGAATGTATATCATATTCAGCAACCTGTTGGCCAAACCAGCTGTTTTTATCAGCATGATAGAATACACAGTTGATTTGCTTATATAGTTTATATCCAGGATACTCGCTTCATGGCTGAGTGTCTCGATTCCCAGCCCTAATGTTGCACAGAGGACATGAGCTACTACACATATAGTCCAACTTCAAAACGTACAGCTGTGCTTATTATTGACATAATAATAATAATAATAATAATAATAGAAAAATCTCCCATAAAGATTAGCATGGCTACCAGGACATCGGAAATCTTGAAATGAAGCAAACTCTGTTTTAAAGAAAGACATTAAGTGTTCGTGCAGGAATTTCAGTGGTTATTTCCAGTATAAGGCTTTGTTTGCTAAGAGAAGAAGAGAAAAAAAAAAAAGGTAAAAGATACATACCAGTGAAGCACTAAAACATCTTCCATTACAAGGGCTTCAAATTTCCACTTGCTGAAGGACCAAACAGCATTTTCTTTATATTTTCTTAAGGGTGCATTGTGGAACACCAAGTCCTACCTAAGCATTGGCATGCATCACAAATTCTTTCATCATAACAACACCTTCGTTAGCATTATTATCCCTTTCTGATCTATTGCTCCACCGATATCTCAGCAGCCCGGTGACTGTTTCCCAGACAACCCACAATTTGAACTTGCTCTGAGACACGCACGGCAGAAGCAAGCTTTCCTCTGGAGATGGGCAAAGGCTCACCTCTCCGGTGCTTTCCACACCACCGTCTCCCAGTCCTACCGGGACATCCGCAAACTAACCGCCCACCCTTTGTAAATTAGAATGGGAGGTGTGTGGGGGGGGTGCATTTTGGGAGGACCCACAGCCTGCTGCACACCACTGCAGGGAGGGAGGAGATAACAAAGGGAAATGCAAGGAAACCGCGCAAGGGAGAACAAGGTCAGAGCGCATCCACCCAGAGAGTTTTTGCAAAAAGGAGAGAGGGGAAACAAGCTGCAGCAACGCAATTATAATGCTGACTTTGTCACGGTGAAGTTACCAGGTAAGTGAGTATCAAAACCAAGAGAAATGCTTTGGGCCATAGTTTCAACTAATGCAAAAACCACAGGAGCCCAAATTCTAAAAGGTTTCAGGGAGTTGGGGGATCAATAAATCATCACGTATTTCACGATCTCCATAGGAGTTACATTAAAAATTGGCTTTTTTGTCCTGTGGCATTAACGAATTCTCAGAGAGAAATTTGATGACAGAACACATTCACGGGAGTCGCTTCACGTTTGTGCTGTCTTGATCAAAAGCTTTCTTCTCCTAGTTCATAGCAACCCCCAACTGGTAGCAGTGATCTATTGGGATACAGCCAAAATTTATCTTGAATTCTTATTTTTGCTAGCATGTTGACATCCAGAGAAATCACACACATGGGCACTCAGATGGGTTACATCAACTGAGCAGAGCTAGGATAAAGTTGGGTGTCACCAGCTTCAGTGGATGTCTTGTTTAAATTGGTTTTTATTTAATGTTAGTACTACAAATCCCCAGTAATTTGCCATTGTTTTGTATTTTCATTTACACGTCTTCAAAGGCAGTGCCAAGAGCAAACGTAGTAAACCAGAGGTTTCCCATTAGCTCTCCATTACACCCATTCCAAATTCATTTTAGGCGCTGGTCCTTGCTCTCGTAGAGCAAAGCGACCGGGTAATGGGCTTGTTGGGGAATGTTGGGGGTAAGAGCAGCTACCCAGCAGCCTCTGCTGGCTTTGGACAGCCTGGAATGTGGAAGGACACCCGTCCCTGGAATAACCACTCCCTACTGAGGACAGTCAAGTGTAGTTGGGGAAGCCTTTGGCCCTCAGGAGGCACGAGGCTGGTGACCCCCAGGAACGCTTCCCCGCAGCCAACTCTTCTCCAGCAGCTACAGTGCAGCCAAGTCGGTCCTTACGCTATAATAGATTCAAAGGCAACAGCAAATCTGGCTACTTTCCCGAGTTGAGGACACCCCAGCTTGGTTTCCCTGTCTTCATCACAGCGAGTCTCTTCCACCAACAACTCCGTTATATCGTATTTTAATAAATTCAACACAAGAGTCCTCCAGTAGCCCGTTCTTCAGTTAAGTCCACATTTTATTTATGGTTTGCTGTTGGTACTTCAATCAGATTTATATATACATAATCTAAAACCTACATCAAAATCATGTTGACTGCTCTGAAGACCGAGAGAAGAGACACGATTGAAGCTTTCTTCCACAGCTACGTGGTAAGTCTACATTCCCACTGCAGTTTTTTGGTTCAGGTTGCAGAAGTGTTCGGAAAGCCAATGCCAGATCTCTCAGACTCAGAGTGGGAGGGTTACACAGTTCTTTCAGCATTCCAGTCTTACACACAACCACGGTAGCAACCGGTAACATTTCTTTCTAAACAAAACACTCGGGTTGACCTGCAGAACACTGGCTTTTCACATTCCGACATCCCTCCCTTTCTAACCCCTCACCACATCAGCATAGCTAGAAACCGACGCATCTCCCCGCGGCTGCATTATGTGAACAGTATGACCCGCACAAGGATTTTATGCTACTTCGCATGGGGAAGGAGGTAGCACGAGAGACTGAGTAGAAGCGTTTGTGAGCCCACATGGTGCCGCCCGAAAGGAAGTCGTTGTTTCAAATGATTTCCCACATCCCCAGGGGGAGGCAGGGACCACCCCGTGCCTGCCCAGGTACTGCTGCACCCCACCTGGCCCGAGCCAGAAGAAACCCTCACGCTGTGAAAGCCACTCACCGGCATGTCAGCCTGCAGCGGCAACGGATGTCAAGAGGTAGAAAGTATTAACAGAACAAGCCTGCGAAGCCTCTCGCTCAGCCCGCTCCCCGTCTTTATTTGCTCAGAGGATTCAACTCGGTACAGACCTTAGAGAAGAAAAATAATAGAAAAGGCTTTATATGCTACTTAATCAACTTCCTGCTAGAAATCAGTTCTCCGGTGCTTGGGGAAGTCTGTGGTTCGGGCGAGTTCACCCCGGGAGGGCTCAGACGCTCCGCTGCTACCAGTGGTGCAAGCCCAGGCAAAGCGCGCTCAGCATTTCCAGTTCCCCAGGGATTTCGCGGAGCACGACCTCTCTCCCCTTCAGGGAAATATTTCCATTTCTGCTATTTCACCTGTTCTTAATCACATGGCAGGACAGGTAGATAGAATTTGTCAGTATCGTTAGATCTTGAAGACCTAGTTTTCATGTTTCTAAGCTTCTGAATTTGCTTCCAGATGACTTTGTAAGGACTCTAAAGCGCCCACCAGACATTTAAATACAATCAAATATATTAGTAAGTGTCCAAATTTCCAATCAGCCTTTTTTTCCAAAGTAGATTCCAGCAAGATCTACCATTTTTATTCACCTGTAGAAACCGTTCCAAGATAGAAAATGAAGAAAAAAACCCCACAAAACAAACGCCCCAAACAAAACCCAGTAAGCTACAACCTGTTTGAACTCAGGAGTGCCATCAGTAGCCTGAAACTTTCATATCCCACATAAATTCTGAGAAGATTTAAGAGATGACAAAGCCCGCCTGGTCAAGGCTCTGGCTGCTGCTCCTGCTACCGTGCTGTAAAAGGCTCCGGTTTGGAGAGCCAGGCTGCCTGGCAAACGTGGCTCTCTTGTAGCAGTTAACAGCAAACCAGTAGGTGTAGGTAGAAAAAGAGGTTAAAAAAAAAACCAAAAACAAACCAAAAAACAAAACACAAAACCAAACCAAAAAAAATCATGGCAGGCAAAGGGATTTGATTCCAAGACAATACAAAAATACTAAATAGAAAATGATCCTGGTAATCCAGAGCGAGAAACTTGGTAAGAAAGAATTGTTAAGAAATTATGGACAGGAACTTAGGAGCGACGGAGAAGAACCAAGCAGCATTTCAATAAATAAAGCTATGATGAAGGCCAATACCTTTAAAAGCTGCATCCATGGAGGTAACATTACAGAAAAGGAACGTAACTGCTCCCGTAATGGCTCAGGCGAACCCGCCCTTGGGAAGCATTCATCCAGTCCTGGCCATCGCATGAGAACAGAACCAGCACACCATGGCAATGGGAATGTGGATTAGGGAACTGGTTTATATGGGAAAACCAAACATTTAATGATTTTGCTCTGGTAAGGACTGACTGGGATGTAACTGCAAATGCACCAGGAAGCTGCAAACTACGCAGCCGACACTGCTTAGGGCAACATAAACCAAGTGAGTGGAATAGCAGTTGTAAATGAAGAATAAAAATCAACATTACTGGACATTTTAAATTGACAGACAGGAAAGAAGGGAATGATATTATCTTCCTGCACTGGATGTTTTCCTATGGCTAGATTTTTGGATGAATTCATAGAACCTGTTTTCCTTTTTTTCTCCTATTTTCATTATTTGAGGTTAGCTCATTGCTAAAAACTAGAAGCCATTTGCACATTATTTTGACCCTTGAAGAATGACACTCATTTCAGAATTGTGCCGATGTAATTAAGGCTATATTAAATTCTTCCAAGAAAACAGCCTGTAGGTCAGTTTTATTATCAAAAGAGTGGCTTTAAGGGATTCTAAAGCTAAAAAAATACAGACTTGGGTATTTAAAATCTGATTAAAAGTTAGCCCTTATTCAGGAGAGTGTTTTTCTCCTTCAGAAACTGGTTCTCCCATCCTCATTTTGATTTGTCTGCAGGTAAGTGTAAATAAAGCAAGTGCGATAGCTGGTTTTTGTGCCACCCGTTGTCTCATCTGGCTCTATCCCTGTGACACATCACCCGACTTCAACCCTCATGGTGCCAAAATCAACAGGACACACGCAAATGCCGCTGATATCCACAGACCCACCACAGCTTGCGTTGGAGAAAAAGAGATTACGGGATGAGGATCACTGAATTTAAGCGCTGGAATCTATGCCATTACACTTCTGTGAACAGCCTACCCTCACAGACACTACACAGGGGCAGGCCTGAACACTTGCTCTTGTTTAAAAAAAAAAAAAAAAAAAAAAAAAAAAAGAAAAAAAAAAAGGACAAAAGAATGGCTAGCTGACATTTTAAAATAGTCTGTCCAAGGGAAATTTTTATACCTTAGAAATAAAAGGACATTTATCGTATGAATCTTAAGTTCCATAGCGTAAAAAGTGACAGTGCTCAGATTGGGTTAAAGCCCTTCTAGTGCAGTAGAGCTGCCGAGTCCGTAAGAGAGGGCGAAGCTCAGCATAAATGGACGTGTTACCAACACGACAATCCCCAGCGGCCCACAGGAGGAAGGTGTAACGACCACCCTGACACAGCACAGGGGCACAGACAGGGCCGCGCTGCTTGTGCTGCTGCTGCACAGTGACCTTCACTGCACTAGCGTACAAACGCAGACTGGCTCTAGCTGCAAGCCAGCAAGAAAACGCACTGAGCTTTAAAGAGCGGTTTGCTGTCGTCTTCCTCACCAGACCGCTTGCAAGAGGAACAGAAATCAGGCAGAGGCACGTAGCGGGGGTTTTTCACCTTGCCATTATCGTGGTACCGCCGTGCAGCACACGGTATTTACAAGGCGGTTCCTACTTCTCCCCCAGAAAGCCTCGTCTTCCTCTAGACAGAAGGCAGGTTTAGACTTTATTCCCAAGACCTCAGGGCTGTGAGAAAAGTGGGATCACGAACACGACGGAGCGCACAGGAGGTAAGAGGAGGAGCCAACGCTACTGCTGTCCTGATCCCCCTGTGCCAGAGCAGGCCTCCGAACGGGGAACTCCCAGGCCTCCTTAAGAAAGGCAAGGTCAGCATCACCATCTCACCCTCCCAAAAATTAGGATGTGCATCTTTCACCACAGGGATGAACTTGCTTTAGATGCAGATTTGCAAGTGTGGACTAACAAGTTTTAACTAAGGTATTTAAACACTTAATTGGCTACTCTGCAAATTTCCTAACATGCCACTTCTTCCTCTAATTTACGTAGTTAGTCTTTAACTTCCATTTGAAGCTCAATTCATTGCACTGAAAGCCTCGCTGCAACGCCTAGTGACTGAAACACACCCCAACAAAAACGGTGAGCCACTTTGCCTTGACGTAGTTTACCAGCCTATTCGTTTCTGGCAAGAGACTCGGAGGTAGACAGAATTTATTGAAACCAAAAATGAAATAAATTGCTACAGCAGCCAATTTTTGCCTGTTTTAGCTTTGGCAGAATGGCTAATCTCATCCTCTCCTGCAACTTAGGAAACAGAGACAGTTTTGGAACCGTAAGTGCTTTTTGATGATACATATGCTGAAACACACGAGCTAGGCACAACAAAGTGGCTGAGAAGGCATAAGAGCAATTACTGCAACACAATTTTCTCCTGTCATCTAAAGTAAAGTTTCACTCTGAAAAACAGTACGAAGCATCATTGTGGAATCTCATTTCTTTCTGGCTTAACTTCAGCAAGATATGTGAGCTTTAAAAATAGACAAATTTTCAGAGCTGGTAGTTAGCAGGAAAAATAATCAGAAAAATTCCAGTCAAGCAGAGTCCTTTTCTGCTTGTGCATCACCAGAAAATCAGGTTCTGCACAGCAAATTAGCCTGGACTGAACCCTGTGCAACCTCACTGCTGTGAAGGGGATAATACAGGTGTAGCTGACCAACTCTGTGACTGAAACTTAGTACTTTTACTGATACACAAAGAGTAACTGAATTTCTTTTACATATGGCTGTACTGCTTTTTTAACACTACCAGTAGCGAGTGTTAAAAGCTTATTTTGGTCACCGAACAACCACAATCCAAATGTACAAGGGGGAGAAACTCTGCGTAATACAATTACGGATTTCTCCCTGGGTCAAACTACACATTAACCACCATCTAACATCACCTATGAATTTTTGTTACATTGTCAGGAACATAAGTGATTGCTTTACTATTTATTGGCTCATTTTATGGAAGACCAGAGATTCCCTAGTAACTGTTCCAAACAGCAAGGAGGACTGAAATTACTGATGGGGGAATTAAATCTTTAGGCACTTTGAGGACTACTGTTTTAAAGTGTGCCATCAACAATGAGGTACTGTGTAATGCCTGAAAACGACCGCTGCCAAAATGGTGTGACAGTAACACACATATGAAAATTTTTGCTTGTATAATATTTGTTAAGTACAATTCAAAATTCTTTTGCCCGGAACAAAGAAAACATTGCACCTTTTACTGCCGTTATTCCTTTAAAAGCAGCAGCTGCAACAAACAGTACAGGCTGTCCTCCTTCAAAGTCACAAGGATGCACAGTATTTTCAATTTGCCACCTGAAAAACAAGTGCCACTGCAGTCACTCTCAATTCAGGGACAGGGCGGCGTATGACTGAAGAGAGCCACAGCCTTAAAGTGTCACAAGTTTGACACGTCTCTACAATCATTGCACTATTAAAAGCAAACACATTTGGCAAGGCTGAACTATATTTTACCTATATTGTAAAAAATTCATAATAATCACCTCTGAGACAGCTGGTTTAGCAATTACTGGTCCAAATAAATATGAACTACTTCAACTTGAGTACTCAGGGTAGAATTTTTGAGTTAAAACCTCCAACCAGCATTCCGAAACACAAATGGGAACACTTTATCCAAACTTACTAAGTCCAGGTAAAATGGTATTACTAAAAAACTATGAAAAAATCTGAATTAACTTGAGCACTAGGGAACACACGGAAGCATAAAAGCAATCATCACTACACAGCGTATTCAAAAGTCTTCCGTGTCCCTTCCTCATTATAATAAATGCATAAGAATGCACTTGCAACTGAATTTTCCTTTGTTCATTTCAAAACTACAGACCTTTAATTTGATAAGCAGCTTTGTTTCTATCAACTCATTTGTAAAAAACACCATCAAGCTTGTGCTCATTAAATATATATATGTATATATAAAAACATACAAAAAGTACAAGATAAATCACATTAAGAAACTTTTACAGTGTAATTGTCCTGATTAGTTTATTCTTAAGGGCCAATTTTTTTTTTTTGTGCACAAAATCTCAATGTGACTGTTGTTCCAGATTTCAGCATAGTGCCACTGCACAGAATTCGCCTTTCTGTGCAGTCCAATTAAAAAAAACTCCAAAAACAACACACACCACAGGACAAAACATTCTTCGTAAATCAAATTCTATTTGTGAATTCAGCAAAATAATTTCTATAAAATAAAACAGCAAAATATTTAAATAGTATAGGGTGGGCTGTATCTGTTTTGCAGGGGTATTTGGTTTTTAGACAGGTTCCAAAAAAATTACACACATTCAAGTTACCAATTTTCATTTAAATACAGTATTTACTGATGCGTTTCTTGAAGTCTTTAAACAAATGTTTATTCTGGAATAGAGATACCTCAGAATTGTATTTGACTAACCAGTAGTTTCTCTTATAATTAAACCCTGCTTCTAATGTTAAGATTTCCTGTATAATGGATAAAGAGCTAAGACAATTCTCGCTTTCAAGTAGAACTGTGAACGAGCAGAAAACCAGCAAGTTAACTTGGTGCAGTGGCACTCACAAGTACTGTGTGATTTTGTTGACTTCCACTTCACTGGGATGCAGTAGAAGGAAAGTGTTAGAAGTTTATCTAATAAGCTCTACCAAAGAAACAAAACAAGCACACCAAATACAGTCTATTATGCTCCAGGCATCCTGGCATAGCAAATTTTTGCATATTTGTTTTAAATCTTTTTAATTCCTATTACTGAAAACTAAGTGTTCTTTATCCCACCCAGAGACAGAACTGTCAAACATCAGACGTGAGGAACATATGTGAAACTGAAAACCACTTCTTTGTCACATTTTCCCTCCCCATTTTATAGTCTAGGTGTAAGAAGAAAAAGTTCTGAGCAATACAGTTGTCACATTGGGACAACTGCTGTCATGTTGGTTTTTTTTTCCCCCCTCGTTGGCTACACTAACTTGGTGTGAAGCCATGCTAAATGTTACAGCATAACTATAGCTTCAAAGTGATTAACCTAATACCAGAATGAAAAAGGCAATGAAAAAAGATCTAGAAACAATGTTACATCACCAATTTTCCACATCAACCAAATAATTAAAAGGTTACCAGCCATTACGTTGCTCATAGTAAAATCGACTCCAGTGGCAAAGAATTAACATGAAACTATTTTTGTGGTTGACATGGATAGGCTTTTCCATCAAGGAGTTGATCCGACTGCCATGAGGCAGGCAACACTGGTTGCAGAGCGCAGCAGATATATCAAGAAATTATTTTTTTGTTTTTGTAGATCTGTGAGTCTCATCAAGACAAAAAAAATGTTTCTTGCTCAAGAATTAACAGTCAAACATTAATATACTATATACACCTTTGCCATTTACACATTAGCATCAGGCCATTTATTACAAAACACTATACACTTTCCACTGCAGGCGGGTTATATATTGACAGCAATTTTCTGCAGATAAGACAGTGAATAGACTCTCCACTCCATGTTGATTAGGAATAGTTTTTCTAGTTTTAAATATTAGCCAGACACAGAGAAAGGTTGGACTGTAAGGCCTGGGTGCACAGTCTTGATGGAGCAAGTTAATTGATGTGCATTTCACTAATCTTTTGTCTGAGGCGGGGAAACTTCTTCACTGCCTTCGTAATTTTCTTGTGCTCGTTGGCCAGTTCGCTGAGGGTTGTTCATATGATGTGCTGCTGGGCCTGTATATGGCTGTCCATGCACGTGGTTATTCTGTAATAAAGCATAAACATTTTCAAGGCACATTAAACTCGTGGACTGTTTCCTAACCCGTTACTTGCTTCACCCCTTTATATTCACACTACTGGAAAGTATCCTTGAGCACACTAAACTTCTGGCATAGTAGTATCTACATGAACACACATCAGTTTCTTCATTCCTCTACAGCTCATCCTTCGCTTACCTTTTTCATTTACGCAGAAAGTAAATGAACTTTCAACTTGTAAAGATAAAAGGATTAGTTAAAATAGTCATCTCAGCTTTTGAAAAACAAACATTTACATGCAAAGCCAAAACAGCAAGAAAGAAAAAAAGGGAGACGAAAAGAGGCTGCTATGTGCTGCGGACATTAAACTGTGCACATATTTCATTAACAGATTCAACCAGCTTGAATTTTTTCTGAAGACAATGGAAAAAGCATACCTGTATTTGTGCAGCATACTTTGATTTTTAGAAGGGAAAACCTTAATGTTACAGAACCGAATGAAATCTAGACCAGTACTTATCTCCAGATGCTCTGTCCCAATTTAAAAGTCAAACACACAGCGGGCAAATGAAAACCTCTCATCTATCTACTGTTTCGCAGAGATTAACCAACTGTGGAGAAACCAGGAATATGAGGAGTGTGTGTGTGTTAGTGAGAAACGCCATCTCTTGCAAGAAAGTGAACACATCACACGGGTAACAGTGAGGTTACGGTATGTGCCTGAACTCAGGAGCTCAGAAAGTAGTGGGAAAATCTGCGTGACTTACCAACTGCTCTGCTGAGAACACCAAGTAAGGAAAGCAAGATGGAGGGAAAATGGGTTTGGGCGGGAAAGGAAATTAAATTAGCCAATTTGGAATATATAAAATGAATTGGAACAAAAAATGGCAACTAAGTAGGGGAACTGATTTAGTCAATTCAACAAAAAACCTGGTTATGGTTTCTTTCAGATCTGGCTTTCCACTGAAAGGTATTAAACAAAGCAGCCACTTAACATAAAAAACAGATTTAGATTTTGTATGTATTTTGGATTTAGAGATCAGTCTTCATAGCACTAATTATAGGTAACAAAGCCATCTGCGTTTTTCTGAAAGCCCTACAATTACCCTAACTGAAATTCAGGCCTTGAGGCTTGGTTTTGTATTTAAAAAAACAAGAAAGCAACTCACAAAATATTATCAATGTCAACAAATGTGACAGAATCAACTTCAGTATGCACTAGACTGTGATGACATCTGTCCCTCTGTTCTGATGGATGATTAATCACTGATCAGATAACATCAACATTCTCACCTGAAACTCTGATGGTGAAACTGTTCCTGGCAAAATGGAGGTATACCTTTATCTTTAGTCCTCTGAGTGTGGTATGTGACAATAACATGCTTCTGGCTAAACGCCTATAATTTAAGCAAGCTAACCTGGAACTCTGAATAAATGGTTCAACTCTGAGCTTTTACCTGCTGATACTGGGAACCAGGAGAATGGGGATACAGTGGGGCATCTTCAGGTGGAGAAGACTCATGTTCATCTGGGGCATCAGGATCATCTGGTTCCTAAAGTTTGAAGAAACATTTAATTTACTTCGGTAAAACCTATCACAATTGTTCTATCCAGAACCAATCCTACATGCAAGTGATCGTTTCAGACATACTTGGGGAAAAATTCCACCTCACCGTGCCACATATAGCTTTTACTGTACTACATAAAAATTCCCACTATCAACATATTCTTGGAAAAACAGGCCCATTCATAATCTACTTTAAATGGTCAATTTCAACTCTATACTGCTAATTCTTTAAGTGACAGATGTCTATAGAAACAGTAATAAAAGTGGAAAAATGCACAGGAGTACGTGACTGCAGCCAACAAAAATAGAAATCTGTATTTATAAAACACTTACATGTACCTCTAATGACCAGAGCCTGCTGCTAAGGTTAATTATTTATAGAAGCACTTTACTCCAATTTTTACCAGAAGTCAAATTAATTCTTTACCTCCTCTGGGCAGAGTTCACAAGCTTTTGCAAGAGTCATTCTAGCACTGTGTGATCTCTCTAGGAAGTAGCCATTTGATGTTTCATTGCTTTGTATTGGTGGAGACCAATTATTATAGGTGTATTGGGGATTGCCAGTGTACGGTCTACGCTCAAGCTCGTCTCCAAGCCATTCTACTGCCCAGGTCCATTTTCTCTTCAAATCTCCATTGCTCTGCAGATGGAAAATTAACAATTCAGAATTATTTTCTCTGTTCTTCAAAACAGAAGTATTTTTCCCCTTCCTATACATCAGCTATCAGAAAACAACCACCAACACATATGCTGCCATTTCAAAGACACCCTCCCAAATATTCTTTTTTGCACAAACTTCAAATTTGAAATGAAGTCTGTGGATTTGCAGCTGCATTACAGAATCATGAGTGGAAGTTTAACCAAATTGCTCTCAATCCCATATACTGACCTTCTGATATAGGAAGGTTCATATGAATTGTACTTAGAAGTTCTAATTTCATCAAGGTGATGAAAACTGAATAATGGTGGAGGTTTTTTGGTGGTGGTGGTGGTGTTTGGCTGCGGTTTTTTGTTCTGTTTTTTTTTTTTAAACACAGAACTGGGAAAAAAAAAAAGCAGCAAGAAACAGAAAGAAAGGTATCACCTGAAGGATCTGGTAGGCTACAGGACAGTTGCTGAAGAGAGCTACCATGCACTTTATACACTGGTAAGCTCTTTTCTGATAATGATTCTTAGAGCGTTGAATGGTGTCAAACAGTCCATCCCTGTCATCTGGGATTCCCTTTAGTGCATTGTGAATCCTACAAAAAAACCCAAACAACAACCAAAACTTCAAGTCAAGTGTTAAAGAGTTTTAGTATTTGAATTAAGGCTTCACTTACAATGTAATTATAAAAGGGATAGCTTGTATCCTGTCTTCTGGTTTTAGTGAAGACAGGTTTTTTTAAAATCAGAAAACTTAACTATATACATCACATATGTAACCTGTAATTTTAGCATGTCTGTTAATATTTAAACTCTCTGAGATATATAAAACAAATAAGTATGATTAATTCTAATCACAGCAATCAACTTTAACTCATTAATTTTTATTACTTATTTTTAATATCAACTGCATTTACAAAATAGACCTGTTAACCCAATAGGTCCATACAGAATTGGAACAGTTAAATCCTCTCAACAGAACGGTTACTTATAGTTATGCTTCTCAAAGATACACTCTTTTAGATACAGTTCCTCTGAAGAGGAATGAATGGTACACATTTATGCACAGCAGTAAGAAAGGACTCGGGCACTCCCTGGAACTAAGGCACTTTCCGTGCCTTCTGCTCTTGAACAAGGGGTAGAAAAATTAATTGCCACTCTGAAAATGCAAGAACTGAGAACTGACACACTTTTGGCTTTGGAAAAAAGTCAGAGGAGGGCACAGAACCTGATGTCTCAAAGAGCTACACTCACTGTAGGAAAAGCAATTGCCCTCTTTTGTCATAGCCCTGCCAACAGCCAGGAATAGACTCCAGGCAGTCGGCAACCTAGACTCCATCTGTAAAGCAATGATGAGCTTTACTTCAGCTGGTTTAACGTAGTCGTACTTGTAACACTATTATCTTAAACTTGACACTTGAACGTGTCACATCAAGAGGAATTCATGAGAGTGGGTTTGACGCCAAAGAGAAGCAGCAGCAGCCACCTCACAGTACAAGAATACAAGGAGCACTGAAGGATGCACATTACCTAAGATCAAATGATGCTTGTTTTCTAAGAGTTAGAAGATACTACTATTTACTAGGGACAGTTATGCTATTTGGTTGTTTTTATCTTATCTTACAACCCCCCCACAAAGATCATTAAAATTCTATGATTATCACAGCAACATCAACAGCAGGACAGAGACCTTCAAGCTACTGCCAGAAGTGGCAGCAAGAAATCAGAGGATGACTGCAGCTGGCCACTTAATACCCCCCCTTCTGAAGCCTAACACAATTCCAACAAGCACTGCAATTCCTGAGACTGCAATCTTGAACGTGAAGTGATGTACATCTCCAAGTATAGCGAAAGCCATACCATGACATTCAACCTCCTTCACATCCCGTTATTTCAAACATAGTACTATCCCAAACAACCACTTCCATGATTTCTCACCTGCGTTTCCACCCTAAAATATATTTTTTCACATCTATTAGAGTGTGCCCATCCTCTAGTGTTCTGGGGAAGTATTTGTTTATCAGGAAGAAAATATAAACAAACTGCAATATATACTTATTACATATAGATACCTACGCAAAACTGAAAAGCCCATGTATAAAGGGTATTGTCCCTTATCTAAACTGTAATTCCTATTAAGGAAGAAAAAAAAAAAA
>VXBL01003720.1:306276-405914 GCA_013400195.1 Aramus guarauna
AAAAAAAGAATAAATCCCTCCAACTCAGTTTTCATGTTTTGTAGTGTGGTAAATCAGACCACCATCTTCTTTTAGATTATCTTCTAAAGTACAGCTAGGCAACAGATAAAATCCTAACAGCGCAGTCTAATTCTACAGGTTAAGTACACGAGTTCACTCCAATACCCTTACTATACACGGCAAGTGTGCTCTTACTCAAAGTATTTTAAATGTCACGAGAGATATGGTTGCAAATGATTTAGTCAATCCGATACTACCTATGTTCACTTATTATGAAACAGTGACATTATGAAAAATTGACAGGTAGCACATAGATTTTGTGTTACCTCACCTACTACTATATAAAACTTCTGAGGAATTGACTATTCTCTCAAATAGTCAGTATTTGTAATAATTACATTTTTTTCATCTCAACTTTCAAAAGCCTTATTCTGTAGACATATGAAAATTAGGTTTGAAACTGGGTAAATATTTAATATATTGAAGCTAAAATTCTATTGAAATGTGATCACATAGAGAATATTTATGTATGAAACATGCTTTTTCTCCCAAGTTCACACTTAATCCATTTCTCGGTATCAGTACTACGACTGATGTTCTTCTTAGTAAGACCAGGCTATCTTTGGACCGTCTTGAATGAGATGTTTCTAAGAATCAATCTAAGCACCTCACAGTAAATACCAACAAGTTGAGCCTGAACAGCACGTTCTCTTGTATGTGAAAAAATCTTGGATTTATAGGGCTAAGTAGCAAATTTCTCAATAGTAAGAAAGGTCAAGGTAAAAAATTACAGATTTGTCTCAAAAATTGAGATAAAAGTGGAAAAAAATGCTTTATTCCTGTATTTTGATTTAATATATATTTAAACCTCTTGAAAGGATTAGCAACAGAACCACTGGGAAAACAAGCTGTACAAAACATAACAACCTTGAATTATAAAAAGACAGGTAAATACTAACCTGTGAGTTTGCCAAGAGTCCTCAATTAATAGGATTTGCAGCAGCAGATCCAAATAAGGTCGAAGCTCATATGTATATGAATACGCAACCTTAAAAAGATGCAGAGAACATAAGCACGCATTCCTTGAATCATACAGATTACATAGTGCAATACAAGAACATAATTAATTTGAAGTGAAGTTTACTGTAATTTAAAGGATATTTCAAGATATAATGCATACTTTTTAAAAAAAAAAGTTGATTGTGTCAGGGTTTCTTGGGGGTTGTGGTTTTGTTGGGTTTTGGTTTTCTTTTTGGCTGTTTTGGTTTCGTTTGTTTTTAAATGTAGTAGGTTTTGTAAAGGACAAAATGTTTCCTTAGGAGTTTCTAACACAATTGATCTGAAGTCCCAAGCATGAAATACTGAAGAGGTTACCTTAAAAAAAAATCTTTAAAAAAAGCAAAATTACAAAATTGTATTTTTCACCGATATTGCTACTTTTAGACAGCACATTGAAGGTTATCTTCAAAGGTTATCTAAAATGTAAAATACATGGCTAGCGAAGTATCAGTAAAGTGATTTTTATTATGATTGAGTGCCAAACAAAAGGAAACATAGAAAAATGAGATGTTTACATGCGAGGGGAAAAAAAAAGAAAAAAAAAAGGTGAATATACAAATGAGCTAACAGAAGTCCAGAATTCTATTTGGAGTGGTAAAGTGTGACTAACCTTACAGAGACTACAAAGGAAAACCAAGAGTGTGCCAAAGATTCCTTCCTGAGTTTGAAGCCAAGTATGCTCTTGCAGACTTGTAAAAAAGCACCTTATGAACATACTCAAAATAAATACAAGGGAGATCTTGGGTAATGATCCTAATGTTCCATGCAACATAAGAAGCTCTTTTACAGATAATGACAGAAAAGCTGAAGGAAATGCTCTTGCAATACATAAAGACCACTTCAGTCTACTTATTTTCCATCCTTAACATAGTGCTTCTAACTCATAAAAGGTCAATTGCTTTCCAAAACTCATGAAAGGACTTCTTCTAGTACTCCAACATGATGTATAGACCTAAGAGTGTAAATACTGACAGAGGATGCCACCATAAGGAAAGTTAGATTATCAAGCACCTGTTCAGTATTTAACACAACATTTCTACTGCAACATACACATTATATTCCTGTCTTTCTCCTAGCTTTTTATTTTTACCTGCCAAAGAAGTTCACTGAGGACAGTGGAAGAGAATTGAGGATTCTCCCAACAGCAGAAACGAAGCAACTTGATGGTCTCTTCAGAGTTGCTGCAATCTTCAATAATTTTCTTCACATAACTAGTTCTCACAAACAAAATGTCTGCTACGTTCTGCTGAAGTGCCATTATAGGTTGAGATAAATTAGGATCACCGTAAGGGTTGGCAAGTGGGGGATTACCTAGAACAAACAGTTATTACGGATGAAAAGGTACTGAAGTACTTTCAGTGTAGACACAACAAAATATGAATTTGTACAATTCATCAAAAAACAAGAGAGGGGAAAAAAAACCCCCAACGCCTCCCTAACAGTTGATTTTTTTGAAAACTACTATGGTATGAAATAATTAAGTTTTGTGATTGTGAAGCTTGACACTTGCTGCCTGACTGAGCTACTTCTTCTCAGATAAGATTATGCCGTGACAATCAAAACGGAACAGCTGGAGACACGTTCATATGCAAGAAGAGAAATTACTGCGTTTCCCCAGTGAAATCCTCTTATCTCCTAAATTTATCTGCTTCACTGCTTGTATAACACAGCCCAAATCTATCATATTTTAGGACATGAGGTCTATTTACTTCACTGGGCAATGGGAAAGGGTTCAGAGGAATATCTGTCAGAACAGTCCCATCTGAATCTCTAGGAGTGTAGAGAGGAGTCATACACTCTTGAAAGAATAAAAATTAATGTATCTAATTTAGTAAACTTCATTTTGCAAAAGGAAAGACTGTTAATTTGCTCCTGATGTTTCTGAATTTAGCAGTGATTTTAGTTAGTGTTTGAAGATGCCCAGAAGTCCAAGGGAGAACTTTTCTAGCTTAATATGCTGAAGCAAAAAATACTCTGCAAATAGTAATCATAATTAGTAATCACAGTAATGTTCATACAAAGGATTTTTTTTAGTACAACGTTATGAACACAGCGAATATACAATTATTTTTCACAGGTAGAATATCTTTTCAGTGTAAGCCTCAAATAATGCACTAGAAACAAAACCAAATCAAAATTGTCAAATGGTTCTGAAGCTTACTATAGCACAGTAAAATTTTCAGTTCATTAATCTTACTACAGCACATTCTAGCCTATTGATTTTATAGCCTGACACATCAAGCTGTAATGAGTTTGCTATTAAATAGCTTCTCTACAGATTCCTAATTAGGTTTTCTAAAATATGTTTAATAGAACGTGTACATAGACAGGCTATAAAGTCTACATAGCCCAATACTCTGTCACCATTTCTCAAAAATAACTGTGCTCTATTCAGCTACTGGAAATATTAAGGATTCTGTTTGTTTTCTTGACTGTGAACAAACACCAAGTCATTATCAAAAGCTATCCATAACAATGCAAAATCTCTTTACTGATAGGCACTATTAGCTACTTCAGAGCCTGCTGTACTGTTTTTCAGATTACTTTCGTACTGGTACCATTTATCTATTATTTTATGGTCTACTTAGAATCAAAAGATTTTATGCAACTCTTTACAATGAGTTTATTCTAAAATCATTACTATTCTGTAATCAACAACTACTACTTTACTACTCAGTTGTTTTCCTGTATCTTTAAGGATTAAGCCAAGAAGCATAAAATACAGAACAGATTTCTGTCTTGTGCTTTTTAGTATGTTGGTACAGCAAATCAGCTTTGCTTACAACAAGAATTTCTGTCTTTAAACAAAAGGAGTTGCTAAACCTGAACGGCACACATTTTTCCAGCTAATCCAGTTTACACACAATAGCTAAATATACACATCAGACATTTAATGATATATTCAATTAATCCGAGGAAAACTCAAAATTCACTATACCATTGATAGAAGACTGCATCCGCGATGACACATTGCAACAACGGATCAGTTGTGACACAACAGTGTATAGCTTCCCCAGTTCAGCATACTGGTATTTAATTGGAGGACCTGGACCTTCATCCAGAGCCACAAGCATGAAGGTTGCAGGAACATTTAGTTTCAGAAGTTGTGTCTTCTCTGCTACACCTTTACAGGGGAAAGAAAAAAAAATATGTTAAAAAAAATCATCTTGTTTCTGGCACTGACAATTTTTTTTTTTTTTAAAGTAACTACTGTTCACGTGATTCGTAACTTTTTAGTTTTATAAAACCATCATTTATGCTTTCTGTGGAAAAAACAATCAAATCAGTAAAGATGCACAAGCAAATTATGTTCAGCTGAAAAATCACATTGAAGGAGAGTTATAAATGACTACAATTTCTTAACAGCACTCAATAGCACTTAAGTAACTAGCATCTGTGTTGATAGCAAAGGTTCAGAGAAGTCTTTCGGGCAAAGAATTAATCTTTTTATGTGAGTCCCAGGACAGGATGAACACCCTCCCAGTGTATTTCGTTATTTTTTCACCATGTCCCATACACATCGATTACAAATTTAAGACATTTCCAACTGTGTCACACTATGCAGTAAGTACAAATAACAGTGACAAAATCAATTTAAGAAAAAACAAAATGAGAAAACCTCCACAACCAACGAAAAAATCCAAACATACGCCTAGTTTCACTGTAAGAATACCTTGCACATAATACACAAGCACTTACCAGTAAATTTGCTATGTCCCTTCTGATTTTGTATGCTGTTTCTCAATTTGGTTAAAAGTAATGAATTTTCAGACAATTCTAAGTTTTTTTCTTATTCTGAAATACAACTGGACCATACCTACCATCCTTCAGATAAGGAGGAGGAATTCAGATAGCACCTTATTAGAGCTCTTCTACAGTATCTTTTTGATTATGTTAGTTTTGCAGTTACAACCTTTGTAGAACTGATCTCTTGCTCGCTTTGATGCGAACAATGTATTCTTTGATTTCTCAAAATGTCAGATTATTTAATCTTTTCCACAGAATTTGGAGTGTTGCAGGAACAATGTACTGTGGCTTTTGCTGGATGAACACTCTACATCCATACAGAAGTTTTCAGTTAACAGCAGTAAGACAAGCACAACTGCTTAGTATTTCCATGTTTATCTTTGTGGGGTAGACTCTTGATAATGATCAGACCCAGAAAAAAAATTTAGCTATGCTTTCCCATCTGGCTTCTGAGCCCTTTCCTAGTCAGAGGCTTCAACTGCACTGCCTGACTATGAAAAGCTAGTAAAGTAGAAAATAAAAGTTAGAGCAGAAGAACTGCATCTCTCTGTAATGAGGTATCAGAACTGTCTGTGTGTCAATTCTATGTGGAAATACTGAACTAAATCCATTTGCACTGATACACTTGCTTATCACTTTAGCCACAAAGTTATCTATCAGAAACTCACATTTATAACTTGCCTGCACGAGTCAAAAACCATCAATGGCTGAGCTGCTCAGTATTATGGGCATTTTGCAAAATTTCCAAGGGAACTGGATCTCCTAGCTTCATACTACTTTAATACAAGATGTTTTCATCCTTTTATGTAGAGCAAGAGGCAGAGAGAATTCTTCTGCTATGGAAGAATATTGTATCTTATTTAGAACTTGCCATAGAGAAAGATGCTTTGTCACTTAGGCTACCACATGTGAATGATAAACAGGCCCCCGACAGAAGACCCTAGTAACTGGGGAAAGTAAGAATGTAGAGCTCTGTGACATTAGGTATGAACCTGTGACTACCCTCATCAACCTGAGAGTGCAAAAGCAACCCTTTATTCATTTGACTAGCATTTTATTACTCTGAACTGCCCTTCCTCAGGGCAAATATATAAAGCAGCAATGGATTAATCCACCTGAGAAACAGTTTATTCAATCAATCATCAATGATTTTCAGCATGCTGATAATGCCAAGAGAAAGCATGATCCCAGCTGCTCACCTGAATGTGAACAGGGCTGATCTCTGTTTAACTGCAAAAATGATTTCTGTTTGGAATCGTTACTTCAGATACTATTATTTTATTCTGTTCTTAGTATACATGCTAGTGACTTTCTATGCAAAGAGCCTACAAAATACAGAATTTAATACAGGTTTTTGTATACTTCTGAATCTGTATTTATTTCTATTTTCATAATGCTGGCTACAATTAAGATCCTGAAGAAAAATGGGCGATGCTGGAAGTGCAACAGCCAGTATTTCATGTGGATCACCACAAAACTGATAGTCATCTCATCTCAGTTATAGTATAGCATGTATATAATGGGCCTCAAGTATAGCATCTGCAAATACAGGCAGTCCTACTAGTCTTGCATTCAAAGGTGCTAAAAAAAAAAATAAATTTGCAATCGTACTCCATCTCTCATTTAATGTTTCATCAGAAAATTTAGGACTCCAGTCTTTATGAAAAGAATCACTGTCTCAAGCTTGGCAGAACCTTACTTAAGCCTTCCTATATTGCAAAAACACTGGCTTTCTTGCCTGTTTATCTTGGAGGAACTACAATACCTGATAAATTTGTAGTGGAACATCTCGATTCTTGTATTCTTTCACCTCATATGATGTCTATGGTGAAAGCATTCTGGCAAGCAATGATATCTAAGAACACATACAAACTGAGCTATCTCCCCAGCCTCCCGAAGAGTCTTTAGAGGGAAGACAAATACAGAGCCAGGCTTTTGCATTCATAGCTGTGAATTTCCAAGGTGAACTAAAGAAATTAATATTGAAAGGGCCCAGATGGAAGATATAGACAAAACATGACCATCTGTATTGACATTTCCATAAAGGAGAATCATGCATCTCTCTTTTTTTGAACTTTTATGTTCCTCAGCTTCTTCAGGCTCAAGCCAGTTGACAGGCCCACATGCTTCTTGGGTCTCATGACCTCCCTGCGAAAGAGCCCTGAACAAAGCATCATCTCTCTTGCCTTTTTTCACCCCCACACTCTCTAAGAATAACACACACTTATTGCTCCAAGCTCCTTGCGTTAATCTTCCAAGGATGGCAGGAAGACTAAAGCCCCAAAGTCTGAAATGCAGGAAGACAGATGCTCTAGAGAGCATTTATATGGCATATAGTGAAAACAATCTGCCTGAGGCTGAAAAACTGGATTCTCCTGCTGTTACCTGTGTAACTGGTTCATTAATAAAACCCAGTTTATTAGAGTGTCATAAGCGTGACTTGCTTACCTAGATTGGCATACATCACAAACAGATTGAAATACTGCTGCAAATGGCGCCCATGTTCAGATACTTCCCTTCTTAGAAGATTGAGTACCGCTCTCAGTAAGTGATCGCTTAAACTTAAGTTATCATAAGCCTATAAAAAAAAGTTTTAATATTAGTGGTTGAACATATCAAATCTTTGTTTAGGTTATACTTTCTACTATGGGAGAGAACAGAACTGGTAAAGAGATATGGGATTCATACAAGCAGCTGTGTAGTCTTCTGTACCTCACGCAAAGACAAACATACAGGGAATAAGACTCCCATCACTGAATACCATGTAAGTCCAAGAAATGATGCAAGTATAGAAACTTTTAAGTGAGCTTTTTCTCCCATAGCAGCTAGGCTTAAAACCTCAGAAAAGCACATGCAGTTCCACTATGAACTTCATACACTAAGACAGACAACCAAATCACCTCTACAGGTGTATCTCAAACACTTCATGAAACAAAACACTCAAAGCATATGCAGCTTTAATTTAATACAAATTCTCTCACTGGATACAGTAATGAAAACATTCTGAGAAGGTAAGTGGAACAAAGTGTCTTACTGTAGATATTAAAAACATGTCTAGCAAAGGCTCAAAAAAGGTTGATCTTTTAAATTTTAATACAGTCCAAACAAAAATATTATGACAAGTATTACATTAAGGTTTTGGCCTTTTTTTTTGTCAGTTCTTGGCGTATAAAATTAGGCAATTCACTGTCTATTCCTACGTGAAGTTACAATTTTTGACAATCCCAATGTTGCAGGATACAGGGAAAGAAAATTTAGAGAACTCCTAATGAACAAGTTTTTTTTGTTTTGTTTTGGTTTGGGTTTTTTTTGCTGCTCCACCCCAATGAGGTTTTTTTTTATTTAAATGAAAAACAAGGGCTCATTCCCCTACACATTACTTTATTACAAGCCACAACTTTTCTTTTGCAGATTTCACACTCACAACTCAACTAAAAGTTCTCGCTACTTAGTCTTCACAGAGATTTACAAATGAGGGGAAAGTGAATCCCTCTGACAGCAACTCTCACACAAACTGATCAAGATAACCTGATGTATGTAGTACAAAATACACCGTACAGCCCTCCTGTCAACACTGATGCATCTACTACAGAATTTACTTCACATTAAATGCTTATAATGAAGAAGTAAGAGTAAGTTCAAGAAGGTTTTCATTAGAAAATTTAATACCTGACTGGAAGGTCCAGGAGAGGCAAAAGGTGAAGGACATGGTCCGTCTTGCAATGAAAAATGTGCAATAAATACTATAAGTTTTGCAAATGCACCCCTTACTTCAGCACTAGGGCATTCCAAAAGATACTCAGAGAAGCGGTTTGAAACATTAAAAAGGACGTTGTGTGCAAACCAAAAGCGTACATTCTTGCTGTGACGAAGAAGGATGCATAATGCATCATACCTGAAATAGAAGATGACACAACTGAGAAATTACGACCAAATGCAGATGTTACTGAGTTCTGGCAGACATATGCTTTTGCAGAATTTGAAGAAAATACATGTTAAAGGTAATCTCCAAACAGTTTTCCTCACAAAATGCTTACAGTCAGATAAACTGTAGTTCCTATAGTGATAGTCTGTTACTAGCAATCACAAATTAAAAAGATACTTCAATTAAAAAACTAACATTTAACTGCAGCATTTTACTTCTGTCACCCCTAAGAACCAAGACAGAATTACATCCCCTAACTCCCAAACTACTACTAAACACAAATTGAGCAGCCATCAATCCCTCTGTATTGGAAGTGGGGGAGAGGGCGAGCAGTAGAGAACATGTGAGGTAGAATTCATGAACTGCATAAAAGACAGGTAACTAAGTATGTAACCTATCTGGAATTTATATTCTCATTTACAGATCTAAAAAAAAACCAAAACAAAACCACCCCAAACCCCGAAGAGTAAACAATCTGTTCCAGAGAAGGTCTTGTGCGACTGTCCTCCTTCCAGCAGAAATACCTGAACTCTTCAGCTCTTAAAATAACAGAACTAACTTAGCTCTGAAAGCTGCCACTAGAGAAAAACCTGAGGTACATATTTGCCACATCTTACACAGCTACCTACTAGTAGCTGGTAAACTACTGGTCACAACTAGATTTTCTCTCTAGTTCTACCAGTAGTAACCAGCACTCCTTTCCCCAGCACAGAATAACCTAGTTTATAGACCAGAATGCTGTGGTGCTATGAATAAGATTGTATTTTTTATTATACTACAGTTTTGAATTACAGGCCCTATAGCAATGTACTAAAGCACTCTACTAACAGAGTCTAAGATACGTGTTTCAGAAACAGAATACAAATATAAACTGCAAAAATTAGTTGAAGAGCTTCGTTTAAAACTACTCAAACCACGAACAAACCATTCTGAATTAAAGTCAGAGTGCATAACCTATTAGTTTTGCACTAATGATAGATACTACTCCTTTATTCTTTTTAAAAAGTAGACTTCCAAAACGGTAATTGTTAAAAAACAAGATACCAATCACTAGCAGGGCCACGGACTATTTTCTTTGTATGAAATCCGGTGGTGAAGAGAAATCTAGCAGCAAGCTGAATACTAATCATAGTTATTTCTTCTGCTTCAGGCAACAGATGATCTTGTCCTAAAGAAAAATCAGAATACTCACATGTAGACAAAGTAAAAGCAATTTAGTTTTAATAATTTAACTGATTTCAGATTACTATTTTCTCTCCCATTGTGCTCCAATTTTAAGAGGAAACTTGATCAAAACAGCCTCTAGCTTCTATAATGTATCATTTGAAAATGTAAGCTTTAAGACAGGTACCTGGAGGCTAACAGGCGTCTGTTTTTCAGAAATTCTGCACCTCACCTTTGAGAGCTGTCTTCCGCAGAACAACCCACAAAATTAAGTATTTTAACATGACTTAGTACATAAACTGAATAATAGTTGATAGTTTATCACAGTATTTTTTGCTCAATATTCTGGCATGTTATCAATGATGAACAACTCAACAACAGATGTTTAACTGCCGAAGTCCAGAAAGACAGAGTATTCAAAACAGAATGCACAAAATTTTCACCGGCTAGACAAATTCTTGACAACACAAATCAAAACTCTTCTTGCACAAAATTAGTCCATAATTATTGCACTAACATACTGACCTGGAGGAGGATTTAAGTAGACACTGTTACAAGTAAGCAACTTCTTTATGAACTGGAAATATTCTAGGCTGTACTGCATACGATTATGCATGAACTGCACATTCTGCTTCCGTACGCTTCGTTCAATGGCTGATGGCATTTTAATCTGATGGGGTTTAGTGGTAATAGCGAGTTCTGAAATATATTTTATTAGTTCATTGTCTTTGTCTATTGTGTCCATACGTTCATAAAAAAGAATATAAGCATTCCACCACCTCTTCTGGCGCCTGTAGGACATACGTTTCATCATGTGATCAAATACTTCTCCCATGTATTCTCCACCAAAACACTGATTTTTCATTTCTTCATCATCATCCATTTTACACTCTGTCACATCGCCATCATCAAATTTATACCATCGATTCTTCTCACCATCTCCACCGTTCCTCTGGATAATATAAGAATAATAATGTCCACCACTGGCCTGGCCACTGTGTACAAGTACACCAACAAGCCTGTATTTTGTGCTCCCAGAGTGTTCATTTTCAGACTGTTCGTTTTGTATTATCTGATTTTCAGGATTTACATCGTCTCCTTCCAATTTAGCTACACCTGCCACTGTGTAAGGCTCCATGTCCAGCTCTCGTGGAAATTCAAAATAATCATTGAACTTGATTGCACATTCCCTTTCCCAGTCATAATCAAATCGCTTCAACTGGATTGCAAGAACTGGAGGCAACTTCTTAATCAACAAGCGTTTCACTGTATCAACCTAAAAAAGGACATGAACAGTTATCAGCTCTTAAGTTTCCATTCATACACTCTTACCGACAATTCAGTAACTAAAGGAGAACTTTTTTCCCTGAACATGAACTAAGACTGAACTTTGCACAGCTGTAACAATACAGTTGTACACAAGTTTAATATATAAGGAATCATTACCTTTTTGTTGCATTTTTCACAATGATATGCATTTGCACCTTCCAATAAATCTCCTTTGACATACTGTTCCAAAGAATCAAGAAGGTTCTGGTGGTTTCTTATATCTACATTCAGAGTTGTGAAGGATTCCTCGCATTCGTACCTACCAATGAACAGACAAACGTAAGTGAAAAGTTGAACACGTTTCTACCTTTATGGCTACAGGTGCTACAAAAGTTTTCTTTGGCATTTGACGTCAACTTCCGGCAAAAGGAGTTAAGCAGGAAAAAAAGAACGAATTCTTTTATTGCAGTCTTCCTACAATTACATTACAGCATCTGCACATTGTATTTTTTAATCTGCACTAACAACAGTTATTTTATGAAGATCATAGAAATGACTTGTATGTCTCAAGTTCACCGAAAAGATTGTAAAAGTTGAATCTTTTAACACATCTTGTTTTTAAAAGCAGATAAAGTAGCACGACAGACTCTTGGCTAACTTAAGCTAGTAGAGAAGCACAGATAGCAAAGCGGAGTACTTTTTCCATTGCTGACCTTTACTGCCAGGAATCAGACTGATAAACACAAATTTTGTATCATACCTAAAGACAGCAGTTCAAAATGTATTAAAAAAACCCAAACTTTTTTATTTTTCTATCTGAAAAAAACCTGAATAGCTGTCTTCATAAAAAGTCATTTTGCACATTTATGACTGGCTCTGACTTACTGTGTTCTGATATAACCTTCAAATTCCTAGCAATGAACCAACAATGCTTGAGAGACAACCAGTTAAGACATCTTGGAAACAATTTGATACATTTTTAAAGATAAAGAATTGATGAATAAATTTTAAAAAGTGGATCTATTCCAACATAACCATACAGGGCTTGTTTCTCTGATATGCAATCAAGCATACAAAATTTTTTATAACTGTGAATCAATTGATATTTAGAAACACTTCAACCAAAACAGTAATATTCATTCACCTATTAAATAACTTACAAATTTAGAAAGGCTGTTAATCTGTCATACCCCAATCCAATAGTTTAGTTTATGATCAGTCTTCTCCTCCCTAAGCTACATGGGACTACATTTTTATTAAGAAGTACAATTATGCAAATCCAGTAGAATTCCAAAAAGACAGGTAATACTTCAGGATAGTACATGATATCAGGAATGAATGGTAACTCACGTTGCTTCACATCTGTATCTTCCATTTAATTACCCATTGCACATAAAATCTTTCATTTAATCTTGCAATATTTCAACTTACTTCTGGTCACACATTTTAACCCATGAAACCTAAGATATTCCAATTATAAGTTCTTCTAATTCACACATGGGCTCAACTGAAGTTGCAAGATTACCACAATAAAATCAGCTTGTATCAGTGGTTTTTCCCTGTATTTTAATTGCAAACTGAAGGATAACAGTAAACGGTCAACTTTCACAACAAAGAGACTTTGGAATGGTAATGTGCAGCAATCTGTATCGTTTGAGAATCACACGTGATCTGAAAGATGTAGTGAACAGTTAGAAGGCCAACTGTTGGTGATACAAAATTTAATGCAATAATAAAAAAAGCCAACTGTTGAACAACAACCAAGTGTATCATGAAGGGATACAGAAGTAGTCCAGAGAAGTACAACTGTACAATGCCTAATTCTATTCTTTCACTAAGCATTTGTCTTAGCCTGTCTGTGGGCTACAGACTTTCAGTTTGATTTGGTATAGGTGTTCTTCTACATACCCTATATGAAGCTGAATTTCAGTATTTACATTTAAAGTTCATGAAAAATACAGCAGAAATCTTAACAAGATAAACTTTTTACAACGTTCTTCTTAATTACAGCTTACACAGTAAGTATGAACAGGGTTTTACTCATTGGAATTAAAGATTCATACTCGGATCAGCGCTATCCACACACTAGGCAATACAGAAGACAGCAAGACCTGTTGGCCATATCTTAAAATTTTACACATTGCATTTGGTCCGTAAGCCGTTTTCACTTTTAACATGAAAAAGCTCTATCTTTTCCTTCCCTGATCAATACACAATGCTTCACATACAATCTGCTAAGCAGAAGCAATAATAATCAAGTATTTCAAGGCACCTGAAGACAAGTTAATGTTAAGGTTGTAGAAAAAACAGGGCAGCAAATTCTATTAGCTTTAAAAAAACCCAAACCAACTACTACTACCCAAATCCAGACAAAACCTCCACTCTTGACTTTTTAGTCCCTTTTATAAGGATACAAACACAGGTTTTTCTGTAAGAAAGGAGAATTTTAAACACTTACCGATGTGGGCATCCTTGACAAATCTTCTGATCAGCAAAGGACCCTCCTAAAACTTTACTTAACATTGCTGGATGGCCCAAAGCTTTTAAAGCTTCATCTAAACTGTCCACCAAGGAATTAAAAAATTCTAAAGCATCATGTTGTTCACGTAGATTTACAGGTTCACCCCAAAGTCTGAAAACAAAAGCACATTCTTGTCAAATATTTTTTGTTTTGTTCTCCAACAATTTATTTTCTAAAAAAAAAAACATTATTCAAGCTATTCCCTTCTTCTTACTGGGCAAAACTATTTATTGGTTTGTGATGTAGTATACCAACTGTTACTCTGTCCCTGACACTTATTTACTGGTAAGTAAAAAGAAGCTTTTGCGTATAACTTCATATTTAATTCAAATAATCAGTATCAAGGTAAAGAACTGCTAGAATTCAAAATAACCATCTTGGTTTAAACTTCGGTTTATTAACAGTGTTCTACAGAATGGTCAAAAGGGAGGATAACAGATACAATGATGCACAAGTCTGGCTAGTTTATACTTAACATCACTATCATTTCTTCTGCTAGGATTAGTTTTGTTGCATTTCAGTGGTCCAGTGAACAGACATCAATACTGAATTTTTTACTTACCTAAATTGTTTCCAAAACCCTCTTGGTACATAGTACTGTAGCCTGGAAGCTGCTAAATGACCAAAAATTACTTGGAGATGCCTCAGAACTCCAATATTGTACTCTTTTCTATCTTCTGTTTTACTCAGGGCTGGTTTGTCTTCATACTGATGCGGATAACCAAACACATCATCTCGTGGGTCAACATTGCTCTGAAAAGCAGAAGAAAATTTGTGCAATTAACTTTGGTATGTAGCTGTCTCATAGCTAGTTGCATCCCTTGTTTAATTTAACCATCTACAGTGTTTCATATTCTCATCTGAAGAAACAAATAATGTCTTTGTACACATTAACAGAATTCTGGCAGCAGAAGGGGTATACAGATTCAAAGTGGCAGGGGTTGGAAGGAACCTCTGGAGATCATCTAGTCCAACCCCCCTGCTAGAGCAGGATCACCTAGAGCAGGTTGCACAGGATCACGTCCAGGCGGGTTTTGAGTATTTCCAGAGAAGGAGACTCCACAGCCTCTCTGGGCAGCCCGTCCCAGTGCTCTGTCACCCTCAAAGTGAAGAAGTTTTTCCTCATGTTCAGGTGGAACTTCCTGTGTTCCAGTTTGTGCCCATTGCCCTTGTCCTCACTCACTGAAAAGAGTCTGGCCCCATCCTCTTGACATCCACCCTTTAGATATTTATAAGCACTGGTAAGATAACCTCTCAGTCTTCTCCATGCTAAACAACTCAGGTCTCTCAGCCTTTTCTTGTGAGAGGAAAGAGATGCTCCGGTCCCTTAATCATCTTTGTAGCCCTCCACTGGACTCTCTCCAGCAGCTCCCTGTCTTCCTTGAACTTGAGAGCCCAGAACTGGACACAATATGCTGGTGCTTTCAAGTACGAATCCATGAGGAGGAAGTCTGCAAACCCTGCTACCTGGATCTTTTGAACTGCCTCTCTGGCAGCAAGCCTGTTCAAATAAGGAATATTATGCTATTGTCCCCACTGCTAGCAGTGGAAAGCAAAGTGATTAGCAACCTAAATGTGTTATACCCTTTTCATAAAAAAGAATTCTATTTTAAAGATAAGCAAGTTCTACATAATTAGATTTACCTCATTGTCCTGCTTTTCATCCCCAGACATGTCATCATCTACATCGCTGCCTGTGCCTTCAATTGCAAGAATCCCATTCCTGATGGCCGGAATCATGTACAGCTGCTGTATGACAGAATTCATGTAACAAGTGGCACCAGCATTTTTCAGTCCTACAAATCCCTTTGGTGGTCGAGGTCCAACAGGTGGTAGATATTCCCATTCTGTAAGCGCTTCACAAGCTAAAAGAAAATAGCAGAATGCAAGAATGTGGTAAGGAAACTATTTTGTCATAAAGAATTAGACCATCAATGCAGTACAAAGGGCAGTTGTATAAAATCAGTATTAGTCTGTATCACGCTGCAGTTTAATAAAACAAATGTTCCACTGGAAAACTTAATTGCTAAAATTAACACAACCTCTACAAAAGATAGTTCTATCTGTAATCTTAACAATACACCATTTTCTTCTATTGCATAACTAAAAAGGTGGCCAGACAAAAATTCAGTCTATTTATGCATAAACCAGAAGTCTTCCCTCAATACCATGTTTCTTAACTGAAGAATTCAGTTGAATCAATCTAGAATATATAACCAATTTATAAGCCTGACAAAAATTTATAATACTTTTAAAATTACAATATTTCACTTATGCCTCACTTATCCTTGCCACGATGGGGAGCAGTTTTAGATAATGCTATCTATATGACTTGTGATTGATTTTTTTTCTCCCGAGTCTTCTCCCTCAGACCTCTCTCATCTCTTGAGAGTACATTTATGATCACAGGTTTCCTATGCTAACCTGTTCTGTGGTTTTGACACAAAAAATTCTGATGTAAAAGAGAGTAAGAGAGCATGCATGTTTACAAGCAAGCTTTACTTGGTGTATGAAACACATAGCATGCACAGTTCATACATGTGTTCTCTCCTCTGTCTGATATACCATGGAGATCTGGCATTCTATCGTGCTTATCAAATATTTGAGTGGAAGTAAATGCCATAAAATGCTTCTAATTGTGAGGTGATAAGAAATACACTACTTCCCAATAGAAAACAGTGAAGAAGAAGGATGAGGCCAGGGCGGGCGTACAGACCATAAAGCTGCTTTTTTCATTTGAGAGGGAACCAAACAGGAAGAGATTGAAAAACTTCAAATGACTCACTGATACCACCAACTGGACAAGTAGCATGGCCATTGTGAGAGGTAGTGGACAATTCCCACTGGTGGATACTATTTCTAGCTGCTTATAGTTTTGCTAAACTCTACAAGTTAAACTACAAAATGGTTTGGGCTGGAAGGGACCTTTAAAGATCAAGTCCAAACCCTTGCTAGGTTGCTCAAAGCCCCATCCAACCCGGCCTTGAACACTTTCCAGGGAGGAGTTATGCGCAATTTCTCTGGGCAATTTGTTCCACTGTCTCACCACCCTTATCGTAAAGAATTTCCTTCTCATGTCCAACCTAAATCTACCCTCTTTCAGTTTAAAATCATCACCCACTGTCCTGTCACTACAGGCCCCGGTAAAAAGTCTCTCTCCATGTTCTTTATAAGCCCCCTTTAAGTAGTGAAGGGCCAGAATCAGGTCTCACTGGAGACCTCTTCCCCAAGTTGAACAACCCCAGCGCTCTCAGCTGTCTTCCCATATGAGCCTGGGTTTGCTTGGTTTCTTCCCCTCTCGCCCCCCCATTAATATTACAGCCAAAATGGTTTGGCTATTCCATTTACGGTTGGAGAAAATATGTTCCTGTTTGTTTTTAAGAAAGTCTTATTTTTTTTTAAGAAGTCTTTATTAAAGTCATGCTTTATTGATAACAAAATCTTGGTTGAGTATGAGCTTTTTGCCATCCTTGTGAAAATCAGGTCAAGCTTCATTTGACTATTGGCTTTTGAAACACTAGCGTTCGTAAGTTTTTGTACATACTGCAATTGCTATAATCTTTCTCCAGTGTGGAAAAAGTACTTTAAGTGCAGAGCTGTGCTGAGACAATGCCAAAACTGAAAGAACGAACGTTTGAGAGAGGACTACAACAAGCAGAGAATGAGTACAGAACTAAAAAGGGAATCAGGACAGTGGACCTGTGTCTGCGTGTGAACAATGATGACAAATTAGGTGAACAACCAAGAGACTGGCACTAAAACTAAGCCGGAGATACCTGATGAGGTTCTGGGATTGGTTAGGCAGAGCCTGAAACGATGAAACAAAAGTAGAAGATACAGACAGAATGAGGTTCCTGGGAGCTGGTAGGGACAAAGGGGAGTAGCCAGAGATCAGGGTAGGAAGGGTCAAGACTGTGTGACTGGGGCAGGAACCTGGATGTAACCATGTAATGCAAGTCAGTACATTTACTGCATAAAGGAGAACAAATAAAGGCTACACTGAGAAACTTTTCTACATTTTGACAGCCTGATTTTGCAACATTAAAAGCAACCACAAACTAAAAACCTCAGCATCTAGTTTAACTGATAATATAGACAAACCCTATACATAATATAGACAAACCCTATACATAATATATACATTAAAAAGTAGGAAATAGATAATTAAAAGCGTTACATACTAGTGATTGCTGTACCTATGTAATACATTTCAGTCAAGGTGTCTACTATCTGTTTGAGATTTCGGACACATCCAACTGCTAGTGCAACTAGTAGCTCAAAGCCAGCATTAATAGTAGCTGGTGAACTACAGACTGGTATGGCCTGCTCAGCAGGCAATTCTCCATTTCTCATGTATTGTAGATAAACATTGGATGCTGGAAAGATGAAATCATCTATCAACTCCTGAAAAAAAAAAACAAAAGAAAATAAAACACCTGTTACCATAGAAATGCACACTATTTTATAAAAGAATAAGAGTTATTATGTAAATGAATGTCTGAGGACCAGAAGAGCACTTAAAAAAGACTTAAA
Organism: Aramus guarauna; assembly: GCA_013400195.1. NCBI lineage: Eukaryota > Metazoa > Chordata > Aves > Gruiformes > Aramidae > Aramus > Aramus guarauna. The sequence continues at coordinate 324,495 of VXBL01003720.1, forward strand.
ATTGAGACCAACACTATAATGAGCTTTTAAATTTAGAATAGAGTAACTCTATCCTAAAGTAGTTCTCTGCAAACCCACACCCCCACTGCAAGTTAAAAATAAATCTGTATTATTATTGATTGGTAATTTTTTTTTTTTTTTGCCAAACCAGTATTATCTACAAAGCTCTTTATCAATTCCTGCTAAAAAACACAGTGGTGCTGCTGTATATCACATGTGTTTTATTTGTACCTCTGATTAAAGAGACACTCAGATGCAATGCATTTGTTCAAACCTGCCATAAACATTAACAGCGCTAATTAAGAATATGTGGAGGAAAGACAATACAGGGGTAATGAAAGAAAGCAGTCCTGTACAGAACTATCCTGTATCTAGCTCACTATCCTTCTGTGATATTTGCCGAGTCTTGGAGTAACAGTTCACTAGGTCACAGCAACTCCACATGCAGTGGTTCCAAAGAATAAGAAGGTAAAGTACTCTTATGATTGAAATGTGTAGTTTAAAAAATAAAATAAAATATTAAACTCCAATTATAAGCCATTGTCAAACAGTTAAATTGGGACTTTTTATGGTTATGGACCACAACATGCAAAGCTTCTTTTTACCTATTTATCATAAACAAATAAATAAATTTAAAAACCCAAAACAACTCCATAGGTCAAAAAACTTGAACTTACTTTAATGAGATTAGCACCTCCTTTTTCACAACCAATATGGTATTTCTTCTCAGGTGTCTGGAATGCTAACAACTCCTTTGTTACTCCAAGGTGACCCTCCAAGATAGTTTCTTCGACACCTGTTTCCCCTGTTCTTTTTACTTCATCCTGCCATTTAAAAGAAAGTTAAGATACGCTAAATAATATACATTTCCAAGCTTAAAACTGTACTTAACAAAGAAGCAAAAAGCTGATTATCAGAAATAAATTCATCCTAAAACTTACCCTAATCCTCTTAAGCCAGTCAATTTCATTATTGAGAAGAACTTCAGCATTGGGTACATTAATGTTACTGTTGTAAGCATAGTTAAGAAGATGTCTTAAGAGAGTGAAGTAGTCTCCAGAATGCTTAGCTCTCTCTCTTGCAGTACTCTAGGTAAACAAAAAACACATGATATATAATTCACACACACTTCTACTTCTAGTGCAACACTAACATATTTTCCCTAAAATATTTTCCCCATCTAACTCAAAAAATATGAAAGAAAAATAAGTGTAAGATCATTTTTAACCTTTCAGAATTTTACAATTGTATTTATTGTTAATGACTGACTTCTGGACTATTTTAGTAGCAATTTCTATACCTGAATGGGAAACTAACAGTGAAGTGATCAAATGTTAAAGAGGGCCACGAACATGCAGGATTGAAAAGCCCTGGAAGGCCCAGTAAAAGAAGGCATTAACTGTAGGTATCTACTTAATCTGCTAATGATTTTTACTTGAAGGTTAGCATTCACTGAAGATCAAATGAAAGCTTATTGTTCACATTCTGATCAGAAAATGCAAAAGAGTCCCTTTCCCCCCCCCATCTAACTCAAACTGAAGTCAACTGTGCTGCTTGGCTATAGGTCAAAAGGAATCTATACTTGAGTGACTGTTAATAGCAATTTGCTTTTTCTTGCAGATACTTTGTCTTCATGTTATACTGAAGCCTTTACCTCTAAAGACTTACCCCTAGAACAGTAAACAGCAGGGTAATGAAGAAAAGGAGAGGTCTCTGTCCCATGCAGCACCTGGTAGCCATTAAAAAGAATTGCTCCTGTGCCATCTGACGAACAGTTCTGGAAATAATTTAGTAGAAACATTAAATACAGTCTCCCTATCCAAACAGAACATTAAAAGCCCCAAAACCAATTAAATTTGTGCTTATCTGCTTAATGCCATGTTCTAGAACTGCAAATAATATAATAAATGGGAATACTTTAATTATTCACTACCCATCACATTGTTTCTCCTTGTAGTGAAATTTTAGACACATGAATTACTATTATGAAGCCTGTTCCACAAATCAAATATTTAAAGCTAAAGAAATTTATCAGCACCTAATCACTAAACTTTTGCAACTGCCAGCAAACATTGCATAACACAACAAGCAATTTGCAACCATAAATACATTTTTGTTTTTTCTAATCAAGTACCAGTTCTGCCCGAAAGACAAAATAGAATTACCCTAGTAAAACTGCTCTTATGTATCACTACAGCAGTTTGCTGAACATCTATGAAGTGATCAAAATTTATTAGTAGTAAGAAATGAGAAAAAGATGACCCTCTGAAAATTGAAGCGGCTAGAATGAATTTTTCCATCTAAGAATTTAATCTAACCACTAGAATAATATGGGAATGGATAAGCTTAAGAAAAAAAAAATTAAGTCAAACCCTATTCTTTGAAGTTGTAAGATTAATTGTCTGAGCATTGTATCTTGTAAAAACTGCTAGAAACAACTCTTGCTTCAGTGGGGAGGGAGTACAAATGAATGCTGTGCTTTACAAAAATATGTCAACATATAAGAAACTGAATTTTACAGGGCCTTTTTGGTGTGGCTGCCATTGTTTTCTGCTCATGAGGTCACTGGAAAGCACATTAAAGAAGCCTGTTTCCTTCAGAGTTCTTTCATGTACGGTTAACTGTGTTTAAAGCCATGCAAGAATGACCATGAGGTCAGAGCAAAGATGCCCCTAGCTGAGCACCCTGTTTCTAGTATACACCTAGGAAAGTGCAGAAGAGGGAATTATGTAGTGACACTTCTCTAGAATGTTCTCACAGCTTCTAACAATTTGTGGTTCAGGAAGACTACCAAAAGCAGTATTTCACAGCCCTCACTGGACAAATTCATGAAAGAACCCCTCAAACTATTTCCAAACTGAAGGTTTATACTGCTTAAATGTTACGCTCAATAAGTTCTTATACAAAGAAACACTGTTCTCTATTTATTCTCCCTTTGCTACTTCTGATTTTAAAGGTCTCTGTGGTATTCTCCTCCCACAATTTATCTCTTCTCCAATACAAAGTGCCCTAAGCTATCCAGCTGTTCCTCAGATGGAAGTCATTTCAGAGCTTTGATCTTCCTCGTCACCCTTCTCTGATCTTTGCAAGTTCTACTACATTGCTTTTAGCTAGAGAAGACCATGGGGTGGAGGGGTTCTGTTTTGTTCCTAATAATTTGTGACATTTTATGGGATCTGATTACTGAGCTGACGTTTTCATAAAAACTTCTCACAGAAATTTAAGATGCAACCCTTCAACTGCTTGGGACACATCACACAGACACTCCTCAGGTTCATGCACTTACAGGCAGGGTGAAATAAATAAAGGTGGTATTTTCCTCAAGTGAGAAATGTGACCAAAGAAACACATACTTCACCCTGTTACATCTCTAAGGAGTAGGTAGTATTGGAACACGAGTATGACATTTTTGTGAGGCTATAAAAATCTAATAGCTCTTAAGGATGGGAGGGATGCAGCTTCCTGAATGCAGGCATCTCATCTAGTACCATGACAGACACCATGACAACAGAGTGGAGCTGGCAGATAGGACAAGAGTTACATGAACTCACACTCACCCTCTGAAACAGCTGGAGGCCAAATGACTCCACTGAGGCAGGCAACCTGAATCCCATCCTATGGATAGCTCCAGGATACAGATTGCCATTTAGTTAACAGAAGTCAGCCTCTTCAATGGGTATAAGTGGCATTGCTTTTCAGGGGCAGTAAGGATTTTATTTATTTGGGCCACATATGTATGACCACCAAACACTTTGCAGCCCTCAGCACAATACTTCTGGGTTCCAGGATCATTTACGACTAACTGTTCAGCTACCTACCATTGACTAAGCCAGTCTTGTACTCAGGGGTCACCATCAATTACCTTGCAGAGTAAGAACTGCTCTAGTATTTAAACATTTTGCATTCTGTTCCTCAGTTTACAGGTAGCATAGTTATGCTTATGAAGAAACAGCAGAAGGTCCATACAATCTCAACCTCTGAAAGAAACAAACTCCCCCAATCCAGCTGATCTTTTCCAGAAGACCCTACGTGTGAGATCTGAACTTGACCATCTTCCTTGTCTTTTATGGTGCACCAAAAAGATTTTCTCACATACATATATTTGCTCCCATTGTTCTCTGATGGAGGATAGGAGATTAGAGAACAATAGTTGAAAATGGACGGATTTTCGGAATTCTGTCTGGTATTTGCTAAACTTTCTCTGCACTACAAACACTAATTTGTTTCCCTATTAATTCAGAAGAGGAACTTTTTTAGCCTTAGTTCAACTTCAAAATTTTCAAAGCAGCCTTCCATTTCAACTTATGTTTATGCTGTTCTAACTATCACATAAGAGTGAACAGTTGCGTTCTAAGTGAGATTATCATATATATCAGAAGTTTTACAAGCATATGAGAGAAAAGAACTCAATGGCTAGCTTCTTGCATTGACAGTATGAAGCATTTTTCCATACAATAAATTCAGCTCATTTCCCATTCTGGTGGACAAATAAAGCAGAGATAGGAGCTGAGCAGCAGTCCACTTGGATAAGAGAAACCCTTAAAAATTTTATCCCCTCTGACAAAAAAGCACCAAATCCCATCCATTAATGCTACTCTTATTTTTACAGGGCAAAAAGCTAACATACCTGCAGAATTAAGCTACTGCTGTGCAGACTTGGGCCAACATGTCAACAAAATGTGAAAAGAGCAGCCCCAGCTTGGCGACACATCTAGTTTCTTCCAATATTTTAGGAAGAAAAGAACAACAGTCAACTATTCACTAGGCTGTGCTGGTTTTGGCTGGGATGGAGTTAATGTTCTTCACAGTAGCTGGTACAGGGATACGTTTTGGATTTGTGCAGAGAACAGTGTNAGTGAGCGAGCGAGCGGCTGCGTGGGGCTTAGTTGCTGGCTGGGGTTAAATCACAACATAGGTGTAACAACATTAAACACTTGGGATTCAAATTCAGTCAACAAAACTCAAATCAGCAAGAAGAGTAACCATGGAAGAGACTGGGAAAACCATGATAGATATTCCCATCTGCAAATCAAGACTGTAGGTTTTGCTAAAAAGACATTCTACCTCCATCACAAACCATATTAGATGGAACCTGCGCAATGAAATTCATAGACTAAACTGTTTAAGACTTAGAGATTTACAAGTTCCTGGTTTGAATCAATAGTTCACTTCCTTAAGGAAATATGACCAGAACAGAAAAGTCCTTACAAAGAGCATCTGCAGTTTTTAAAGACTGAAAGAGTGGTAACAAATGTTGATACCAAACACTAACTGATATACAAATGCTGGTGAACACTTGAGAAATGTCACTTAAATTCCAAATACAATGCCAGAAAGTCGGATAACTACAGTGAAATTTATTATAAAAATTATGACCCATTACTTTTATTTTTACCATTAAGATCATGTAAAAAACCCACAAATCTGATAAAACTTCAGACCCACATCACAAAAATCAAAGGATGGGGCAGCACTGACACTTGCTCATGCTCTTCCTCTGTACTGGTACTCCAAATTTGATGTGTGGCCAACATACACTTACTGTCAAAATAGTAACTTGGTATCAACTGTTGACAGCTTTAAAAATAAAATTTAGTGATTTCTTACTCATCAGCCTTGAAAGTTACCAAAAATAGTGAAAGACATCTTGTCTCATTTAATGTATAAAATTACAACATACATTTGCCAGTGTGCTTTGTTAAACTTTTCTAACTGAAGTGACAATAACAAGCTTCAGTAAAGCTAAAAATTCAGCATCCTGTACCACAGGTTGCAAACTAATAGAGCTCATGGGATTCTGATAATAACACTCCACAGTTTCACCAGTGTGTGCCAATAGTTCATTGTGAAGAGATACTCTGATGATACTATTAATCCTCTTGTTATGGTGAATGTGCCTGAACATAAGACTTTTCAACCTGTTGTACCTAGAAGGGTAAAAAACCCCCAAACCTGGTACTGAAATTCTGATCTCATTTATCTGAGAGTGCCTCAGTCTGACTCCATTTAAAATGTACTGAAAGGCTTAGATAAGATTTCAGGCTAGTTTCTGATCTCTGTCATTTCTCAAAGAAAAGTTGAAATATTCATGGAACAACAGTGGAGATATCTTACAAAGCTCGAATTAAATGTTTAGTAACATTTCAAAGCACTCGTAACCAAGTTTATTAACATACAAAAATTTTCCACCTGGATGGCTTCTGAAAATAGACACCCCAATACTTCACATCACAATTTCAGATGGGCTAAAAATCACAAGACACACATCACACAGATGCTGTATTGTGCAGATGCTGCCTGAGGAAATCTATCTGTAGGACTAGCTTGGAGATAACAAAAGATCCCAGGACTAAAGGGCAACTGAATCGCATCACTCTTTTCCCTGTCTGTCCGTCCCCCGACAGTGGTAAGGGTTCCTCCAAGGCACTGCTACTGCACCAGATGACAGGTCCAGTGCGACAGCTCTATGTAAAACATTTGAGTCATGTGAAGAGTCACAAGTGTACCACTCCAATGCAAGAAAACTAGAGGATTAAATCTTAACTTCCCCCTCTCCTCAAACTGCTAGTACTGTACCTTTCCTTTACTTTTTGTGATAAGAAAAGCTTTTCTAGTCCTAAAGTCAGTTAAATATTCTAATGTAGTACATTTCTGAAAAATGTAAAGTACAAATTATTTTATTCTAAATAAATTGTTCTAAAGTCATGAGTAGCACGTTATCAGGCATCCATCCGGCTTGACAATATCATCCTTATGAGTACAAAGGGGATGGGACTGATATAGTTACCACTTTAAGAAGTGATTCTCCCCCTCTACTCCACTCTCGTGAGACCCCACCTGGAGTACTGCATCCCACTCTGGGGCCCCCAGTACAGGACAGACATGGAGCTACTGGAGTGAGTCCAGAGGAGGGCCACAAAGTTGATCAGAGGGCTGGAGCACCTCTCCTATGACAACAGGCTGAGAGAGTTGGGCTTGTTCAGCCTGGAGAAGAGAAGGCTCCAGGAAGACCTTATAGCAGCCTTCCAGTACCTCAAAAGGGGGCCTACAGGAAAGCTGGAGAGGGACTGTTTACAGGGGCATGGAGTGATAGGACAAGGGGCAATGGCTTTAAACTAAAAGAGGGTAGATTTAATTGAGATATTAGGAAGAAATTCTTCACTGTGAGGGTGGTGAGGCATTGGAACACATTGCCCAGAGAAGCTGTGGATGCCCCATCCCTGGAAGTGTTCAAGGCCAGGCTGGATGGGGCTTTGGGCAGCCTGGTCTAGTGGAGGGTGTCCCTGCCCATGGCAGTGGGGTTGGAACGAGATTGGTCTTTAAGGTCCCTTCCAACCCAAATCGTTCTATGATTCTATGATAGGCATCCAAATTACATATTTATATTACTAAACAATAAATTAAGAAAACTACAGAAAAGTCACTTAAATAAGACATCACTGCTCTTCATTTAGGCTTTATATTAATTTTGAATTGTAAAATATGTGATAAAACCCCTCCCCCACCAAAACTTACTTGCTGTGACAGTGCAATAGCAAATCAATGATAAACGTCTGCCATGCCTTTTCTTTACTGAGTGCATCCAGTGCCGTTGGAATCAAAGCAAAACACAGGGTCATCACCTCCAATGCTTCACAGCAAACTTGTTCATCTTCCATGTCTGGTTCATTTCCTGCATTTGTCTGAAAATAAACAAGACAGCACAAAGTGGATATAGAAAAAAATCCCAAGAAACCCAACTGGCTCCAAGGTATATACACTAAATACAAACACAAGCCACAAATTTGTATACTAAGTGATTATCAGTGCCAAGTATTTTACGCACTCCACTCAAATGCGATTCAAAGCACTATGTGGGATGACCTGAACTTCCAGTACTGTTCTTCTCAAAGGAGGATTCCAAGCATGAACTTAAGGAGCCAGAAGTTAAATAGGAAGCTTGTAGGCAAAAGTGGTATCAGTTAGTACTGTTGGGTTTTTTGTTGGTTTGTATTTGGATTTTGTTTGCTTGGGTTTCATTTTTAATAAGATACTTTTCTTCACTAACCAGAACCTGGAGTTTAAAGCTTTGGAAACAGTTACTATTTAAGCAGAAAAAGGCTGCAGTGCTGTATAACTCGTTAAGAAGTCCAATTTTAAGAAGCTTTGATACTCACAACTTATTTGACCAAAAGCTTCTTAATACTGCTAGAATTTATTCAGCACATCTCTATTTTTCAGAAACACAAAACAGATGAACCACATTTCAAACACAGTTGCTATAGTAACTTTTTAAACATGGAAGGACAGTATTTCTAATTGGTACAGAGGTCATTCTTTCAATTAAACACTTGACTCAAACGAGTTGATTTTGGTGCATTTTCCCAAAATAACTACTTTGAGAATAAAAGCAAGCCTTCTCCTTCATCTAAGCCAAAATTAATTAGCTTGAAGAAGTTCTGAAGAAACTGAATGTGAGCAAGTTTCAATCTTAATTAATCAATAATCATGACTGCAGGTTAGCAATATTAACCAGAGGTATTTGTTTTATATATGGAATGGTATCAGGATTAAGTGGCAGAAAGAAGGGATTACAATGCAGAAGAGATAACTAATTGTAAACAGCATCAGAGGACAATGTATGTCTCAGTATGGCAAGACATTATTTTGTCTTTGCCCAACAGCTAAAAAAAAAAAAAAAAAAAAAAAAAACAAACACCGACACTATNAAAAAAAAATCAGAGACAGTCACTATCATGGCAGCAGGAAGATGTGGTAATTCTGACACATCTCAGGATATGAAAGTAAAAGCAGAATACTTTCAACAAGTTCAGGACTGCACCTGCTCTGCACTGAAGCCGTTTGTAACAGGAAGTTATTTCTGCATGGGTGCAGGGATCCAGTAGAAAGGCAAAGTGCATTATATACTTAATGAAGTACTTCCCTATATTTAGGCACCAAGAGCTGACAGGTCTGTAGAAGCAGCATACTTGCAGCACTTCAGATGGGTACGGGCCTCCTCTGAGCTAGTAAGGAAATGGCAGTTTGACACCACCGAAAGTCGTATGCAGTCTTCTTCAACAACTGAGAGACTCTGATACCAGAATTTTTTTTTGAGGTGGGAGGCAGAAGAGACTCCATAAATATTATGCTCTCAAAATAAATTATCTTGACTTTAAAGTTTAATTGAATTCACCAGTTCAGAAGCCTCTTAAAGTGTTCAGAACATTCTTTCCGAAGTCACACTTGATGGGACTATTCTGAAGTGCCTCTTAAAAAAAACCCCACATTTACCATAGGTGCCTTTGACATTTTTAGGAATCCTGGCATGTCGTTCCTGATTCCACAAAAAACAGTCTACTTTTGTTCTTAAACTAACATTTAATGATAAATCTGCCCTCAGACTTAGCAAAATGCTCCTATGATACATGAGTTAGAAATCTAATGTTTAGTGGTCAAATTAGAAAGCTGAAAGCATTCTTCACAAAATATTTTTTCCTCTGAGCCAGTGTTTGCCAGTCACTGGTACATTCAGTCTTTATAAAACTACCATAGGAGTTATTTCCTCTCATCTATAACCAAATGCAATTCTCCTAATTTAAGAACATGTCTTTTCTTGTATCGTATTGTGCTATTTCTGCAATACTTTCCTGTCTTTTAATGTAATTTTGACAAAGTGTACTTTATTCTGCCTTATTACTTTTAGCACGTTCTTCCTCTTTTTAGTTTCCATTTTTTCCCTTAAATTTTTATTTCCCTTTTGCCTAGGATAAGCCAAATGCAGCTGCCATTTATTACAAATGTCAATATAAGTGTCAATAAAAAAAAAACCAAACAAAAACCAAACACAAAAACAACTTTGAAGGATGACTGATAATGCACATCTTACAATTTCACCTATTTTAAAACGTCAATTGTTTGAAAATATTTTTACAAAACTTAGCGGTACGATTTTTACCTAGAAAAATGTCATAATAGAACATTTAGGTCTATTTTCCCCTCAGATGTGTTTTCTCTAGTGTTCTTAAAATGTCAAACGTATAGATCTGAGAGCACACCACCTTCATGTGCCTGGACTGTCACACTAACCAAACCATGTTTTATATGCAAGTTTTATCACCTAAAAAACCCACCCCACCCACTCTCCCCCAAAATCCCCAACAAAAACCAAAGCAACCAAACAATCCCCAACTTATTTCATGAAGAAATCATTCTCACAGCCATAGAAGCAGATGCCATTATACCACTACCTAAGCTAAATGGAAAGGTATTGCATTTTGCTGAAGTAAATATTCTTCCTCTAACTGATCATTTAAGCACAACAGCTAATATACCAAGAATAAAACCTCCCTATATAATCCTTTCCCTTTTACTCTCAGGCAAGTATTGATGAGTACTAAACTTGATTTTTATATGACAAACAAGAGAAGATGTTTAAGGAACAAAAATTTTTTTTAAAAATCACTGTCAAAATACAGATTACTATTTCCTATAACCATAAGCAAAGTTTGTTAAACACAAAGGTGTGTGATATAAGCAAAGGTGGAGAAATAAACCAAAAAATACAACTCTCATCTCCAAACTATCTGTGTAAACCACACATGAAACCATGAAGAGGGTTTATATACTGACATAATAAAGGGAAAAAGCCATGCAGGGTGAGCAATTATTTAATTTTACCAGTGTTTCAGTGCTAATTTCAGAACCATTAGCTCTTGTTTCTCATTCTAGACTGCACATCTGCTTTAAATTAACTTATGTAGAATAGATCTTTTAAACTTGGAGACTAGAAAAATTAATATTGAAAGTTGTGCTTACTTCTCTCTTTGATAACACAATCTAACCAGGCTGAAAACATGTTACAGCTGCTTATGGAAGTGGTGCATTTTTGAACAGACACCAGATTCAAGTTACAATTAAATAGTTACCAGGAAAAGGAATTTGGAATAGAAAATTAAGAACTGTGGTATGGCTACTAACATAGCATACTAGACTCAAAAATACATCATCACCCATTAACTACTTAAAAGCCCATCACACACTAAGCCTAACCTGGTTGACACTGCCCCTTTTGTAAACAAAGGAACAGTTATAAAAAAAGAAGTTGCTTAGGAATTCTTACCTTTTCGTAGATTTTACTTATTTCCTCATTCGAGCTGAAAACCAGCTGAACTGACCCACAACCTGATGCCCAAACAATTTTTTGTACTGCCCTAATAACACAGATATCAGGGATGTATTTTGAAGCCTGAAAAAAAAAGAGAAATAAACCAAAGCAACATTAAAAATGCAGTTGCAAATAACATTACAATGGATTCTAAATTCTCAGAGATATATTTTATAGAAAATTTAACAAAGAATTTTTCCTTACAAGAAGAAAAAAAAAGATCTGGAAAAACATTTGTCCTTCACATGTCATATTTCACTGTTTAATAGGAAGTAGCATGTATTTTAGATATATTATAGAACCTTACATCATAATGCTAACAAGTACCAGGAATTACAAAGAAGTGAACATTTTTGATAAATAACCAGCAACTCAGCAATTCTGAGTAAGATTTAGCAGAAACTACCAACTTCAATGCTAAAACATGCTTGATGTGGGAAAAAGAAACCAACAAACCACTAAGCATGCATCTGGAAGGCAGCTAGCCTCTCAAATAATATAACAAGTTGAAGTTATTTTAGGCTCTGTCCCCCCACATCATATTTATTGTACTAACTGATAGCTAGACAAAGTAACACTTATTAAGTATATGATTCATATATAAAGGAATTGTCCTATATTCAAGTTATACAGGGTTTAATATTATTATACAGGTATCGCATGAATGCAGAATCATTCTTTAGTATTTTGGTCTGAGTTAACATCCTATAGTTTCTACTGATATACATACATTACAAAACATACTACAACCCCCCGTATTCATAGCTTGCAGCAACTTTAAAAAAAAAAAAAAAAAAAAGGCCCAACAAACCAAACCCAAACCCCACCCCATATCTATCTAGATACTATAATCAAAGTAGAACTGTCCAAAACCTGGGGAATCTTTAAAACTAGATGGTAAGACAGTTCTCAGAAATTTCTAATTTCATTTTTCTAATGCTCAGACTTAAAGAAAAGGAGACTCTAAGAAGCTTAACTAATAAGCTAGCTACATCAGGAAATCTGAACACTGGATTCTTGCTACTGATATGGACATTAACAGTAGTTACAAGAAAAATAATAGGTAATTCGCCTTTGTCACAAGCAAAGCAACCTTACAGAAACAGCATCACAAGAAAAATTTGTCACACAGGAAAAGAACATTTTCTTTTTAATCTCATTGTAGTTTTACAATCTTGAAGCATCCAAATTTCTTGGAAAGGTGAAAGGTTTCTTTCCATGCTGTAATTGTCTGTTTGGCCTATGGAAACCATGTCAGATTTTTTTTTTTTTTTTTAAAATTGTGAGGTTAGTTGAAAAAAGTCTTTGACCATCCAAACATTAAAAGAAAAAAAAAAATCTTTCAAAGGCAAATCACAATACACATGAAAATTCAGATCTACGACTATTTTCAAAATTTCAGAAAATTAGAGACAAAACTAACAGCAATACTGTGTAGCCTCTTGCAAAAGAGATTCAGATTTTGTTTGCTTTGATGTGCCTGGTGAAAGAAAAATATTTAATTTATTTATTAGAAGTCATCTGAAAAGGACAAAGGCACAATTAAAAACCTTTCTTCATACCTCACCTCAAAAGACATTTCTTCTGTGGAAGGAAGTTAATGACAGAGTTCTATTGGCTGATTTTACACATACAATCACCTATGGATGCAACACCATGACTAATGGAAGGCGGATGGTTCAGTGCTGCAGTCTAGTACATAGTACTTTGTTTAGACACTGCTCTTTGTTCATAAGAAATAGCGTACTTTTCAACATTACTATGATAATACAAAGCTACTTTTATTTAGATAGCTCAGAAATGTTTTCGAGATAGCTTTGCAGAGATTCTACAATATAGAAAACTGATGTTCACTGTTCCACACTGGAAACTGAGGGATCCCAATTCACTGTGGAAGAGGAATTGCAGTAGTTCCAATTTTAGCTTCTGTTGAATTCAGCAGAATTCACTAGTGTGTTCACCAACATTACCCATAATTCCAACCCGAGTTTGGTCATACCACACAGATAATACTATTATATTTGCAAAGCACATTGTTTAACCCTACTGAACTCCACAATCAATTTTTTCACTTGTATCATTAATACATTTTCAATATATAAAGATACACTGATAATGATTTGAGACTTTTATCACAGAATCATAGAATCATTTGGGTTGGCAGGGACCTCAAAGACCATCTAGTTCCAACCCCACTGCCATGGGCAGGGACACCTTCCACTAGACCAGGTTGCCCAAAGCCCCATCCAGCCTGGCCTTGAACACTTCCAGGGATGGGGCATCCACAGCTTCTCTGGGCAACCTGTTCCAGTGCCTCATCACCCTTACGGTTATTTAGATTAGATTCTTCCTAAAATCTAAATCTCCCCTCCTTCATCTTAAGGCCATTACCCCTTGTCCTATCACTAGATGCCCTTGTAAACAGTCCCTCTCCAGCTTTTGAAAGCATTGCAAAATCTTTTAGCATTTCAAATTATGCCCAATAGTTAAGAACTCCCTCCTCTCTTCTGTGTTTCTCTTCAGGAAGAGAATGTTACTCAGAAACCAAAACATAAGACCAAAAAAAGAAGAAAGTATCACAAAAATATTTTTAAAATATCCATTAACTTCTTTAAATCTATTACATCAAGTTTCTGAAGTTCTAAGTGGAATAATATTCACAATCCATTAAAAAGCTTGTACAGAACATGCCCAGTTCACTTAAGCCTCTTTATGCTGTTAGACACTGTATTTCATAATTGCATATGGAAACAATTCCTTAAATACTTCTAGTTAGTTAACAGCTTCTGAACCATATAAGCATTACCTAAAATGTTTCTTGACATTTTAGAAGGAAAATTCATGTCTTACAAAGCAATAAATTTAAGGGTTCAAAAACCAACCAAAAAAGATACTAGAGGAAAAAAGGTGATACAGAAAGGAATTCACTAACCTCATCAGATATTTGCTGTGCAAGACGTATTGCTACATTTCTTAGCATGCATTCTGAAGTTGGATTAGGAATGTTTTGTAGGGCATTCTGTAGCACCACTGCCTGGTCATGTGTAGCCTGGTTTATCTGGAAGAAAGTATTTCATATATTTATTTTTACATGGAAAAAAGAAAGCAAGAAGATAACAAAATATAAAGTTACTTGGAAAGATTTAGTAGAAGTAGATAAGATCTTGAAAGGAAAACTACTTGCAGAAACTGCCAATATCAACACCTCCCTCCCTCATTTTCAAATAGATCCCATCACATCTGAAGACACTGTATGCTACAGTGTACGATCACGGAGTACAAGAGGAGAGGCACTTGCTCGAAACTACTTAAGTTTGGGGGCTTGTTTATTGATCAGATTATTTCAAGGTAACAGAATGTTTAGAATTACAATGCTTCCTTCCCTTTCTGTTGATGTAGGAAAGAAAGGGCTTGCTAAAACAATGAGTCTCCCTCTGGATTAGCTAATAGTGTCCAGGCAGAACATGGTTGCAGTGTTCATTATAGTTAAGTACATTTTAAACATGTGAGTTAGAGCACTATTGAAGAATTCTGTTCTGAATGATCTCTCCTGTTCTTTATCATACTTTCACAACAGAAACAGCAGCAAGACAAGTTTTTATCTTTTCTGTATCAGTTTGAGCATAGCATTCCTTCTTTTTGTGCTGACAGAGCTTCAGAGTTTTGACAGTTCAAATCTGAAATGGTTGTTTCCTTCTCATAGACAAACTTGCTTGAAAAGACTGTGTGCTGCAGTTAGAAGTTAACATGTCTTGTACCAGAATTTCTTCGTTTTCTAGTGCCATTTCATCTCAAGAAGCCTGTCTCAAATGCTGCTCAAAAGACACACTGTGAAGTTCTTTAACTTCTGGCGCTGGTCACATCCCTTTGCTTTGTCAGTTTCACCAAGACACTTGATTCGGGGAGCAAAATTACTGAACTCCCACTGAAGACTACGACAGAGCTTACAGTCAATGAGCTATTCGAAGCAGGCTGTAAGTCATCAAAAACAATATATACAGGGGCAAATCAGGATCTATGTACCAGAATACTGTGTTTAGCAACATTAGTGATTCCAACTTTCCATGAAAGCAATAAAGAAAATAAAAACTTAGAAGGTCCTAGTGACAGCAGCAAACCTGTAACTAGAAGACTGCAGACACAACCTTGGTTACTTCATTCTCTTAAGTACTGATGGAAAGCCAAGACATGCTATGGTACTTATGCTTTAGATAAGAGAGATGGCAGTAATAACAAAACCCACCTCCATCCCAAGGTCTAAGCTTATTGGGGCTGCAGCAATAAGAAGTATCAAGACCAAAGTCCTTCAAACAGGATGATGACAACAGCAAGAATAACCATGTTTTTTCCAACAAATCAGTTTAAAAAGGTAGATGTTTGGAATACTAAACAGTGAATGTCAGCAATCATGGAAAAAATATTACTATCCTAAGTGGTCAGCATAAATCTGTTTCAAACAGTACTTCAAGACTGTTGTTTCAAACAGTACTTCAAGACTCAACTGATGTTATCTGTGCTCCAAACTGCTTTTTGAATCATTGTCATGAGAAAACAGGGCAGTAAAATTTACTCATTTTAAATAGATGAAGGATAGGGTCGCAAACATGTTTGCTTTAAGATGTTTCTATAATATTCTAACACTAGACACAGAAAGGGATCTTCACCACTTTGTAATCACCAACAGTTTTGATTTCCTTGAAAAAGAATGAATCTGATATCTTCTGACAGATGCAGCTAACCAAAACAGATATTTATTTTTCAGACTTAAGGGGAATGTACTTTTCTGCTTCAGAGATGGATCTTAGTACATATTCTGGAAGAAAGCGCTCTGAAGTGGGGCCCTCTATGTATTCTTAAGTACAGGTTGATAGCTCAAGCAACTGTTTTGGACAGAACCTTACAAAATATTAAAAAAAAAAAAAAAAATAGCTGGAGTACCTGGAAGCAAAAATCCAAGAAAGACAGCAGCAAATTTTAATTTTTAGGCTCTATACTGCATGCCTACTCTAAGAAGGCAGAAATAAAATCTTGGCCCACAACATAGTTGCCCATGTAGAAAAAACTAACTAGCCGTATTAAACATGCACAAAATCTACAAGTATAGACATGTGAGATCACAGTTCAGAACACTTGTGTTACATTTTCCCTTTCCAACTCTGACAAATCTTAGGGTAGGGCACCTTTCAACTATCAACACTTAACTTTGCAATGTACCTAGCTCTTCTCTGCAAGAATGGACAGAATTAGGAATCTAGCAAGTCAAGGACTTAGTTTTGTGTAGAAAAATGTTCGCATGACTCAACATCATGTTTTATGCTCTAATCCTAAATAGCAGATACAAGAAATTCAGAAGCACATCTTTCAATAGACTCAACAGCTCAAAACAATCAGAATTTGCATTTATGGAAAGTCACCTGTACTGACAATCATGCAAACCACTGAAAATTCTATCTAGAGCAGGTGGATCTCACGTCTAACTTTTCTACAGTCAAAAAGAAACCGGATTTGTTTATTAACTTTATCTCTTTTTTACAATCATCAGACATTATCTGAAAGTACTGTGAGTTCTTGACATGCAACTCACTCAAAGAGATTGTCAGTGAAAAGCAGACAGACATTGCTGCAGAAAATATAAAAAACAGTATATTGCTATTTGCATCAAGGAGGAGTTGTCTTACCGGTGAAATTGTACTTGTGCCTTCCACAACTGGCTGACAAGCTTCTGCCACAGCTCGAACATGGCCATATCCAATTGCCGTTAGCAATAATTTGGCTATTTTTAGAGCATTAAGGTAGGCACCCCTTCGAGTTTCCATATCTGCATTTGGCAGGAAGTTATTTCTAGTCAGCATGCTCAATACAAGAGGCAAACCACCGCTTTTTAAGAAGTTGTATTGGAAGTCACTGGCATCTTCTCCCAGAGGTGCACTGGCAGGCATTAACAAGGCATAAACTACCTGTAGAACAAAATACAGAGTTAATTAACAGCAATGCACTAGTTCGAATATAGATGATTGAACACAAGACTATGTTGGAACACTATTTAAGCAATGCTTTGACAGCACTGGCTATACCTTGGTTTATTCCAGTAAATTCTTAAGTTTTTTCAATTGTTAATTTCAAACCAGAAATTAATCTTCCACAATGTTACAGAAAGGACTGCCAAAGAGAGAGTTGAAGATTTTTAAAGAACAGGCAAAGCATCACAAACCTCTGTTAGATACAGCACTTGTGAGGCAGAAGGACCAAAGAATAGAGAATCGAGGGATGGACTAAGGCTGCTTTCCCCAAGCTTTGCATGATCTAAACAAATAGCTCTTAGTTTCTCAACCGTAGTGTTATCTGCAATAAAAACACAACTTATAAACATTTTGTAACACTACAGAACAAGCCAGTAATATTTACAATTACAAATCTGAAAAATTTTAAGTGTATCCAAAAAGTTGCAAAAAATGTAACAGAGACAAGATGAGACTATGAAGTGTTCTACAATGGTTACTTCTGTCAGTACAAAAGCAATCCCATTATAGTTCTACAAAACCACTTCAAATACAACGCTTCTCCCCATTTCATGGCACTGCAGCACTAAAGCCTAGTACCAACTGCAAACTATACAACTTTTTAAGACAGACAAGAAATAACTATTTGGGAAATACATACAATCCTAATCAGGGTAACAGTCATGAATACAGTATTGACAAATTACCAGAAAGTGGAAAATATTCCTCATCTTCATTTTTATATAACAGGTGAGAAATTGTTATACAGGATATTACAAGATAAAACAGCATAAAATTAAGTTTTACCTGGTGGCATGAGCTTCATAAGAACACGTGCTCCATCTCTAAGAGGCGGCATATTTAGGCTACTGCCCAAGTCTGCAACTTGCCAAAGAAAAGAGATGTATCGAGGATGCAGTGACATGATCTTAAAATAAGCAAATAAAAAACCCCATAAAAATTGTTAGTTAAAGACAAATTATAGGGGAAAAAATGCTTTTAAACTGTTCATTTCAGAATCTAAGTATATGCTTACCACTCCAGGCAAACAGCTTTCAACTTCTGGATTTGGACCATCGCTGTAGTGATTGCCATGGTTGCCCGGAGAACCAGTTGAAGAGTCAGAAGAACTATCTGGACTTGATGGCATATTAGAATTTATCTGTGTAAGCTTAGCTGTAATTAGCTGAAAAACACAATCATAGTTTTAATATTATGCAAAAATGAAGGTTCTTTACTAAGTAAGTATCTGATATGATGTGAGTGACATAATACAAGGAGGAGGAATGGAACTATTTCACAAGAATAAGTGATCCCATGCATGCTATTTTTCAAGTATTTACAAAGGGCAGCAACATCTGAATTGACATAAATAACCAACTGCAACACTTACCGTTTTATCTTTGAGATTTAACTGCCCAATTAGTTTTCTGTCATCCGCAGGGTCCACCAGCTCACCACCGATGAACAGTTCTACTTTTGTGTGCGCACTATTGGCTTTAATACGATTGAGAATACAACGCCGTACTTGGCCAATTGTGTCGTTTGTATGAGACCAAATATCCAAATCTTCCACCTGTCGGCCTTGGTTTGGGAAACGAACCACCAGTGTGATATGTTTACCACGGAAAGCTCTGAAAATAAACAAACCAGATGAAGTTATTTTTGCCCTCATGAAATAAATTATTTTTCCTGCTGTATTTTGTGTCGCAGATATTTCAGCATCAAAACTTTATGTATTTTGTGAAAGCACCAGCGATTATGCAAACGTAACACTCATGGAAACTTTCAAGAAGCCACACTCTGCACAAGTGCATTAAACATACGGTCAACTTTACAGTCAGGTTAGGAACGCTGACAGAATTTTAAAAAGTCTTTTATGATGTTTTAGATTCTCTCTCTTGCTTGTAATTTCTTGATCAAAATGCACAAATAAAGCTCAGACTGGCAACTGTGTTTTGCTCTTTTAGTAAAACAACTCAGTTTTAAATACACCATGATCAGGAAAAAACATCAGGTCACCAAGTCTTAATGTCTTCTGTCAAAAGCTACTACACCTTTTACATTAGATTTCCAATTTTAAAGATCAAAATGCTTTTAAAAAATTCAAAGAGGTAAAAAAAAAAAAAGAAATAAAAATAGTAGCATTTTCACACTACGAGTGATTGCACTTCACACAATGGTAGGGAATTCATTAGGAAAGATGTGCCCAGATGAGCGCAACAAAGTAATCCCATGGAACAAAAGGTGGCAAAAATTCCTCATGAAAGCTCCTTGCTAACAAGACCTGTGAGAAAGTTAGTCTAATTGAATAAGCAGCCCATATAAAAAAAGATGCACCTGCAATCAACAAGAGAAATTACTGAGGACTAATCAATCAATATATACAATAAAAATGCCGTAGGAGCACTGCAAATTACTGACACATCATAAAGAAACAGCAATCGCTTCAATTTTCTTGACAAAAAGGGTATTTAAAATAAGGGAACAACACCCCACTATGTCTACAAATGTTAGCTGCATCATAAATCCATACTTATCTCAGTGTGTTCCTATGTACTTTTGAGACTTTCTTCCCACAAACAGCAGTTACTAACACTGGAACATTTAAACAGTTTTCTGTTCTGCTTTCCTCTCTCAGGACATGAAGTATTTTGTTTGTGAAAACATCTACACAGCATTGGACTTAAGTGTTTCCTTTTTTCTTTGTACCAAAGACAGCATTAAAGAAGGAACAGCTAGGATGTAAGCTAAGTTTTTACTCAAGGTCAAGTATAAGAAGAGTGAAGGCATTCAGAAAATAAACATACTTCAAAGTGCTGTTCTCTTCTTCCCCTTTTTACAAGGAACTTACACAGAATATTTAGATAATCCTAAATTTAAACTTGCAAAATAAGATTAACATCTTTGTAACCAACTCTGGAAGATGTATTAACAACAGGGGTTTTGTATGACAGGACTATGAAAAACAAAGGTTTACCCATGCTAACTTAAAGAATGGTATTACTTTTAAATAATTATCTGGGAAAAAAAAAAAAGAAATACATCCAAAACAATCTAGCCACAAGGTATGTTGTGCTAGTGGTAGAACAAAACAACATAAACGAGTTTATTCTCAGGTCTGCTAACCCTTTCATATATGCCTGTATTTGCCTGATCTTTCAAATTACTATTTATTTTTTTTACTACAGAGTTGCATATATTAGCAGAGAAAATGGAAATTTGAAACTCTATAAATACATTCCCTGAATAGAAACCCTTTAGAACATAAAAATCACAAAGATATTAGTAATCTTTTAGTTAACAGCAATCAACATCCCAGTAGTGCATTTTCACACATACCTCGACATAGGTAGAATTGTTCTCTCTTCGTGGTAATCACTGTCACATTCATTTATGTACTCTCTTAGAACAGTCAACACTCTCACCATTCGTATCGCTTCTTGTCTTGCACAATTGATACTATCTTTATCTCCATCCAACACACATAATGTATCATAGGAGGCTTTTAGACGATCAAAACAGGACTGAATGAAGTCTTCATGAATCACTACCTAATTAAATTAAAAAAATCAGTGCAATTACAAGAATATTAAAAACTATCTTTTCAGAAGGATAAGCCAGTGGTAGAAGTAAACAAAAAAAAAAAACAGGTTAAGTTACTCTATAAAGCTGTTTTTTTCTACTTTAGCATAAACTCCCATTGATAGCTCTAAATTAGTGTGCGCCTCGGAAATCTTGCATGTCATCAGTAACTGTAAAGTACAAACTTGTACTTCAATAGAAAAATGTGCAAGCTTGTACAGAGAACACTAAATTGGACCCTCTTACTCATTTCCTCAGACTATGTTAAAGAATCTCTAGCTGACAAACTAGTACAGGTTAACTTACTGTACACAAAGAGTGAACACTGTATGCAAAGAGTGAACACAGAACATTTACAGTCCACTAGAACAACTATTCCCCATCCTGCACCCCCCACCAATCACACAACCCAGTTCCAGATACTCTTTTCCTGCATAAACTCAGATGTTGGCTAGATTCAGTACAATGGCAGCTGCAGCAAATCTCTTCCTTCTGCCTGATACCTAACATCTCCTTGCTCCTGACCTAGACTGACATGTAACCTATAGGATCACTGTAAAAAGCCTGCAGTGTCTCCAGGTAGTAGTCTGCAATAGAAACATTAACAGTCATAGCTATGGCAGTAAAGCACAGTCCAGCTGCTTTTCTTAGATGTAGCTCAGGAGCAGAGGAGCTACCAGCAGACTGAAACAAAATACTCATGTGCACGTTAAGTAAATCTAACACTTCCTGAAGTGTCGTATCTAACCATGTGCAGATGGACAGATCTATGCGTGCTTAGTAAGCCCAGACCTATAGCAAGAAAGCAAGAGACAACCCATCTGCCACTACAGTAAGATATAGCTTGAATGGCTGTAAATGAACCACCTAGAGCAGCTGTGCTGTATCTAGCAGACTGGCAGCTCTGAAGACTGTGAGTGTTTCTGAGGACAAGTATGAAAATTGGTTTTGAGAACTACAAGTGGCAATCTACCAATTGGAGATTGTCTGGAGGACCATAGTTGTCCCCCCGCCATTTGTGAAATCCCAACAGTTCGCTTCCTCTGACCTTCAAGAAACTCATTATCTCTTCTCTCAGTCCACTGAAACACAGCTCCCAGCAAATATTAACGTAGGGAGAAAATACCTGATTTGCTAGAGCTCAGCTTGACCGTTCTATGGGAACTCTGTGACCCTTCATAAGGGACATGACATAAAAGAAAGATTAGATTAGCTTGTGACAACACTCAACCGACCCATCCATCCAGTGAACATACTAGTACAAATAAGTACCACAAGTGGAAGTTCAACAACAGGCTTACCTAAGTATATGATATGAACAGTTTTCTGAGTAGAAAGAGCAAATATGACATATCAATTTAGTATGACAAATTTATCAGAGTTCAGTCTGCGAATACTAGAAAAAAACCTCTTAATTCTGCATCTGATCAGCACCTGATGGCTGGACTCAGGAGCATAATCTCCAAAACATGAAAACCATTCTCTGTTTTCAAAGCTTTCAAACATAAAAATATCACCAAATTGAATTTTATCACTGTTTTTCTATCTTATTATGTTTCAGTTTTCTTGTTGCTTGTTTGGTTTGGTTTTTTACCTGATTAACTTGTAACCTTGGGCCAAGATTAGTATAGATCTCTTTAAGAAGATCTATTGCTCTGTTTGCGATGTCATCATTTCCCTGAATCACAACCTAGCATAATTAAAAAAAGAAAAAAAAAAAAGGCATTAGAACATCTTAAAACTTTCTGGTATAAAATTTAACAACAAAATGATTACATAAGTATCTTGACACAATGGTATGTCTTTTAATTATTTTATGAGGTGAAAGTGACTAAAACGCTCAGTTACAAAATACAAACAATACAACTTACACTAAGGTTATTTATCTAAGAGTCAAAATTAAGAATTAACTAGTTTAAAGGAGTTCAGATCTAGCAAACACCCCCCCAATGCTTTATAAACAGAATAAAAGTACTTTCTATATTCATCTTCACATTACTTTTACATTTTCAAGAGCTTCAGAGAATAGGACAACTATTTTTTTCAGATGCTTGAACAATCTACATCACCAAAGATTTAAAAACAGAATTCTAAAGTATTTAAATGGCTATGAGTGGGTGGAAGGGGGACAGGCAAATGAGTTCAGGTTCTAACCTGATAATCTAAATTTTAATTACTAGCCACCGGGTCTGAAAGCAGCCCTTACAGACAACCCCTGCAAGATACTGAGCTGAGGCTTCGTGAGTTCTGTCATGCTGCCAAACAGCAGAGCAGATCCAAGGAAGCTGATTCCCACAACTGAAACTCGCTAGCATTATGTGGGCACTTTGTACACAAACACTGCATGAAAACTTCTTTGTATAAAAATTGTAATCTACCTTGGTTTTAACTATTATCACCATGATTAAAATACCTAACCCTTCAACAAGCCACAACCAAAATTACTGAAGACTGCTGCTTTATATACAGCATGCTTTGCAAAACATAGCCACAATAATCGTGCCACAGTGTGCTACTGTGGGTTCTAATGCAGCTCTTGAAAACTAGAAATACTCTGAAAAAATTAAGTATCAAATTAGATGCTGATGTTTTTCACCAATAGAACTGGCAAGCTTCAGAAAGCTACAGTCTTCTTATCGAAAAGCTATAATCACGTTTAGGTATAAGGTTGTGGATTTAAGACAAAGAATCTAGAATCACTCCAGTTTACCATACTGGAATGAATGGCATGAACTAGCTTATGAAGTGTACAAAAAGTTTAATTCTAATGTGGGTGTGAAAGAGAGAAACCTACAGATGATTCACTTGGAACAATCCTTTCTTCTTCAACAGCATAGGCAAACTTTTAATCTCATGTGCATATAAAAGTGTAGTTGATGTTTAAAAACAAAAACAAAAACTTTCCATTAAACATCAGTCTGCAAATTTACCAACTTGCATACTTGCTGGGAAGACAACGGAGTCAGTATCCATGCGCTTAGTTTGAAAAAGTAGCTTTCTGTAATTCCAGTCTATAACTAATAAATTACACATTCCCAAAAACATGAAAAGAGACTGAGAAAGACTTAGCAGTTAACCTTTCAGATGTTTCCTCCAATTAACTTACCCTCCAAAGGTAGTCTAATCCTATTAATTCCAGATCATCCATCATATAGGCTCGCCTCTTTGCTACTAGCTTTCCTTCTCGACAGTTCACAGCTTTGAAGAAACGTTCAAAACATTTCATTCCATTTTCTGTTAATAGGGAAGGATCCAGCTGAAGCACATTATTTTCAAAGAAGTCCTTATTAATGTCAGGGTCTAAGTCTGGTTCATCCCCCATTAGTTTGGAATACCATTTAAAACAGGCTTCGCGATCACAAAGATAAACCGCATTTTCAGCTAAACACTTCCATATTTGCTTCGCCTGAGGGGCACAGAGCCACAGCTGACCATCCTTCAATAAAAATCTTGAGCAAAACAAAAAGACAATTAACAGCACTGTCTAATAGACATCTAGAGTTACAATTCAGTAAAAAGTACAAGCGAAAATGTGAATATGCATATTATACATTAATATATTGTAAGTATGACCCTGAAAACTTTATTTACATCATCAGTTCACTCATAACTAGCCCCATGATTTCTTAGTAAGTTTGAATGGATCAAGACCTTATACTCCAAACAAAAAAGGAATAAAATTCAGCAAAAAATGTTTTACACAAAAACACTGAGCATTGTTTACACATTATCTACAAATAAATGCACATTTCCTGATGTGAGCTATTTAGTTTAAAAGTCAGGTCACAACATAAGAGATTAAATTACTTCTGCAATCATTCACTATGTTTTAGCACTCGCTTTAGCAAAATCACAAAGTTATCAATTCTATGGAATAGAGCCAGAAGCAGATGTCAATGAAGTGGACTTTTGTCCTTTTATTTAAACAAGTTTTTCATTTGTGTTACATCATTATTAAAGTATTAAGAACTTCAATTCTGAGAGCTAACACTGTTTCAGGAAGAACAAATGATAAAGTTCTTCAAAATATTTTTTTCCGATTCAAAATATTTTATATCTAAAGGAAATCAAGAACTGAATTATGGCACTGCTTTTCAGAAATTGCCACCTACCTCATCTACATTTGACAGTCATGGGACTTCATAATTCCTTTACATTAACAACTAATGAACTTAAATTTAAGGAAGTTACAATTTTTAACATGCAGGAGTGATAACTTAAGTCTGCTATCAATATGCTATTGTGTGATTTCACTACACAGTTGTTTAACACAAGTTTAATTCATAAAAATTCTTGGTGGAATTTTAAAAAGTAAAAAAATCTCCCTTAGAAAACAAATAAAAATAGTTCAGAACTTGACAGTTCATGTATTTTAACCTTGTTTTAGACAAGGTTAAAACCAAGTAAGAAAAAACTGAGACACAAATTGCCTAAAAACCATCAACATACTGCAGCTCTGTGATGAGCAGAGCGCCTCAGTTCTCTTATTTTACTCAAACAGCAGCTGGTCAAAAGTAATCCAAAGTTTATTATCATGGATTTAAATATGGTGTGGTACAACAAATAAGGACACATGGACATATTCCTACATGAAATATTATAAATTTTCAGCTAAGTTATCCCAATATGTATGTAACTATATCCATATGCACACTGGATTTGTCAGTAGCGTTCTGCACACAGACAGAAAAATCCCATACAAATCTTAGTGCAGAACCAGAGCCTTGTCTTGAAAGATCCTAATAAACCTTATTTGAATATTCCAATACTAGCATAGAAATCCTCTGGCAAAAAAAAAATCCAAACCAAAACAGAAACACTTGGTGTATTTTTGCATTTAAGTTTTGAAAGAAGATAACACAGTAACTTAAAGCTACCTAAGAGAAAGAGATTTTGAGTTGGATTTTTTTTTTCTGTAAAGTATTTAAAGTATTCTTACAGAAGTTAAACAATCAAGTTAAAACTAACCGTAAGAAGTTAAGTCGCTCCTGTACTTCCTGTACATGACTGTATCTGCTTCCTGGTCTTACAGTTTGAGGATCATATTCACCATGCTCTGCAAATATAAAAAGGTTTATTAGACAATACATTCTGAAAAGACATGGTGACTCTAAGACGACATGTTTGAAGACTTGTTAGTCTAAATATAATTAAAACCACTCGAAAACCAGTAAATTTTCAGTAAGGTGTAAGAAAATAATTTTCAGCAGCCTGCTGTTAATATTTCATCCTAAATTAAAATGGGTATAGGCAAAGATTACTGACATCTATAATCAAATCAGCACTTATGTGCAGATACATGTGCTCATCATTCAGTATAATGAAAGTATTAGAGAACAATTAAGAACCCGCATTCTACTTATTTGGATCAATTTTTCCTTATTTCAAGTAGTCAGTTTGAAGTCAGAAGTCAGTTAAAATAAAAGTATACCAAGCATATAATTCAGATTATCCAGTGTTCTTCCTGAGGATGCTTTCATTTCATTACAGAGTATCTTTTCTAAAATGTCGGTTGTCCATTTTTAAGGTTTTTCCTCTCCAGAGGAAATCACGACTCCAGTTCTTTAACACCTTTATAAGTAGCTATGTACATGACATCATTTAAAGGAGGAAAGTATATGACAACTTTATTTACTGCAAGTTTCCAAGTACAAAAAAAAAATAAAAATGCCTGTAATACTGACAAGCTTGAAAGTGAAGAATTTGAGTAATTTGAAAGTAAGGCAAGCAGTCAAACTTTTACCTGCATTTTATCAAATCTCAGCATAATATTTTGTTTAACATACAGCTGATTGCTTCATAGGAACTTAGTTTTGGTGTGGTTTGGTGGGTTTGTTTTGGGGGTTTTTTGGTTGGGGTTTTTTTGTTTGTTTTTAATTAGAGAGATATTAGACCTGTATTAGCGCTACCTTG
The DNA here is from genome assembly GCA_013400195.1 of Aramus guarauna. NCBI lineage: Eukaryota > Metazoa > Chordata > Aves > Gruiformes > Aramidae > Aramus > Aramus guarauna. The sequence goes on from VXBL01003720.1 coordinate 351,138, forward strand.
ATCTGTACTAGTAATATTTCATCACAACACATGTTCATGATGACAGCTCCATTATAAACTAATTCATGCTGTATTTCTTATTTGCAAAAGTATATAGATTGCATTTAACTAAGATGATCCAGCTGTGGGAGACTGTATCAGGACAACATCCGGACTCATGGTAAAATTTATCTTCAGAACTAAAAATGAGGATCTCCTGTTGTTACAAGGAGGGAGGAAAAAACCCCCACAAAATACACAAGTCTAACAGCTGAAGTGCATCATCAGTGTTTCAAAATCAGGAGAAAAATAATTGTCATAAATACTGCTCTCTATATACAAGTGCAAAAGGCACATTAGCTTAAAAATCAGATAAAAAGGAAAACAGAAGACTAGTAGTTAAGTGATGTCTACAAAACTGGAGACATTGTGTTCACCAGAAATCCTTCAAAAATTTAAACTGTAATCCTAATGTAGTGAGTATAAATGGGCAATTATTAAAAGATGAAATGTGAAAAAATTTCAAAGAAATAATCTAAAATAGCTGAGCAAAAATTATTTAAGCATTAGAAGTAGAAAACCTGAAAAATATGCTGTCAGTCTAGCAAAAGAAACAATTATTGTAGATAAGAATATTGCAGAGAAATTCAAACGAATTACTTCAAGTGTTGGGGTCCTTTTTTTGTTTGATTTTGTTTTGTTGGGGGGGAGGTGGTGGTGTTGCTTTAACTATGGGGACCATCTCGGCTTCTTTTTCCTGACTAAAGATTAATTCACAGACACAAGTGTCAATAGTGGCAATGATAGAAGAATTCAAGGATTAAAGGCCAGTCAGTTGCCCAAAGTATGTATGAACTTAAGAATTCTGAAAAACTCTGAACTACAAAAAAATTCTGTCTCCCTAAATATTCTCCATCTCTGCTTTTTTCTACATTTGCCCAAGTTATCTTCTAGACTGTGCATCCCACAGCAAGTCCAAGTGTGATCTCCTTAGATATTCTTTCTACGTACAGGACGGTTGGACTTGATGAACTTAGAGGTCTTTTCCAACCTTAAACATTCTATGATTCTAGGAGCAGAATAATGAACAGAGAAATTATAGATACAAAAGACTGCTTGAAAATTTAAGTATAATAAGTGATAAACACACATAGAAGATGATCATATGGCACAACTTCTACAAATAATTACATTTCATCGACACTTTGGATTTTTTTATTACTTCAGAAAAAGAGATGATAAAGGATAACTGCGTAGCAATCTTTTCAAATTTTCAAAATGTCTTTGATAAATAGTCAAAAAGATGAAACTTTGACCTCCTCCTTCACAACTACACAAAGTAATAGCAGCTGTCTCATCTCATGGAGGACTCTGCAGACTTGGAAGAAAGGGTGAGTTCAGTAGAAGAGAAAGTCATAGATCATGGAAAAAATTCTGAAACATAGATTAGGCTTTTCTTTAACCTTAAAAAGGCAAACATGTAACAGGGAGTGTGATAAAAAAGAACATGCTTTAGTGAATAACAGGAGAATAAGAACACTGTTCACCACCGCAGAACACAACTATGGAAGCCTCCAAAGAAAATAAAAATACAGCAAATTCAAAATTAATAATAAATAAATAATCACTAATTACACAGTAATTGTAGGGGTAACTCCAAAAAGATCTGTGGCCATTTTTTTTTTTCCTATGGCATTTGTTTGACCTGTGCCGATTGGATGTTTGCCTTGAATTTTCTCCCTCTGTCTCATTCACCTTCTCCAGCTCAGCTTAATTCTACAGCTGTCTTCTAACACATCAACGTCCTCACATCATGAAGAAAGGCATGGAAGGCAAACTTCACAATGCTCTCTCTGTGTTCTGCTCTATTTAGTATATAAAAATGAAACTCAAAGAAGTTGCGCAAGAACTGTGTATTACAGTCCTAGTGCAGTATTTGAAACATTAGGAGATATTTTCTGGCTGCCCTTAATCATTTAATAAAGCATCTAATAACAAAAATCCTCATAGTTGTTCATCTGGTTTTGTACTGTAATGCAAATGAGTAGAAGTTCTCCAGCAGCTTCATCTCAAGATGCACAATTTAATCGCTTTGTAATTAGATTCAATTTCAACTCTTTGCACACTTGTAATTCCTATCATGCTGAAGATGTTCGTATTAGTGCTTTACCGAGTCATTATAGTTAGGGATGGACAGGGCAATGGGATGTGGCTCTTGGCGCAAGAATCATGCACGACATCAGCCTGATTTTTCTGCCAAAATCATCAACAATTTGATAGGTAAACAATATTGTAAAAAATGACCTTTTGGCTTCAGAATTAAAAAATAATTGAAATTAATAACAGTTCCTGTATTAATAGTACGTGTAGGCTATTTCTGGACAAAGACAACACTGCATTAGAATGTAGTTGTTGATTATGTTTCCTTCCCAACTCTGAGGCCAACCCCCAAACTTCATAGCTGGCCAAAGCCCAAGAAAAAGACAGAATTGTAGAATCACAGATTCTAAGCTATCTACATAGTTAATATGCAAAGTTCCTTATAAATGAAATTGCATTTCTGCATCGCTTTAGCAAAGTTAAAGAGCACTCCAATAGCTTAAAGAAGTTACATTAAATAATATTTGCTCTATTCCACCTTGCTGGAGAAGACTAAGCCTAAGACAGTTTGGCTTGAGAATAGAACAAAGCATTTAGTATTGTTTTAACATTAAGTAGTCCGATACTATCATTAAAGAACTTAAATGAGAGTAACCCCCCTCATGTATTCCTGAATAGAGAAATAAAGCTGCAGAATGCAGATTTAGTTTAAATGTCATTCTCACTGACCCACACCTGGCTGAAGCTATCACCTACATACTGCACCACTATTCAATCAAGTCTTCAAGAATGTATTTTGGGTATCTTTTATCAAGTACTCCAAAATTAAATAAATTCCAAAATTAAAGGTGTCTAGGCAACTTACTCCCTAAGCATTGAAAGATACACACACACGCTTTACAATGTGCAAATATCCTGTCCTCTCTGAACAATCTACATTGTGACACACATACTATGGCATTTTTGAGATGTAACTGAAAGGCTTGTAGGATCTTATGATGCCAGGGTAGAATGGTCCCCAGTTCCAGTCAGTAAAGTAGATGGGGGGCACACACACGGACAACACAGGACATAAATCTCCTCCTCTCACTTCTGTTGGCTTAATTTTGTATGTAAGTACTGTGGTCCAGTGTAACAACGAGTTTTCTGGTCCATCATCCTCCGTCACGTCCCTACTTCTACCCACCTATTAGCTAGAAAGCTAATACAGAATAAGAGAGTAAGCTCATCAGCGAAGGGTTGAGTTTAGACTAAAATATATAAATACTAACATGATGAGCTGCCAAAGAGATGCTGATAACAAATGCAGCGAGAAAGCAACTAAACAGAAATAGGAGTTGCATGGTAAAAAGAAATGGTATCCTTGTGGTTTAAAGTCCTTCTCCATGACAAATTCCAAACACTGGCTTCAAATAGAGGTGATTTTAAAACTTCTGAAAGGAGCCTACAAAAATTCAAAACTAGAAGTGGGACAAAATCCAAGATTATTATTAGGACTTTCCACAAAAATAACCACCCTAAGTAGGGCAAGATGATGTTTATCAATCCACAGATAAGCAAGAGCTGCGACTTCCCCATATTCTGCAGTAAAACACACCACGTTTTCAATTATGAAACAAAACGTCTACATTTTAAGCTGTTCTTGTCCAATCAGACACCACAAAGGCTCTCAATCCCACAGATGCTCAAAAAATAAACAAATAAACTTAATAGTTATTTTGTTACGAGAATTTGCTTTTAACTCCATTTTCAACTGGGGTTTTCATACACTCTATTTATGAGGCAATTTTCATTTTTAAACTTACCTTTAGCATACTGCCTCATGCTTTCCATATAGGCAGAAAGATTTTCTGCAACCAATGTAACTAGGGCATGATTGTGCTGAAGTTGATTGATTAAGTCATGTCGGTAAAACACATGGGGACTTCGCTGAGTTTGACTGAAATTAAAATAAAAGTGTTAGAAGAAAAGCAGAGAAGTTTTGCACCTTACAGTTCAGAAATCCATTTTAAAAACTCATCTTTGATGCAAGTTCCAAATTTTCCTTCAAGATTTCTAATAAAAAGCATATTAAGTCTCTGACAATAATTTCTTTTTTTCTTCTAACACATCAACAGTTCTTACCAGTTATTAAAAGCAGTTAATTAGTGAGAATTACACAGTTACACTATGCATGAAAAATACCAAAGTAATCTGAGCAGCTCAGAATGCTGCAGGGAGAGTATCTGCAGCAAGACAGGAACAGAAATACCTGCCCACAAACTGCATAGTAAAGACAGAGACCCTCAACTGTAGTATAACTACAACAGACATAACCCCAGTTTCTTCCACATCCATTCAATATTAAAACATTAAGTAAAACTAGGTCAATTTTCAAAACAAAAGCTCATGGACTTAAAACTATAGTGAAGAACACTAGTCAATAATCATGTCAATTCTTTCAATACTTAAAAAGACCTGCACAAGTCTGCATTGTTTTTTCCAAACTATATCTGAAAGATTTTTGGTAGAAACATAAGAAAAACATAGTTATGCAGAGCATACAGTCTAAGAAAAACCAGAAAAGTTTTTTTTAAAAAAAAAGAAATACCTCAAATAAATAATTAGATGATAATTTAAGTCTAGCATCAAGATCTGACCAAAAATGCTGCTCTCAAATGATACTAGACATATTTAGATTACAAAAGTAAACCGCAAGAGAAAATACTGAGCTTGGGTCCAAAACCCAGATGTCATGAACATTATCAAATTCTAGAACTCAGGGACTAATCACATCTGCAGAATAGTCTCAAAATGCCTCAATTTCTGTAGATCAGAGCACTGATCTTGGCTGCATAAGCAATGCAAGCTTGCACTGCTCCTCCATGGTAAAGAGAGAAAAAAAAAAAAAAAAAAAAAAAAAGAAGGGGAGGGGGGAGAGAGAAAAGAAAGAAAAAGAGAAAGGCATTCCTCGCTATATTACCACTCAGCTGATCCCATGGCCTGCCCTGAACAAATATGAACGCAATTTCAGAACTGTTCTCCTTTCCTTCAACACTTCAGAAAGTGGACCCCAGAATTAGCTGAATGGATTACAGGTAGAAACTCTCATTCTTCCTAGGAAAGAGGGTCTCCATACTAGATGACCTACAGCACTCTACCATATCACCGCACCTTCTGAGAACAGTAGGGAAGGCATGAAATCCCAGTTCCCACATCAGCTGCTAATGATCTTGCAGCTGACAACCACATTTCACTGCACATGTAACAACAACAGATAAATTAATTCACTGAGCCAAAGATCAGTGTCAATCTGGGTTTAAAATACAGAAGTCATCAACACCCTTCCAATGATTTTGTTATCTGCAACCAACAGAATTTGGCTTGCTAATCACAGAGGTCTGCAAAAGATTAAATTTCATAACATGCAGACCTTTCCAAAGCAGCTTGAAAAAGGCACTTAAAACACAAATTGTGTTTAAAAAAAACCCCAAAACCAACCAAACAAAAAACCCCAGACATTTTTTGGACAGAAAACAAAACAGATGGAAGCACAAAGGAAGAAAACATACAGGACTTCATATACCCAGAAAGAACATCCTCTGTTTTCACTTTGAGAAACTTTCCAATTACACTTCATTCCACCTCCACCAACCCTCCTTGCTCAGCATAAAACAGCAGCAAAACCAGCAAAAGATTGGACGTCTCTATTTTAGTGGCTACTCAAGATGTTAACTCTAGATAGAGAGATGCATTTACAAAGCATAACAGTAAATAAGAACATTAACTATTTGGGAAATACATATGATGAAACAACTAAAGCAGAAGCAAGATGGGATATTTTGCCGAATCAAGCTATTGGCATGTCTATTTATATATTCATAATATTATGCATTTGTATCAATCTTACAAAGTATCACAAAAGGAAAACATTATTCACAGAAGACTAAAGAAATCTTCTGCACTAGACATTTTTTACTTTTCTCCTTTCTCAACTACATGCCCAAATGGTAAATTTGGACACATGGATTCGTCTTAGTTAGCAACTTCCAGAAGTTGAATAATTGTAATACCTAGAGTTATGAGTTGTAAGTTGTTACATAGTATTCATGAGCAACATGTAAGCTGTTGTTTTGATCATCTGCTAGGACAGAATCAAAGGCAAGACAATTGTCTTTAGGCACAGAAAAAAGCTGATCTGACAAGACTTTCTAGCATGCTTTCTGGAATTAAAGCAAACTCCACATGCAACTATAGAATTATTCCTTAAGCATCTCAGGTTAGGCTAAATGATGATGTTGCCAGTGGGACATATTCCTTTAGTAATAACTTCAATTTTTCATGGTCCTTTAGATAAGAGCAAAATTCATCTTTTCACTGTGTTTCTGCTAAAAAGCCAATGTATAAGAAGAAAAATTAGCATTTTGAAATGGGTACCAAAGTACTTTAGAAAGACATTTAATAGTTAGAATGCATGCTTATTTGCTAAAAAAAAATATTGGCAAAGTGACAAAGACAAAATTCCGAACAACTTAATTTAAATGCATTTTAAAAAAATTTATTTATCTGCACATATAACTCGCCCAGCATACAGCTACGCATGTAACTCAGCTTTTGAAGTTAGGAGTTGTTGTTCTAGACAAACAAATGCTATGTACCATTAAAAGCAGATATTAAAGGTACAAATAGCAGTGACCAGGCCCAGCAAATTCTACTACTTAGGCTAAAAATTGACTTGAAGCTAGCATTGTTGTTGCCTTAAAGCACTAACAAAACCCCTAAACTCTTAGAGCAGATCCTCTCAATGTCTAGTTAATTCCTCTGGGCAAGTAATTTAGGAGACCAATCTTACACTGCTTGAGTAGATACAGGTCAAACTTAAGTGCTTGAAATTACTCTACAGGAGGCTCTACCTCCATCAGCCAACAGAGAAAATTAAGATGATTAATTACCTGTACACTAATGGTCAGTATGTTGAATAATAAAGTTGACTTCATTAATACAAGTAAGTATCCTTGCACCCGTAAAAATCCTTGCACCTACATAAGAACTATTTTCTTACGCTGTTGCAATCCTGGTTAAGCTAAACTTGCCAAAACACATAGCATTTCTTTGTGGTCAGGGAGGTAAATTTTGCCAAAGCAATTGTGTAACCAATTTGTCACTTTGCTCAACTGCATGAATAACTAGCAACAATTAAATCCTCCTCTTCAAAAGAAACTCTACAGTGCCAATGGTGTAAGGTAAGTTATACTTATTTGCTAAGAATCAGCAGCCTTAAGCCTTAGTTATTTTGGACCAAACTTTTAATTGCTGATGCCAACCAACTGAACCACCCCAAAAGAGTAGTATATAGATTATGAGACTAGGGTTTCACACAAAGCTCCATGAAATGCTTTTAAGGCTGTTGTCACAAACACTTTTTTTTTGATCTATTTTCAATCCAAATTCTAGAAGGATGATAGAAATTAAGTTTTAAGTCAGATAAGGTAAGCTGATAGGAACAGGTATTAGATACATGCACTGTAATTTCCAAACTGTATCAAAGGTAAGTTACCAGAAAACTCAAAGGGGTGGAAAGTCATTGATTACTTCAAAATTATGTTTTCACTCACTAAGTTTCCCAGACAGTTGGACATTAATACCACTTGATTAGAAAAACTCCCTCAACAGTATTTTGCTAACAAAGGCTTCTCCACAGCAAGAGGTCTTTATAAGTCCCTTGATGAAAACCTTTAATTCAAAGTTTACTTTCCTGCCATATGCATTTTCAAATTCTGCAAAAAAATGAGGTATTGGCACATACTGCAATGCAAACTTCCCTGAAATTTGAGGAATGGAAGAGACAGATTCACAAAAAAAAAAAAAAAGGGAGAGAGATTCAAGCCATCTAACTGTACGTATACCAGACAGGGAACCTAAATTTCGACAATCAAAATTAATTCAGAGTAGAAACTTAATCAGTGCCTTGAATGAGCTCTGCTTCAATAATTACTTAAAGCAAAGCTTTTATGTTAAGCCACTGTGCCAAAAAGCATCCAACTTGAACAAGTACCACGAATAACCAGGTAGCTACATTTGCTTGGATCTTACAGCATGCAAAAGGTTGAGGACTCCAAGACACAAAAAACAGATTTATCTATCTGCTAATAAGCAGATAACTTTGTTACCTTGTTGGAAAAACGTAAGTCAGTAACATGAAACTATAAAGGATTAAAATGTCATGAAAATTGAGAAAGATGTTGCAAACTAAATGAATAAGGAAACCTCCAAAAGCCAGGAATGCACTATTATCACAGCTCCTTAAAACAGTATCAGTAAGAAGACAGCGTTGTGTAAACTGAAGGCTTATTTTCTTCAACTTTCCCTGCCTTGATCCTTCTTGTAAGCAGACTGTAATAACAACACTGATTTGAATAGTTTACCTCCTTACAAGAATTAAAACAAAGCAATTATGCAACACTGATACGCAAATAACGTTTTTCTGGAGTTTGTAAAAATTCTGATGTGGATACCAAAAAAATGTTAGGAGCACAGAATCTCAGATATTTCTGTAGTCAGAAGATGTTTAAAATAATGAAAATAAACACATGTATTTTAACAAGTCCAAATGGACAATGTTTTTTCTTTTTTTCTTCCTTTAAAAACCCCTAAAACAAACATACACACACACACCCAGAAAACAAACATAAACCACAATAAAACAAACGAAACACATTTCTAATCTCTTCCATTTAGGAAAAAGAATCAGTAGAGGATTTTTCCCAGACAAAAAAAAAAAGTTATCTTTATTTTCAAATAAACTACATGACCTGTATAAATTTATCGTCAAAGAATAGTGATGGGTGGGTATGTTTGTGTGTGTATGTGTGTGCATACATACATACATGCACATGAAATATATTTAAACTTTGTAAGCTAATTTCATTGTTCAGCAAGGAAGTCCATGGATAACAACAGAAAAACAAATCCAGATTTTCCACAAATTCAATTACTATTCTAAAAATTAATAAAAGCATGTTTGAGGAAACAGTTAATGCTCTCTTACTGAACCGAGGTGTCTGAATTTTTAGAAGCTACTTATACACATTAAAAGAAACTCAAGAACATCTTCAAATACAGGTTATGATTTCACCTAAGCTTTCCGTGCCTCTTGTAAAAAAAACTTAAAATTTGCCTCATTCCAACCCACTGAACTTTTAACAGACAAAATTTTATTTGCCTTCCATCCTTACCTCAAGTTTTGTGGTGCTTCACCAAACAAACTGCAAATTTCTCTAATCTGTTTCAGTGCAGGAATGACCCATTTGTCATTTGTACGAAGCTCTTCTATAAAACGATCTATCCACTGGATCTTTTGTGTATCTCGATCCTGAATGAGCAAATGTTTATAATTAAAATCAAGTATATTGCAGAAACTATCATCATTGCCTTTATTTGTTTCCAAGATAGAACAGAATATACAGAGCCACGCAAACAGTAGATCACCTGAGTTCTGAAGCACACAAGCATAAGAAAAGTATCTGAACAGCCATACATGTTGGCAGAAGGTATCAGTGTGTTACAAACTCTGCCTGCATGCACTCAAGCATTCAGTACGTATTTAAGAAAACCTGTAGCTAGATAGGATCTTCAGTGTTTAAATAATTTGCTCTTTCCCTTCTTTCATTTATTTCCACTCACTGGTATTCAGAGTGAACTGCTGTAGAATACCAATAAACAATGAGAAACTATTTCTTAAGAACTGAAAACCAAAACCTGCCAGTGACTGTCAAGACAAAAAATGGATTAATTTTGAATCACAATAAAATATTATTCTGGAAGACTTCCACCGTAGTTTGGGTAGGGAAGGAGAGAGTGTAGTAATTTTCACTGTCCCTCGCTAGGTCCTTTCTAAATTTATACAAGACTTATAAGGACTTAATAAAAAAAACCCCAAACAAATCAGCATAATCAAGTTCAGAGAAAGGCAAAGACAGGAGTGGGGCTGCTTATCCTTTCTATTTACTTCACAGTTTGCTTCTTTTCAAATTCCTCCAATGCGGTCATTACGGTATGTCACCAATTGCAACAAGACAGGCAAATAGGTATTTCACTCTCTCCAATTAAAGCACAAACTGCATTATTTAAAATATGTCCGATAACATTTTAAAAATACCTGGATGTTGACAGAATAATACAAATCTATAAGGAACACTTTTGTTAAATTACCAAATCCCTTGAATTTTCACGGGAGATGAAAGGAAACTGGCAGTGACTGATTTCACCATAGGACATACCAGATTACTCACCTGTGAACAGCTGTAATCTAAGATTTTAATATGGGCACTAAGAGCCTGGTCCATGATATCAACTGGTACGTCATCACTATGAGCCAAATTCCACAAAAGGTTCAGCACTTTATGTGCCATCACACCGTCCTTGTCATCCTCTGCAAGACGACGAATTAACTCAAGTAGTTTCTCACGCTGTTTCTTGCTTGCATTTGTCCAACTTGCCTAAGAAAAGATTTTATTTTATATGAACACCAGTCCTTTTTTTTTTTTTAATTCCACACATAACCTGCACTGTTAACAAATGATGCAACAATAACACAATGCAACTACATAAAGAATTCACATTAATTTCTTTCATCAAAAATAGTCCATTAGGCCAATACATAAGTCAGACAAAACTGAATAGCTCTCTTAGAGTTTACAACTAAAATGTATTCAACTTTAGACTTTAAAAAAAAACCCCAAAACTTTATTTAAAGATCACAAATGTGCTTGTAGAAGTTAATACTACCATTGACAAATTCACCAACAGTCAAAACAGTCAGCTGCTTCTTGCAAATGCTTTCTCAAACTCCTACACTTATACTTAAAAGACTTCTTAAATAACTCTTAATCACTAAATGAGTACCATTTTTTAGTATCACTGGTATCTCTGAATCTGACTGAAACAAATATCCTCTGCATTAAGTTAACCTTTTTCTGAGTAAGTTTCCAATAGAGTATTACTTCATATCCGTCTCTCAAGGTCAGACACAACTTGCAACAGTTTACACATAGAATTCCTGAGCATTTAGTTCAGTATCTAGATTACAGAACTTCAGACCCATATTTACCAAACTAGGACAGCCCCATTAACTGGAGCACAAATTGCGAGTATAACACAACTATCTAAAATGAGAAAACTGAGTCTACAAAGCTGGCTTGCATTTTTCTAGTACAGCAGGTCACCTCCGGGAAGTGAAACAGGAAAATAAGCCAAATAGCACTACTGCTGGAAGCTACAAATGGTAGCATATGTAAAAAGCCAGTGAATAACAAACTTTCAGAAACAAGTTGGTTTGCAATTTCAATCAAATCATTATATGTTTATAAACATTCAACATTATCTTCCTGAGACTGTTTCACTCTATATCTGTATTAACCAGAGAAAAATTACACGATAAAGAGGAAGTCGGGGGAGCAGGGAACGGAAGTCCTTGATCTCCTCTACTTAAAGATCAAAAGTAGCAATGCCAAGTAAGCTTGATGAAACCTACTCTAAAGCTAGGAGAAAAACAATATTTACTAAACGACCAACACTTAATAATTTGGAACAAATGCAAAAAGGTATTTAAGATAAGTAACTTATTTTATTTGAAAAATTCAATATTCCTAGGATTTCTAAATATCACTTTAATACTAGAGGCCTCAACAGATGGGCATTATCCAAAAGCGTTTAAACCAGAAAATAAAACTGTCAATTAAACTAGCATAACTAGTCTTTGCTTTAGACAGGAAGCAAATTGAAAATCTCACAATTAATGCTCATTAAAGAACAGCAGAACCTAGCATTTCCAATATTAAATATTACAGACTGTTGCTATACACATTAAGAAGTCTTTTAAAACAAGGAAACTGCCCATATCTAAAATAAGTAGAAAGTAGACATTGAAAGAGTCACAAATCTGTATCCAACTTCACAACCTATTTCCTGAATACAGTCAGAAGAACATGCATAGTTACCTTAAAACAATCAAACAGATGATCAAGCTGTTCAGGAGAGAAATCCCAAGCTAATTTTGCAAGGAGATCATGTACATTTTTTACAATGGCTTCATGTTTTCCTGCCTGTCAAGAAGACAAAAAGAATCCCCACCAATATTTGTAGCAATCTGTATTAAGTCAAGCAGTAAGACATCCTACATAATTTTTACAAGACTGAGGTGGCCAGTGAGAAAAGCTGATGCTGTGGGAGCAGCATGGCAAACTAAATACTTACTTCACTGGGAAGTCACATACTTACACATACAAGGGAAAACTAAACATTTTAAGTGTGCACACAAGTATTTATTTAGAATATAAGTACTGTAGTATTTATATTCTAAATTTATTTATAATATAGTTTTTTGGGGTTTTTTTTGGTTGGTTGGTTTTTTACACCAAATCATGCTGGGACAGTAGACCATAAACTCTAAAAGGGTATTTTAACTTAGAAATCAGTATTTTAATGTAATGTAGTTTTGGGTGGGGTTTTTTTGTTTTGGTTTTGTGAGGTTGGGGTTTTTTTTAAAGAAAGGACTCCAAAATCTACCTCCTCAATGAATGTCATTGAGGGGTTTTAAGTTCTAAAACAATTTTTATTATTTCCACTTAGTTTCTCATGCTGAAGAACTTCCTTTGTGCTAGTGGATTCATGGACAACTAAAGCTTTCTATTACAAACGACTTGTTGGCAGACAACATTTTGAAGTCCAGCAGCTTATAAACTTAAGAAGTCTAACAACCAAAGAATGCCAAGATGTTGAGTTATTTACAAGTTTGTAGCATATGAGAGTTTGGTGTATATCACAATTTTGACATTTAAGGAGGAAGAAGAAAGACAATAAGGAAAAAATAGGTAGCTCAGTTTTAACTCTGGGTAAGAAGAAAATTTCCTTCCAACATGCCTGGGCTGGAAAATGCATCCGTGCTGTAAATCTGCACTCAGAAACCACAATTTTGGACTATGTGAATCAATAGCTGATTTACTGTAGTAAAATTTCCTGTAAGTGTAGAATAAAAAATGCTAACCAAATACCTAGAAAACAAACTCTGATGTAATTAATCTTGTACTGTATTAAAAATGCATGCATGAGCAGTTTTGAAATTCATTTCCTTCTAAAAGCTTGCATTAGTAGTTCACTTAAAAAACAAAAAAAGATACTAATAGCTTTGTTACATGCTGTGCTGTAAATTCTTTATAGTGTGCCATAAATTTTTCTTTTAAAAAAGAGAATTTAAGTAATAACATTCATTTTCATGTTATGGGTCAGATTACAAGAGAGGGAATTACTAAACCACTTATTCCACTTGACTTTGCAAAACATCGTGTAATTTTGTCCTCTGACCAGATAATTTCCTGGATAGAAAGAAAAACTGAGAGCATACAGGGCAGAAAGAGCATCTACAAGATAACAAATAAAAGGAGCGCAGCTGCCCAGGGGTCAGGGCAAGAAGACTAAGGAATAAAACACTCTTATCTTGGGAGGGTTTTAACAGACATGGGGAAGCCATACAAGACAGTAGGAAGAGGTAAGGAACCCAGTGTGTGAACTGTCAGCTTGCTGTGCTCAAACAGGGAAGTGCATGTCAAGTTCTAGTTAAATGCTCCAGAATGTAAGTAAGCAGACTCCAACACTAATCTCTGCAATTTTATTTCTTGTCCAGCTGGATCTTTCCCTGCGGCTTAACAGGCTGCAACTTAACGCTTGCCTTTACAGACTTCCAACATTATTCCTTGAATCAAATATATTTCTACTTTGTGAGCACTTACCTTCTAAGACACAAAACCACTTCAATAAAACTTAAACTTATGTTGCCTTCTAAAGGCAAAAGCAGCATGATTTTATTACTTTTCATAAGCTACTTATTTTTATTCTTGTTGTATACTGAGATTCTCAGAGCACTTCCATACCCTCAACTGTGAATTTGTGCACGCTTACCCTCTAAACCCAGGCAGCAACATAACAATTCTAGCCTGAAAGCAAAACCACACCATTGCTGCACTGAGCCAGAGCTAAAATAGCCTGCCTGTTATATAAAGCTACACAGTAAATCAACGCCTCACTACTGAATTTCATGCTCCAGCTGCTCTTAGAAGCAGTCATTTAATAACAACTTCTACAAACTACTAAACACAGGGAACAGTGAAGTTGGTAACAATCATTCTGTATTAGCAGATTTTGGTATTCTTACCTTTTAGTCTATTTTAATTCCATGGCCAAAGCTACAGTGAAACCATGTACCTGAATAATAACTTAGTGAATTCAATTTTCACACGCACACACGCAAAAAAAAACCCCAAAAACCAAAAAAAACCCCCACACCCAAACAATGCACAAAAGAGGGCAAAACTGCAGCAAGTGCACTTGTGGCAACTACTGAATTGAAAGCCAGGTATTTGAGAGTTCAGGAGATTTACTCCAAAATTATGTTTTTGCAACTGTTGGAGTTGCAAACAAACCCTATCTTTTACGTGTTGTGCCACTTGTTCACATTTTTCTGGAAGGGTAAAATGTTTGGCTTAAACCAGCTTATCCACGTGTCTCATTTCCAGGCACTATGAGTAATATAATTGCTTGGAAAACTTTTTTCCAAATTTCAGATTTTTTTTTTTCTTATAAAAGGTGAGGCTCTAATATAGCTAATACAAGTCTACTAACAGCAAACTAACTTCTCGAAATTTCTCCCCACCCAGACTTCTTACAAAGACAGTCTAGAAAAGTCTGCAGACCACATGCTGAAAACTAACAGTATGATCACAGACCTTAATTCAAGTAATCTGTGTATTACTCTGTCACATGATGCAAATTTCTAAACAGGACTTAGGGATAAAGAGAAAATAAAGACTTTCTTGAATTTTAGCCTGTGTAGTTACTACCATGCTGGAATTGAAGTCTATAGATTAAGAACTTAGTTGAAACACCAGAGATCTCAAGTCAACCCTCCACTATATCACCTGTAGTTCCAAGTGCTTTAACTGCAACCTGAAAATAGCATGCCTGAAAATAGGGGCAGCTGGGTAGGTCCACTTAAGCCAAATTCTTACAGTTTCAGAAGAACATGAACACACATAAACTTGCGAGATAATACTACCCAATTCTTTGTCATGGTTTAACCCCAAGCTGGCAGCTAAGCCCCATCCAGCTGCTCACTCACTCCCCACTCCACAGTGGGGTGGGGGAAAGAATCAAAAGGGTAAGAGTGAGAAAACTCATGGGTTGAGACAGAGTTTAATATGTAAATCTTTTGTTTTACCTACATAGCCCCATATAAGCTACTATGGAGAAATTTAACACTATCCCTACCGAAACCAGTACAGCCCTCTATCCTGGAAACTAGGTTTAGCCTTCCCACACTTGAAAGACCAGCCTAAGGGCTTACTTGTACAATTAAGTTAGTTTTACTACCAATTATTATGAACGAGGATATATGTACTCATGCTTGTTTCTATCCTAAAATGACCTTTTATTTTCTGTCTACTCAATAATTAATAATGATTTTGTCTCTTCAACTGCAAATTATGTGTGCTAAACTCATGCAGCCCACAGCTAGGAAGCCCAGCTTCACCGATCATTTAAGTAAACAAGCCAATATTGCAAAAGTTCTCATTTTTCAAAAATAATCATTACAACACTAAGGAAGGAATTTGCTGCTAAACAGCTTCTAGAACAGTCATTACCATATGCCTTATTAATAGCACTTTGCCCAGCAAAAAATTAAACAACTGTGGTGAACTCAGACATTAGCAATATTTATTCATAATGCATTTAAAAATATTAAGTCATAATGTATCATGTTGTTTCATAACCTAGACTTTGCTCAACATTGAGGGTTCCTTAATAATTAAAAAGGATAATCTTTGCACCATGTTCTAAACCATTCCTTTGGACTTTACATATATGTGTAGATGACCCTGTCTACTAACGTCATTTGAGAAGCCAATTTTGAGATCCAGGACGCCAAAAAAGAATACCATTAGATTTTAAAATTTTCTTTAGTATTGCCTAACATCAAGCATAAGAAGCACAAGTCCACATTTTCTCAATACATGACACAGAACAAGATCCCTCCTGTACAGTAGCAGACAAGGAGTTGAATTCTTTACCTGTGCAGCCCAAATGTTGTCAAGATCCTGCAAAGTGAGGGCTTTCTCTTTAATGACAAAACGAAGAATTTTCTCTAACTTCTCTACATATTGAGGTTGATGAAGACTATCTCTCAACACAATTGATAAAATATTATTCTGCTGGATCCATTCCTGAATAGAAAAAGAAATTAGTGCCATCTCAAATTATTGAAGTGTTGCCACTGATATTTAAGCTAAAAAGAAAAATCTCAATCTGTTACAGATTAATGACTTTATATACAATATTCTAATTGGGAGAAGTGAGAAACACAAGAGGAGGGTATTTATCTCTAACTTTCATTTCCTCTTTGAAAGAAAACCAGCATTTTAAATAATCCAATATGCTAGTCCCTGTGATATGTTAAGGGGAAATATTTTCTCAGGCATATTAAAATATTGAATGCAAAGCATAAAAAAATTCATAGAACTTCAAACATAAAAAGCCAATGGGAAGAACAGTTAACTCATCCAGTCAAGGAAGAAAATTTTGCTCTTCCAATTCACAATCATTAAATATCAAAACCAAATTGTTTAAGACACTTCTAGCTTTAATGGTATGCCTACAGCATATCACATAAAAAGGACATAAGCAAGGACTGAAATATAAAAAGGTTACATTATTTAAGTACTGCCACCAGCAGGATTTTTAAAAATGCTTTAATTGAATTAGAGGCAAATATTCAAGCCTTATTTAAGTAGGTGCAATTTTTTTCAGTGGTGTCATTCACACAGTCAGATTAGAGTCCCGTATTTTTTCCTCTGACTGAGGCAAAACAGTGTGCGCTTTGAGCACTGACAAAGAAAACAAACATACACAGCATCCTACCTTCCAACAGTGACCTTGACTACAGACTTACAATATTCAAGCTAGTCTTGTGAAATACTTAAATCTAGAAGTTTTCATTTAAAAACAGAGGTCTTGTCTGAGATGCCAAACTATAAGGTGCACGTAAAAGAGACCTATTTCCTCCTATTGCTTTAAAAAGTGAAACTGCAGTCATTCTTTGTCAGCAGACCTTTTGCAGATGATAAACCTCACAACAGGTAGCCAGTCACAAAGATGGGGAAGAACAGTGCAAAAATCACTTAACACAACTGAATTTCACAAAGATGAAGAGAAAATTGTCCTTACTTTCACTGTATAAATGCTCATTTTAATAGTTCCCTACATATGCACTTAAGCATGAAACAGTAGTCAAAGCATGTAAATATTAAATAAAATAAAAATGTGCTATCTAGAACTTTCTGCTCCCAAGAATCCAGCTTCTGAAATGTGAAAGCAAAGTGGCCACTTAGAACTCTAATGAGAAAGAATTACTGAAAGCACAAAACCCAGAATAGATCCTTATTTAAGCGAACATTCAATTTGTAGGCACAGTGGCACTGAAGTTTCGAATGAATTGCACTTGTTTTTTAACTAGGTTTGGTTTTGGGGCTTTTTAAAACACTATATAAATACCATACTATTCAAGGATCTCTCATGTTTTAGCAGCACTGAAAACAATTCTCAACAGCGGCTTTGAAACAAATGCAGCAATTTTTCACAGAAAGACTACTACTAAGACAACTTGTTACCATGATGTGATACCTACTGTTCATTACACTAGATATGAAAATCAGCAGTGTGTGCAGGCTCCATAATACATAGCTACTTCTACAGGTGAAGTAATAAGGAGGAAGAAAATCTATTCACTGAATTTGGATGAAGAGGAGAACTTACTGCCATTCTTTCAGCTGTAAGCCATTCTTCCTCTTCAGGATTTCCATGCCGATGAGTATAATATGACACACTGGATATTACCTTGTTAACTTCATTTAGTGCATTCATTTTACCATTGAAAGAAGAAATTTGTAGCAACCTGTAAGAGAAATTAAATGTAAGAAGTGTGGAAAAAAAACACGCCAAAAGTAGCATATCATATTAGGAGTAGCATCTTACCTAAGAATCATTTTTAACCTAAATATTTCTAAGTTTTTTAC
Source organism: Aramus guarauna (assembly GCA_013400195.1). Classification (NCBI taxonomy): domain Eukaryota; kingdom Metazoa; phylum Chordata; class Aves; order Gruiformes; family Aramidae; genus Aramus; species Aramus guarauna. The sequence goes on from VXBL01003720.1 coordinate 369,317, forward strand.
AGTTTCTTCTTGTCCTGGAACTCTTGAAGCTAAGTTCTTTAGAGATTTGATTATCATCGACAGAGCATCATTTTTGGCTTCATTCTTTGCTTCTTTTTTCAGTTCATCATCTGTTAAATTTTCTAAAAATTGTGGAACCATTTCTATAATTGGAAGGAAATATTTCTTCACTGTATGTAATGTTAGAAATTCGTAACATTGTCCAAATGGCCTGAAAAAAAAAGAGAAAAGGGATCAAAGTGCCATAATCAGCAGTTGTGCAATATTAAGATAGTAAGGAGCAATTTATTCAAGAAACTCAAATCTATTTACAAGCACGTGAAATGTTGAAGGTAAACACAAGTAATTAAGAGATGGAGTGAGAAGTGCTTCAAGAAAAGACTAAGCTTTGCGCTAAAATGAAATTTCACAGTTCAACTTTTCAAAACACGGAAATTATTAATTTTAAAAAACTTACTTAATAAGAGCTGCAATTATCTGAACATTCAATGCTGATCCACTCATGAAGCGATCATGCAAGATCTGAAATCCATTTAATGTGCCAAACTTGTTGATAAGATCTACTAGCCAACCCTGCAATATAATAAACAGTTATTTTCTGACATTTACAAATTACCAGCTAGAAACACTTTCAAGTACCTGTTAGTAACAAAACCTGCTTTAAAAAAAGGTCCTTACACAATAAAGTGTTAGAAGGTAATAGAATTGACAATAAACTTGCCTATATAGTTTAAATATTCAGTTTTAAGGAAATGCTTAGAAATAGGCAACACAATCTTTCCCATTATCAGATCGAAAAAACAGATGTATATTAGTTATTCAAATAATTTTATCAAATATATAGGAATAAAAATGACTATAGTTCAGGTTCATCTTTGGATGCTAAGTTACTACAGAAAGCACAATGATTCTGGTACTTTCTTCTGGTCCTGGATGTGATAATGCTGCATATAAAAGCCGTAAGAATGCAAAATAACATCCTTCTAAACATGGGTTAGCAATGCAAGGAAGTCCAAGGACACAGAGTTATTTATCTTTGGTTCTTACATATCAACAGCTAGCAGGTAAAAAAAAAAAAAAAAAGAAAAAGAAAAAAAAAGAAAAAGAAAAAAAAAAGAAAAAGAAAAAAAAAGAAAAAGAAAAAAAAAGAAAAAGAAAAAAAAAGAAAAAGAAAAAAAAAAGAAACAAAAATATAATTCAGTTAGCTCCAGAAGTTGTACTGATGCCATTTGGAGCACAATTCTGAAAAATAAAAAAAAAAAAAAAAAAAAAAAATCAGACCCAAGAACCAGAACAGGTTACTAATCTGCACTGCCAGTTCAAAACCAAACCAAACCAAACACCAACGCAACCAAAACAACACAACCCCCCCCCCCAAACCCCCTGAAACCACACTGACGCTAGCATCCCATGTCCAATTAACAACATTTCTCCCATCATTGGGGACTGTAAGAAAAGGGAGAGAAAATTCTTACTTTATCACATAATCTCCTCCTCAAAGTATGTCACCTACAAAATCATGTTAGTGAGAAGGTAAATCTATCAATTGGCAAATAACTGGCAAGCCAAGTAACACAGTACAAATGGCATTCCAATAGAGTTGTGCCAGCTAACCACAGAAACACATGACACAGTTTGATTGTGGACCAAAGACTGAAAGAGCTAGAAGGGGAAATTTAACTGATCATGATTAATGTACAAGTGAAAAGCAGCAGAACATCTTAGCAGTATCTAGAATTCATTTTCTAGAATGAAGGTGGGCTTTTCTTCCCTCTAAAAACACTTCTCTATGGCTATTGTTTAATTAGGTTATCACTGTTTTCAGACCTGTATTTTTAATTTTATGCACTCTCATACCTTTGGTGATCGTGGGTCAGGAGGACGGGCATAAAGTTCATCTTCAGCGAGCTGGACTCCTGCAGGAACTGTTTCTGAGGGACGAGTACCATTGTATAGATGGAATTTGCAGTGAGGATTTAAGGCCATGGCAAGAAGTTCAAGAAGGGGAAACCAATCTTGGGACAGCTTGGCCACACAGAGTTCCACTAGTCGATGAGTGTTGTTAATAATACATCTCTATGAAGAAAAAAACAAAAACAAACAATCAACAACCAAGATTATGGGAGGGAACTGTACAATGAACTATAAGCTCTGAATAAATTGTACCTAGCCTGCAGAGTTGCATAAGAGTTTTACAACATTGTATTTTAATTCGTACTTCCTCCAATAAGGGCTTGAAACCAACTTTAAACTATCTGTCTTCAGATAAAAATCAAATTTAGGAAAAATACACAAATATTTTTAGTTTTTTGAGATATCCATGAATCATCACTGAACTATTAACTTTTCCTTACTTCACCCATTTCTCTCACAGATTTTAATTTGCTTAAGAAGATCTTCACAGTTTCCAGTTTGGCATGTGACTAGCTGTCCAACAGGTAGTTTCTATATTCAAACAGCTGCTACAAACATTCCGAAGTTAGCAGGTTGCTAAAAGCTTTTACTAAAAAAAGCAAGTTTTCATGTCCTAGCAAGCACATAAAAATAAGCAGGTCTCTAGACATCTGGCTAAAGACAGCCTGCCTAACAAGAGCTGCACTACTGAACACAAAAAGTTCAGTTCCTCCCTGTATCATCTCTCGTGTTTCATTTCCTTCCAAAAACACTAGAGGCAAGAAGATGAAACAATGATAGAAGGATTACTTCCCCCCCCCAAGAACCACATATACAAGAATTCTCCCAGTTCTCTGTCGAGATGAGTTTCAGTGAGATTCAGTCTCTGCAGTCTCCTCACTCTCCTCACAGTCACAAAAAGATAGTCTCCTTCCTCATTTAAATTACCATGCTTTTCAGAAACACAACTTTAAAAACTCACATGAATCTCAAACTTCCAGCCACTCACTGCCTCATCTGTAAGGATTTTTGTGAAAGATATTGTTAACCCATCTCGAAAAAATCGCTGGCATGCTTCACTTTTGACATCCAGGCCTATTTTAAAACAGAAAAGAGAAAAATAAAGAAACTATTAGTTATGCAATTTCATTAATTAAGTGAACTTTTAAATATTGAAAGTAGTTATTTGGACTTCAAAGTTTTGGTGTTCAAAGTTTCAGAATTATTTTAAAAAGAAAAGCCTTGGATACAGACAAACTTACATAAGCTTGAATGCACAAAACCCTGACATATTAATGTTCTAGTAAAGCCACCTCAAAAAGTGAATTTTTCAATTATTTTAAAAATACATGATAGGGTTTTTCCACACTTGTAACACTCAAAGATACAGTAGCAAAAATAGCAATACGTACAATCTTTATCTTCCATTCTTCTGGTATACATGCGTTTATGTTCTTTTCTTATTCAGGTGCTTCCAGTAAAACTCAGTGAGTGAAAAGGAGAAAGGGTGAGATCTGCCTAGCTTCTCAGACACAAGTAACTTGCAGAAATAAACATAAATCCGTCTGTCTCTCACCCTCACTTGAAGTACAGTTTCTTGTAACTCCACCGCCAGGACCCTACATACCCAGATCCCAACACTGTTGTGAACCTCTGCAGCCACCGTATGTCAAGTTTAATTTTAAAGAACAGTGCTCCATACTTTTCTTTCAGCTATTTTAAAACTCTGCAATTATTTATAAACCAGTACTTTAAGAAATCTGTATCTCCCCTTCAAAAGTTCAGTTAGAAAATCTGAATAGGGCTAAAAGTCAACAGAAAAAATACATTGAACATGTACCAGTACACACTGGAAACAATGAAAGCCATTGGACACATTACAAAAAAGAGAACTCTGAACTGCCTGCACAGTATCTTTACAAAACAAGTTTAATCTTCAATGAGGAAATCTTAGCATTCAACAAGCCTACAGCATCCAGATACACAAAATTATTACTACCACCACACACCCTCCCTACAATCTCTTTAATGAGACATCCCAACAATAACTTCCACTGGTTTGGGAAGGATTGATTTAAGTTCCTCATAGTCACAACTAACGACATAACAGAGATTGCTTTAAAAAGTGGTCACAGAACACCTGCCCTGCTTCTTAGTGCATACCGCAAAGGCTTTCCAAACTCCTGTAACAGGGCTTGCTAGCTTATGCTCTTACGGTGCATGCAGCTCTCAAGCAACTTGAGTAAAGCAGGAATCTTTGGAGAGCTCCTGTCACATCCTTGAAAACTACTCCAGTGTTCCCTCTTCTTAATCACTACCAGAGGTACATGATGAACATACATTATGTGGCCAAGTATAAAAAACTCCACTGCCTAGAGATGTTGTGGAGTCTCCTCTGGAGACTCTCTCAAAACCCACCTGGACCCATCTCTGTGCAACATGCTCTAAGTGATCCTGCTCTAGCAGGGGGGTTGGACTAGATGATCTCTAGAGGTCCCTTCCAACCCTTACCAATCTGTGAATATCTTCCTATGTAGCTTGCAGTCTGGATAGCTGACAACCTTACACTATACAGTAAGTGCTAAGACCAGTGACTAAAAGGCCACAAGCCACAGCAATGACAACATGACAAGAGAAGAGAGCTGGGCACTGCCTAACAGGCATTTGCAGTAAAGGACTTTGTTAAATTAGCTCCTCAAGGAGTAAAGATGACAACTTAACCCTATACAAAACAGAGGACAGGGAGGGCATCCAATGTTGTCAACTTGACCTAGGGGAAATGTTCCTTTCTGAACCCAAATGTAACTGTGAACTTTATTCTTGAATACAAATTTAGAAGCAGGCACTTAAGTGATTTTAATGGTCCTTAGAGTACCAGTATACTGCACTGAAACCTCTCAAACTTTCAAGTATTTCTCGGACCATCTCTCCCCACAATGGTTGGCCAACTTCAGTCAGCAAGACGTTTCAAACCAAGTTCAGGAATACCAAAACAGAGTATGTTTCAAAATACATTATCCTTTCTGCACTTCACTGAACTTGGAAAGAGAGGGAAGATGTAGAACCTTAGAAGATACTTGTACGACTCGCAGATCTACACTCACTTTTCTACCTTCTCCCACAACATCTACAAGGACCAGAGTATCATCAAAAGCGAGGTACAGGAGTCCTAGAGGACAGCAGGTTGGGAGAAGCAGCAAGAGTAATCCAAAGACAGTGAGAAGAGACACAGCAATTACACTAGACACCTGGTACCTATTGCTTGAATCAAATTCAGTATCATTAACTCTTAAGTAAGACTGCAAGCAGCCATTTTTCTCCCTGTTCTCCAAATTCTGAGGGCAGAGAAGGATAAGGAAGAATACAAGAGATAAGTTAAGTGCATGCAGCCCTGACCTAAGTATTTAGAGAAAAGTTGAAGAAATGGATTATGCAGTGAGAAAAAAGTGAATATGAAAGGAAAAGGTGATGAATAGCATACAGTATATGGGAGCTGCAATTAAGGGACTGGAGGAAGCACAGAGGGCCATTTGATTTCTGTACCTACGCTTATCAACCCTGCCACAAGAGCAGAAACACTCCAGGTCCAAAAAACTTGTTAGTCCAGATTCAACTGTAGATGAACAACTCCAATGCATCTGAGGGGTATTCAGCAATATAGGGCTGGAGCACCAAGGCCCCAAGCAAAGTCAGCCAGCTCCTCTTCTCCAGGACTTTGGATCACACAACTTTGTAGCAGCAACCCCAGAGCTGAGCTGGCTCCACGCACTGTGGAGTGTGGCACTGTGCCAGTGAAGCCTCTCCCAGACCTGGAGCTTCCAGAAGCACAGCACAGAAATCTTTCAGCAGCTCGGCAAGAGCTGGCTCATACCCTACAGAACTGACAGTGACCTGGAGCTAATAAACTCTAGGGAAATCCACACTTGCCCAAGGGGACAGTGGCTACACTTGGCACACTCAGATTCTGACAGACTCGCTGTAACTCTTAATCATTAGGAGTATGAGAGTCCTTCTACACCATGACACTAGACTGGCCCTCCCTGTAGTTCATTTCACTGAATTGGTTCTCACCCAAATACCTGTCTAAGAAACTCTGGAACATGACAACACAAATCTGATGTTCTTGCTTTAGTTTGATGGCTAAAAATAGCTATTTCAAGAAAACGCAGAAGATATAGCTTCAGAAAGGAACTCAAGAGAGGTCCCAAGAAATGCAGGTGGATCATCCAGAGAGAGATGGTTTTCAGAGAGGACGCTGGAAACAACTGCCATTACTGGGCTGCCCAGATTTTGGATGCGCATGTATTCATGCAGACATACACACACACACGCTCTTTTTTTTTTTTTCCTCCTTTTTGAGGATTTAGGGCCTGCCTCTCTAGACCTTTGTAATTCATCAAAAACAAAGGTTTGAGATCAAGGTTTAAGTTGTGCAGTGAAATCTCATTTCAGTTTAAATAAGCTACAAATTCTAAAATGCCCTGCACCTTGCTTGTACGTGTCACATTGCAAAGTTTTGGCAGCATGTTAAAAACTGAATGTAAGCATTCGGAGCAATAAAATCCACAACAAAGGTGGAGCAGTGCAGAGCTGTTCAGGGAATTTTGAAAGAAAGAGCAGAGAATATTCTAGCCTAATAAAAAAAAACAAAACCCAAACAAACCAAAACCCTAAACCAAACCATTCTAGTTTGTTGTGTTTTTTGTTTTGTTTTTTTCTTCTAAATTTAGAGCATCTAACTCACTATGGCATTTATTTCTGGAGCAAATCTCATTACTCAAAACACTTCATAAGTATTCCAGAATTATTGTGAAGATAAACATCAGTCTTGCTATTAAACACTATTTTTCAAGTAAGTGTTCTATAAACAAGTAACTCCAGACTATCATTTGATAGTCTCGTGGCGTGCTTAATAAAGAATAATACATTGAAGTCTACACATAAAAAGATAATCTTCTGTAAAGAATCGCATCTACCAGGAATAATGCAAGTCAGAGTCTAGACAGGATTCATACTACTCCATCAAATTTGCTCCTTGCACTTGAAGGTGGTAATGATTACCTTTAATTCTTATGAGTACGTTTAATTCAGTTCAGCTATATCCCTTTCAATTTTAGTTCCTGAAAAGATTTAGAGAAGATAAAAATATTGCTGTTGTTTTATAGACATGGTCACAAAGACAATAGTGATCCCAGAGTAACTCCAGAATGCCGATGGCCACTGGCAATGTTAGGAATAAAAGCTACTTAAGAACTCTAACCACTAGAAAATGGTGCTCGATAAAAACAAACAAACAAAATAGTGGGGTCTTTTTAGGTTTTGTTGCTTCACAATCTAAGTGAGTTACAGACTGAAATATAAATTTATGTAATTCAACAGCTGGTTATTTTTCAATTTGTCCTTTCAGTTCTTTGCTTTTGAAACAGAACTCCTCAGATTAAGAAAAATGCCCACAGACTCGTAATAAGGTGTCCAATTTTAGATTCTAGTGATATAACGGAACACATTTGCCATCTATTAAAAAATGTACACAACAGAATAATTTATATTACTTCTCTACATATACACAGCTCTGAAACAGCGTCCGCCAAGTTTGAGCTACCCAGTGTCAGTTACACCAAGTGAGCACCCTATCATATTCCTTGACCATTGGAAGCTATTTAAGTAAGAACCATCTTAACCATCATGTAGCTTCAAGTACCAAGGAAAAAAAAAAATCTAGGATGTAACTGTACAGATGACACAGTTTAACTACTTCCAACAGCTTTCCTTGTTTTTTCCTTAGCCAATAATCCTTGCGTACATACACACATAGGAATTCATCTAGAAGGCAAGAGGAAGAATAATTAAATAGCAACGCAGAAGCCCTTTTCAGAATTGGACATCAACAACTTCAGAAAAAAATAAACATATGTATAAAACATATGAATAGATTTCCAGTGTTTTTCATGACTTCAAGAGAAAAAAGAAAAGACTGTCTGGGAACTTTGAACTAAGTCTGATGCTTTGGAGAGGTACGTTGATGTTAGGAGCAGCCAAAAATCTCATTCTGCTCTTATTACTTCATTGCATTGACAGTTTTTCTGGTTCTGTTTTTTTTTTTAAAGATGACTTAACAGCTGGCAGTACATACATCTCTCACAAATCACAAGCAGAGAATTTCTTTTTACTGCACTGCTTCAACAGCCCAGGCACATAGATGGCTGCATTTTCTTTCTGTAAGTTGGCATTTCTTCTGCTCCTGAACAGATGCAATCACTTGAAAATTCTACACTCACCTTAGGATTCCTGCCAGACCCAGCTACATTGAAAGAAGCCAATTCCAAGCACAACTACGCCTGATAAATCAGTGTTGGCAGCAACACATCATTATCCCAGTTTGGATCACAAGGGTGCCTAACTTTTGTTTCTCCAGAGAGTACTCCAAAACAAAAGAGACTTACAGAAAACAATGAAGATAACTCAGAATATCATGACCACAATCCGCTTTTTATTCTTAAAGCTACCTAAAAATAACCTTTATTAGCACGGAAATGAAGTTGTCCTGGTCCAGCTACGCAAAAGTAAGGAACAGGCACTTTGTACATCATTATAATTAAAACACAACTAGCCAGTAAGTGTAGATCTCCTAGAAAAAACACATGACAAACTTGTCAATCTGACTAGTACAACTTAGCAAACACATACACAGTCCTGATACGAAATCCTCCTACTTCCAACCAGTCAGACACAGCAAACAATATGGTAGAATTATTAGTCTAAATCACGCTGTTTAAAATTCTAACTTTTCTTTAATATTCTCCAAAGTACGTATGTGCCTAATTTGAACAAAAATTTATTGCAAGACATTAGAAAAGCTGGATTAGTGACTTATTTTTTAAAAAACTTGGAATTGAGTTTTAGTATCTGATATAAAGACTAAACCCACTAGGTCTGATATCAAAGTGAATACAGAAAACAGGTAAGACAGGAATGACAAGATTTTTATTGCTGTGAGCTAATTCAACTTCTCTACTCATGCTAAGGCACCTAATTTCTAATTACATTGATGAATTTCTAAAATATCTGATCTATGAAGGTTCTGCATACCACTCTGACAATCTTCAGGACCACCGTTGTAAGGAAAATAATTAAGAATTTTTAAGTCTCCACCAGAGATTCAAAAGAACAAGAAAAGACTTTACACATTGGCTCAATAGACATTAATTGTCTTTTCAGCTTACCTTTTTTACTTAGGTCAATAGCAGCTTCTAGAAGAACTTCCAATTCCCCTTTCGGCAATACAGGAACAACCCATCGTGGCCTATATTCAAAAACAAAACAAAGCCCCTTGTATTTCAATTGTGCTTCTTAAAAATCCAGAATCCTTGCCCTTTGTAATGCTTTTAATATAGGGTAAGGATATACGTTTTTAAAGGTCCTGATGAGCACTCAATTAAAATAAAAACAAAACTCTGATCTGAGCCTCTTTCTCTTTACAACGCTAATCCAATGAAAAGAAGCATTTCAAGAAATCCAGTGAAACAAAGATGCAAGAATCCAGATACCACTATCAAGATAATTGCACAAATAATCTACACCACGTGAAAAAAGCATGAAAATACCTGTTGATCATGTCATCCAACTTTGCCAGGTCTGTGTGTGGAAACGCAGGCTCCTCATCTTCAAGCTGGGGTGGAGCATCTCCTTGGCCCTGCTCATCAGGCGGGGTAGCTGGGGAGTTCTCATTGGAAGAATCAGGTGAAGAAGTCTAAAATTGGTATGGAAAATACTTTAAATACTGCCTGCACTTACATGCCACTTATTTACTTATTTTGGCATTTTTCCTTCAAACTGTGTTTCAAAGAATCACTTGAACTAAGTACCTGACATCATAAAAATGTAATAAAAATGTTTGCTTTCAGATTTACTAACAAAAACTAGAGCATAGAATGTGCTATATGCTTTCTATCACAACAGTTTAAAAAGTAAGCTATTTTTCCAGTGAGGAAAGTGAGGGTTTTTGTAACAGACTGCTACTTTCAGCAGACCACCTATCTATAAGGTGGAAACAGAAACTATAGGGATGCTCCAGTTTTTTTACAAATCTTCTGCAGAAAAGATGACTATTTTAGGTCGAAAGACAAACTTCAGCAACAGCACAGAAGAAAATGATCATGAAAAACATTTTCTAAAAAATTTTTCTAAAAATGAGTAACACACTACTACAGCTGGCTACTTAATCAACCTCCAAGATGATGATTAGTTAAGCCCATTTTGATGGGCCACGCAAAATACAATACATTTTGTAGATGCACGCTTATTGGTATATAGAAATAGTACAAATTGACAATAATAAAGATTCACATCAGAACAGCAAGATTTAGGCATACAAGGGAGGACCAAAACCTCAGGAACATTTTTCACATGTTGCATTGCATCTGTTGATTTTCTTTACAGCACCCTGCATGGTGCTGAGTTTTGGATTTGTGACCAAAACAGTATTGATAACACACCAGTGTTTTGGCTGTTGCCAAATAGTACTTTCACAGATTCAAATCCTTGCGTTTCTCACTTTGCCCCCCCCAGGAGTAAGCAGGCTGGAGGTGGGCAAGAGGCTGCGATGACACAGCAGGGACAGCTGACCTGGACTGACCAAAGAGAGACTTCAGACCACACAATATCATGCTCAGCAATAAAACAGCATTGGGGGGGCACGTATACTTTTTACCAAGGTAGCTGTTGCCTGGGGACTAGCTGGGCACCCATCAGCTGGTGATGAGTGACTGCGTTTGCATCACTTGTTTCCTCCTACCCCTTTGCTTATTAAACTGTGTGTATCTCAACCCATGCAATTTCTCACTTTTCCCTTCTGACTCTCTCCCCCATCCCATGAGGCAGAGGGAGTGAGCGACAGGGTGGGGGCTCACCTAGCAGCCAAGATCATACATGTTACAAAGAACAATTCGTTCTCAGGAAGTAACAACCATTAAACAAATATCTTCATTTGAATTAAATGACAGAGTGTGGCTTTTCTTTTAAATGCGTTTGGCTGCACTGTTTAAAAGCATCTTTTCTACTATTTTTTCCCCACAAAAAAAGAATCATCACATTATGATGTAGTATTTGAAAGTTTTTGCTTGTCTTTAGAAAGCAGGATAACCTGTTCAACAGAAACATGCTAAGTTGTTCAGGAAGTCTAATACAATGATCAGAGACCTAGATGAAGCTGGTCTTAATGAGCTGATACCCACTTGTAAGCTGTTTTACCCAAAAAGTGCTTTTTCAGAACTGAGCATAAATTGAACTCACAGAGAGTACTTCTACCAATCTGTGGCAGATAAGTGCACAGTGTGGTTCTGAGGAAACTTCTGATATTATTCCAAGAAGGTTTCTTATCCAAAAGAAATATGCTTGAAAGAAGTATACCACTGCCTGAAAAAGGAGCATCTTTTGCAGTGCAGTGCTCCCCAACAGTATCTACTTTGCCAACAGCACAGCCTTCATCCCTCCAAATCTTTTTGTATTTCCAAACACACAAAAATATATCTAACTTAACTCGACACCTCTACATATATAAAACACAAATAATTCAGGAACACTATTTCTAAAGAACTAACCCTCTTATTTTTAGATAACTTGATTGTTAATATCATACCTGATTCTGCTGGAGGGGAGGCTGGGACTGTCCATCAGGAGCCTGGCCCTGGCTATCATTCCCTCCTACCGGAGAGCCACGAGTCGTGGCTGTCATACTCGACACAGGGCAGATCTTTGCAATTTTGTCTGCTTATGTAGTTGTTGTAAGAGAAGAAATTATAGTCCGCTTAGTAAAGTTGAAGTACCAGCATATGCTTGCCTTAAAAAGCTCCAACTCAAGAACATGCCATCTTGCAGAGACCATTGCATAACCTGAAAGGAAAAAAAAAAAAACAGACAGTAAGCTATATTGACACATGCATATAAAAGTAATTCATATCTGGAAAAGAACACTACAAAAATCTGGTTAAGAGCACAAACAGCCAAGTTTGTCATCTTTTTCAAGTCTCTTCTCCTGACACTGTCCAACTGCAGATGTCTGAGAGGGAGCTAGAGATTGCTTCTACCTCAGCTAAGACTAATAGAGATCCTGCAGCCAAACTTCTTCTATTAGCACGTGAGTATTTACCCAGGGGTTTTGACCCCCATTCCCTTCTTTCAGCACATGCCTACAAAAGCCTGGGTCCACTGGTGTTTCAGGCCCACTACAAAGCCCATCACATCCCCACCAAGGATTTTAGTGGACTCTATGAAGAAAATTGCAACACATCAGATTTATTTGGTGATCTTGTAATCATAACACACCAACGGTTCGGTAACCACTAAGTATTTCAACTTCATTGTGATTCATTTAAATACAGAAATAAAAAGTTGCATTAAGTTATAATAGCAATTCCACTCTGTACCACAGGGCACTGTATAACCACAGAAGATGAAACATAATTTTCCAGAGCAACTCAGACTTCCAAGCACTACATAAACCAACAATACTCAAAGTTCAAAAGCCAAGGAGAGTGGCAGAAGGAATTGTATGAGCTTTCAGCAAGATTAATTTTGCAGCGCTAATTTCCTGATTCAATCAGCAAAAGCTTCGAGTTAACAAATTAGAGTGAAATTTCTGCTGTAACACTATGCATATTTGTAACTGGATATTATGATGTCTCATCTCAAATTAATTTTCAATGCTATCACCTTTTTCCAAGACACTTTAAAATCCTTTCCTAAATTGTGCAAATTTGCAAGCCCAGTCACATATACAATATAAATTTTGACCGAATATGCAATTCCTCCCCTGCCCAGTCTCCAATATTAACAGCACCAACAAATTTAGAGATTTCTAATATTGCCGCTGAAATAATGTTCACTTTTGAACAAAACTGTATGCTTTGAATACAGTCAATTGTAATCCATCCCCACCCTTCAGAATTCATATTCATAGAGCTTAGTAAGCCCACTAAGTCCAGAAAAAAAGGCATTACCAACTCAAATTTTCTTTAGGAAGAAACTGATTTTTTTTAAAATGCAATTTTTAAAACTAACTTTAATTGGTGCACATGGTAGTCTACTGTAGTTCAATGCAGTCGGTTGCCCTGCACTACCAGATTGAGGTTTCTAGGTACTTCCATAAACCAATGAAATCAAACTTCTGCCAACTTACATTGTACTTTTCAACAGCCCTATACCAACTCCACCACCACAACAAACCTTCCTTAATCACCACCATTCTTCCTTAACGGGTCTGGTTCATAGTATGGTCTCACAAAAACTTGTGCTGGCACAAGGAGTGAGGTTTAGCAAAGGAGCAGAAAGAGGGTGAAACAGCTCCTTTCAGCAGCAATCCTGGTTTAGGTTGGCTTAAACTGCAGAAAGATGTGACCACTGGCAGCTGTGGTTCCTCAGTAACTTACATCAAGTGCAAGCTGCTTCAATCTTTCTTATTCTAATGCTTTTGGCTGAACTATCATGAAGTGAGCCAGTTCAGAGTACTAAAGGAAAGAACAAAAAAAAAATCCCCCAATCTTAGAAAGATGGTAATTATTTTTCAGTTTCTTGAATTACCTGAGCTGGTATACTGCAAGGGCAAAGAGTATTCATCCTAATGCCAGCCAGGGAGCCAGGACAAAACTGCAGCTCTCCCGTTAGACTGGCTTACTCTAGTGTGGACTTACCCTCAGATTTTGCCTCTGTGCTTAGTGGAAGGGTCTTGGCAGAGCATTCTTTTAAATTCCTTTCTGCTCAAGGAGAGTGACATAATTTAACTAGGAGATACAAGAAAACTACTATTGAAACAACCAACTTATTCAAAATCTTGTAAATTCACAGAGTAAAAGTCTGTGTAACAAAACTACACAGAATTTTGTAGACACTACTAAATACAGAATATTTACATAAAGGACTAACGTATCTTTTTCTTCCTCTTATTTAGTGACTGTTTGCTTAAGACTCTAATCACGATACTCTATGTATATTACTTAAATTACATTCCCAGAAAATTGTATTCCAGGGCCTCCAGAGAAGTTCACTTGGCTTGGCCACGTGCATAAGACAAGGCCACCTCCTTAAGTGAGTTCATCACTTCTCCCCCCATCATTTGCGTGATGTCCTCAGAGATACAAAAGTAACTTCAAATTATGCTGCAGATAACTAAAAACACTTCATCTCCAATAAATGGTCTGCCTGCTTCTTGTAGTATCTGCCTATTCTAAATTGCAAGGATATCCTTGTTCAGGTATTCTAATTACAGAGAGTACACAAACATATTTTTGTAAGCACAAATCATCATCCAATTTATGCATTTTAAGCAGTATTAGAAGAGAGTGATTTACCAGTCCTTTTTTCAGCCACTGATTTAACCATTTATGTTTTTGAGAAAACATCAAACTGCATGCCCACAGAGAACATACTACTGCTTTAATCTCTCTAGAACTGATTAACCATGAAACTTCAAATTCCCATCACTTCTTTAATTCAGATTACTCAATTTCCATTTTTTAGAGTTAAAACTCACCAAGGCACAGTTTGGTTCAGCTCAAGAATAGCCTTTACACTTATTTATAATTAGATTATTTGTAAACAAAGGTAAACTGATGTAGCAACACCTTGATTCTGAGGATGCAGGCAGCCCAACAGAAACAATTCAAACTGCCTGTACCCAGCTGAATTCTAACAGAGACTATATTTATTTTTATATATGCCTCACTTCTATTGTATTTGCTTTTGGATTCAGCATCCTAAGTCATGTTAAAAAAAAATTTATCATCTTTACCCAAAGCTTTGAATGGATGTTTTGATAGTGTCAGGATGGAGACATATGCCTATTAAATGACAAACTAACTACTCCACTGTTAATCAAGCGATATGCCACGCTCTGAAGACTGAATCTAATGAATCCACCCCGACATTTGCTTTTGATTGTCAACTGATCAAATGCTGATTTGCCATGTTTTTTCCATCTCCTTATGTAACCCGGATCCCCCACTAAATTATAGGTGAAAGTCAGCTTTGTTTCACCTGACTCCTTGTCATTTTAGTAACACTAGGAAGAGACAACTATAGGGTTTTTGAGTCCGCAGGCTCCCCATCTAGAAGACACCACCTGCTGCAAGCAGCATTCCAGCAGAGCACCAGCAGACCGCACAGAGGACACTGGACACAGCCACGGCACTGCCCTCCGAGAGGGGCCTCTGCTTCCAGATTCAAGCACTCAGTACAGCTGCACACCTGAGCCCCCACCTCAGCTTCCACAGCCAGCAACCGCGCACCTGTGTGGTGGAATAGGTTAATTTTGTTTGTGGAAGAAAAGAAATCAAGCACCTTTTCAAAAGCCAGGAAAAAAACGTCAGGTTCCTGGGTAAGTGCTAGATAAGAAGCAAAGGTATTTGTACGTACATACTACTCTGTTACAGGATAACATGTAACAGCAAATACAAAAGGAGGGCATTTTAGCATATAATGATCAAGGAATATACATAATTTTCTAATAGAGTTGACTTCTAGAACAGCTTTCATCTGAGTTTCTCAAAGTTACCTCCTCAAAAGAAACTGAAATACCCCAATATAGAGAGCCTTTCATGATATAGAATCTCAGGAGGAAAAAAAAAGCAAATACAACGTGACAGATGACAGCAGCAAACCTCAAAATACAAGTGATTATTCACGTGCATTACCTAAGCCCTACCTAGGGACACAGACCTATTTTTCCCTTTGATTAAAGTTTTCTGATTATATACAAGTGAGGATATCTGCCACAAAATCTGCTCTGCAGTGTGATAATGATGTATGCCAGGATATTAGTCTACTTAACATATAACAGGGCTTTCAAAAAATCAACTATGCTAAGAAAAAATACAATTTTTTTTCCTCCATCATTATTTATAGATTTGCCTTCCTATCTTAACGGGATTCACAGAAGATGTGCTTTTTCATCGTAAGTGCTGCACGGCAAACAAGCTTAACTGCAACAATACAAATTTTATGCTGAAAGGTATACTTGTTTCATGTAGGATTCTGGGAACTGCCTTCTTAAAATCCTAATAAATACTGACTCATCACAAGGGTTATGATGTGATTCTAGTATAAAAATTCTCAACTTAAGAATCTAACCTTCTACCCTATTCCTTTATTTCAATCAAAACGCCTTCTCATCTAGAAACACTTCCCCCAAACTGTAACACTGACCTAATTCAGTAGTCAGAATCTATATACACCCACACACATTTATCATTTTCTTTCTTCTCTGTGCCTTGTGTCTTTCAGGAAGAATAAAATTATTTATATAATCAGAATAGAAAACTGGTGGTCCCAGCAATTTGCTCATTAAAACTGACATGCACTAAAACTGAAATGTATTCAATGATTACTGAAAAGCTTGTCATTAAGCCTCTATTCAGTAGAGCAAGAAGTGTCTAACTTTCAATGTTTCAAAAACACCTGGTAAGTAGCAATCAGAGAAAAGGTTATTTCAAATAGTTTCTATTAAAAAGACAATTAATTTAGATTCCTTCTCCTAGTAAAGAAGTGAGTGTACATGGGACTCAGCCAACTGCATCAGGTTCCAACACATTATTTCAAAGCAATACAGTTCTAAGTGATGCAGTAAAAGACAGATTTTGAGTAACTATAATTGCTGTGAACTAAAACTGTTCTCATTGAAAAACAGGTTACTTCAAGTAACATTATTTGTTGATCTTTCCACATCATCCATCTGAAATTTAGACACCTTACAGCATAAGTTTTTGGAATACTGGGAACATCCATGCAAATGTACAATTCTATTTGCCCTCAATATCATATGACAAAGTAAAGAGGGACAAAATAAAGGGGAAACATCCTTCAGTGCTTTCACAATTATTTTTTTTAAACTTCAAAGCTTAATGTTGAGAATAAGTGTAGCTAAACTACACTTAATGGTACACGACTTCACTTCATACAAGATGTTCCTACACATACCATTCACGTAAATTTAAGCAAGCAGTAAAAGCACACAAAGTGAACTTCTAAAAAGAAAGCATCACCACTTATTGTCAGGTCAAGGGCAAAGCAGAGGGACCACAAGTGTCAATCCCATAAATATAGTCTCAAAGGAGTCATCTAAATGCATTCAAATCTTCAAGTACCAGCTACTCAGCATTCAATGCTGAAGAGACTGCAGAGGAATGGTGCTGAAAATGCTGGTTTTAAGCAATGATGTTTGTTCCTCCTCCTTGAGCAACAAATATGAATATTATCTGTATTATAGACTTACAGGTGTAACTGCCTGATCCCATTGTCTTCCGCTCATACTTTAGAGCACTGGGGAACTTATGCAGACATCTGGTTGAAAATTTAAAGTTCTGAGGACATTTGAAGATTGAAGCTTTAATCCGAATGAGATTTGGGGAAAACAAATTTCAACAACCTTAAAGAAAGGAAAACTTCATATTTACACCCTGTGTTAAGAGAACTGAAATCCTCATACATGTGGCATAATTCAAGAACAGGGATAGAAAACTCAGTATGTCTCCCATCACTATTAAAAAAAACACAAAACCAAAAGAAATCCAAAAACCAAACAACTAGACATAGAAGGTTTAACAATACAAAGAGCATTTTTTCAAAATATAGCTCTGTTAGAGCAAACCCACACAGATTATTTAATCTTTTGGAAAAAAAACAAACCATCAAACAGAAAACTTGGACAATGATACTGGTTTCTCATGTTGCTGGACTTGAGACATACTGATGAAGAGCAGAATCTGACCACATTTAACTGTTTCAGGTGTAACACGCAGCCTAATCTTTATGGTTCTCAGATTCCCTTTCCAGGTGATTAGAAGTAAAGTCTCTCCTCATACTTCTCTGGCTAAAGCTGACCCCCTTCCATCAAAGTTTTTCAGTCTCAATATAAAATTCTCATTGAAATGCCAAGCTTGGAGCCCAAGAAATCTGAACCAAAGTGTATTAAAGCTGAGAACCCAGTATGTGGCCCTGCACGTCAAGGCAACAAAACAGACATATTCAAAGCATACTAACTTCTCATTTCCACATGGAATAAACTTCCCAAAAAACTTAAAAACAAACAAACAAAAAACAAACAAACAAACAAAAAAAAACCACCAAGGAAATCCTTTACACCACTCAAAAGACTGTCTTCAAGGCAATAATCGATGAAGGTCAGGCCCTGAAAGGGAGCTGGACAGCAGCAACAAGTGTCTTTCTCTAGAAGACATTCACTTGCCAATAACCCTTGATGCATTTAATGGTTAGACAGTGTACCACTGGTTAAAGTAGACGATGCTTTTCCCCAGATAATGTTAACAAGAGGTCAGGTCTTCAGATTATACACTTAGTTCTGGCTATCAAACAAAAAAGTCAATTTCAGTTCTGTTTCTGAAGAAGTGTTCTGCTCATGTGACAATACACAGAGGACCATGCCAAAGATACAGCACCAAGAAAGAAAGCAGCAACGCCTTACATACAAAGCCAGCAAATGTTAAGACAATTAGCCGCACTCCCTTCACCGAGCTATGGCCATGCTGCCATGCTTTTCTGTAGGCATTATGTTTCAGGCTGCTGTCACGGACAGAGAGCTGAGCAAGACTGGGCCTCTCACCCAGTACGGCCGTTCCTTCACTCTCAGCAGTTTCCAGTGGGAGTTACGCTGGTTCCACTGGTATGAAACTGTATCCTCAATGATACTCAATATATCTGAATGATAGAAGGAGGTGGGACATAAAATTTATAGCCCCTGCAACTTTATTATTTCAATTCTTGTTTTAAACATTTCCAAATGATTAAGAAACTACATTCAAGGTGCTGTTAAGTAGCTAGATAATGAGGGTTTTTATGCTGGGAGATGAGGATTTTCATCACAATACTAAAACAAACCAGACTTTCCAATAGCAGAGTGAAGTCAAGTGAATAGAAAAAGCACCAATAAATACATACGCTATAACCTAAGAAAAGAAAACTTAGTAAGTCACTTCTACCTGGAAAATGCTAACATCTACTTTAAAATTGCTTAAATGTTTTGAACTATGACTTTCATTTACTATGCAGCCCTTTTCTCAAATTCACAATGAACATGGAAACAAGTGGGCAAGACTTCCTTGCACCTTGCATTAAAAGAACAAGCTACAACAGGAAAAACCCTCAAAACTAAAATGAAAATGGAAAAAAAACAAAACAAAACAAAACAAAAAAAACCAAAAAAACCACAACCACCCAAAAAATCAGATCCAAGAATTTTGGTATGTACCATTTGTTTCAGAGTCAGATTTAATTTCATGCTGCTAAATGAAACAATGCTATAATTTATTTTAATTATGCTACAGATTATTTATGCAGGAGGCTGCCCTTCTGCAACCCAAAAAAATGTGTTCTTGGCAATACAGCCATTAGGACTGAGTTGATATTGTGGGTCCAACTGCAATCTCAGTCCTTTATGGGCAGCAGTAGAACACTGTAAGCAAGGACAAATCATGGTTTAATGTTTACATTTACATAATTTTCTACACTAAAGGAATGCACGCATTTGCAGTTGATAGTCTATCATCTATGGAGTAATTATTATTATATCATGTCTACTTATCACCACTTCAAGAAAATAGTAAGTCAAAAGTTTGCACCTAAGACTGATTAAATGCTTTTGGTTCCTTATTTCTGATTATTAAATCTGTAGTTTGGTCATGGCCGTATCAAATACTTCAAGCTGTTCGTCCAATTCTAAAATGGATGTAACAGTTACACCTCTCCAAGCTATATAGCAAAGTTCAGTGTTCAGAACCCTTTAAGAACTGTTTGTTCCTTGAAGCATTAATCCAAATGCTAATAATTGCAAGATGTTGTGCTATTAGACTCTGTAAAAAAAGATTTAATTTTACTTCATTTTAACAAGAGATAATTAATTTTTAATGTTACTTCATATTCAACTTGACTGCTCTGCCTTTTTGCTACAAAGGGCATTATTATTGCATGTTCAAAGGCCAGTGGGAAAAATCAAAATACATTCTCAGTATTACTGGTAGCAACAAATATAGGCTTAATTTCACTTAGGTAATGAAGGTTTTTCTCAGCAAGACATGAATTTTTATAGTAAAGCACTAGGGAATAGAGGAAATTAAAAAAATTCTGAGCATTGAGGTATCAATGGCTTCCTACTAGTTGCTGAAGCACACTATAAAAGGGGAATGAAAAGCTTTGGGAATGTACAGAATGGGATGATTATAAAGTCAGAAAGAGACAACAGATCAAACACCTAAGTTTAAACAGTAGTACTCCTTTCCATATTTTCTTTGCCTGAGGAAGTACACAATACAGTCTACAATTCTTGCCAATTAATATTCTTCATAAGAGCACAGAGACATAAACTATATTTCTGTACTGGCACTGAAAGTTTTCTTTTTTATTAGTTATAATAATAACTAGCAATGGTTCAGAAAACAACAGGACAATGATTTAGCAACAGGTTCAGTTTTCTAGTGGAATGAGTCTTTAAAGCTGTTTCAGGAGAACATACAGATTTGTGTACTAATATAGGTAGAAAATACCTCATTTTTCTTGCACTTAAAATTTAGTTTTGGATAAGCATGTTACATTATACTAACAAAACAGAATGATGTATCCCAAAATACTTTTTTTTCTTCATACAATTCATTTCAGACATGGTCTCCAAATTTGTTCTAATCGATTATCCTTAATTTTTAGGTAATTAATACATTTAGAACATCCTAGTAACCACCATATAAATCATTAAATGTTAAACAACTCAGCCTCTTCTTCCATGATATTAAGTCACATTTCTGCTCTGAATCTAAACACAAAAGATGCATAAATGTCATAACAAAAAACTGTTTCCATTATTTATAATATATTAAAACAACTTATACTAAATATTTTAAAATGAGAAAATCCACATAAGCTGCACTCAAGAGTTTTACGATATGATCAAGAATCCAGAGAAATCTAGCGACATAACTTCTACTAGATCATGAAAAACAGGATACAGTCCAAAATAGCACAGAAAGGAAGGGGGAGAGGAGTAGGGAGAATGGAGAGAAGAAATCAAACCACCATCTCTGCACATAAACCCGTTTAGTGAAACTCATAACCACTAATGCAACTTCCTACAGTCTAATAAAATCAATTTAATATTTTTCTTTATCATAAATGTGCAAGATGCTAGAGACTACCTGAAGTTCTGTACTGCATTTTTACACACTTGTCTGATTAAATTTACAGTAAACAAAACACGTTTAAAAAAATAATCTCCACTGATTGAAATTGGAATTGTTAACATGATTTTAACAAACAGGGACAACACTCCCAGTCAAACCTTTCATGTAGCAATCCTCAATTCCATACTATTCAATATTACCAGTAACACAGACAAAACTATAACATTACTAATAAATTTTGCAAATGGCACACAAGCTAGTGGGGTGATAAACAATGAGAACATGTCACAGAGTAATCTGGATCATCTGATAAGCTTGGCACAATAAAATGTGCACTAACATAGCCAAGTGTTAGGTCAATCACCTAGAAAAAAAAAAAAGACATACAGAAAACTGTATATATTGGAAAACATGACTAAAGCATGATTATTCTAGAAAAGCAACTGCATATGAACACCACAATTGCATGTTTGTAGCAAGAATAAATCTCAGGACTGTTGTCTTTTTAACAGAAGCATATAATTTTGGTTGCAGAACTGATAAGAAATTTGTGAATTACAGCCTTTTACATCTAGGAAAAAAAAATAAGTAGCAACAAAGATACCCTCCACACCAATTAGCTGCCCAAGCGAGATTAGAGTGCAACATTCTGAATCAAACATCTGAACTCACTACAAGACTGGCCACAGAACAGACCACCAGAGACCATCCACTTCCAAGGCAGCCTAGTTGTTCTGGGGTTTCCAACTGCTATTTATCTTACTCTCTTGCAGTAAGGGAATAAAGATGTCCTTTTAAGACGGCTATTTCTACTATATTCAACTTTGGGGCCTATCAAAGGAGAAAAAGAAGCAAGAAGCCAGCAGGCAAATACTGTACAAACTGTATTTCTAACTGACGTTTTCTTTTCAAAGAAGCAATCATTGCCAAACACATAAACAAAATCAGAAAAGCAGTGAGGACTTGCCTTTTCCCTAAAACTTTTGAGAAGAGCTACACAATTTTCTACATATGATATATTATTTCCTTTTCAGTTCTGAAGCTCGAAGTTATAAAACAGTAAGATATTATTTCATGCTAAGAGCTTTTAAGCTGTAGACTTCAAGAACAGAACCAATATATCTAAAATGTGTGTTTTGCAAATCTTTGGCTAGTTATGCAAGAACACATTGCTTGGCTGTTTGAAATAACACACAGAGCTAAGACCACCAGCTGCTATCACTATCAACTATATATAGCTACACTTTCAATTAAAAATAATGTCCATATACAGAAATCATCTTTAAATGTAACTTTTAAAGTGTAAATGATAGAGTAATATATTCAGTAACACTATTCTTCATATCAAGCAGGAAGGGGAGGATGCTGAATGCATTCCGAGAACACCGGGTAACACTGGAGTAGAATTTCCATCCATTGCAATTCTCCCACTGAGAGGGGTTAGGAATTGTATCTTGCAACACAGGGGGAACTAAGTACCATTGTTGTGGGTTTTTGTGGGAAATTAAAGCAGACAGCAGATATAGAATACAGACAAAATACAGAACTAAATGGGAAGGTCTAGGTTTAATAAGTTTGGGGGAAAAAAAAAAAATAAATAGCAGGGTGTAAAAAAATTACAACCAGCTATGCACAGGAAATAATACCACTAAGTCTTCAGCACCAAAAAATAAAGCCAAAAAAACAGTTCAGCAAAATGCTCTTAAAAGGAGTTAAATCGTGCCGGAGAAAGAGCAGTAAACACCATTTTTACCAGTCTAGTTTTCTTGACAGCAAGAACTCAGCAAGAAAGTCAATTCATAAAACTCAAGAAGACTACTAGCTTCTACGAGATAACATTAAAACTAACAAATCAAATCTGATTTTGTTAGCATGTAACTTCTTATGCAACTCAGCTAACATAAGAAAGTGCTCTATTATATTTGGGTTTTGTGTTGAGCAGTATCCATTTTCAAAGTACTAAAAATTAAAACAAGGCCAAAAACTGTTTGTAAAAAGCTGCCAGTTTCACTTTTGTTTCATTCTGTGAGATGAATGTCATCAACACTACACTTTGCAGTAGCGTAAGCCTACTTGATTTTGATTGCGTTTGGACATTACATCATTCACAGCAAATTTTTTTTTTTCATTTTGTTCAGATTTGAAATAAGAATTCTGCAATATTCACATTCAGGTTGACAAAAATAAACAAATCCTGATGCATATACACAGAGTTTTTCTCCAAACTGCTAACTCCATTTTGTTAACCACTTCAGAAGCTCCTTCAATTCCATCTTTGGGAAGGGATAATCCTTTCTCCTTTCATGATCCTTTCCTTACACTTTTAATTTCATGAAAGGTTTGGGGGTTGTATCTGATATTGTGAGGGCAGCACTGAAACCACTGATGCATATCCAGAACTTTAGTTCTGGAACTTATGCAGGAAGTTTTTACCATTACTTTAGGTTGCATTAGATTCTATAATTTCTCTCTAAATGAGGTCCTATGGTTAAGCAGAGAAGAACATTAGTTCTGTAAATTCTAAAAAGCATCCACAAAATAATCTCACTTCTTTTTGGGAGCTGGGCTCAAGCCCTTAACGATTGCCGAGAACCTTCATCCTCTAGCTCTGCTGACCTTTGAAACTTCCTTGAAAGTTGTGTTGTTCTTTTGCTGCAGGGCTCTCAAAGAATCTCAAATATTTTTTTTTAGCACAATTTCACAGGCAAGATTGATGAAGCTAAAACTACAAAGTATCTGCCACCTCCTCCTCCAATGAAGAGGATACCATATTTAAGAATATTTTTCAGTTGGAAGGGACCTACAACGATTATCTAGTCCAACTGCATAAGAATTACAGATGATATTAACTGCAAACAAAAATCTAAAAACTTAATGAAAAAAGTTTAAATCAAAAGCGGTCCGTTTGATCTGCTATACCAGAGCAATTTAATACTATTCACAACTTCAATTCTTCCTGAGGAACAGAGCGAAAAAGGAAGTAACACTTCAATGTTCCAGCCTTGGAAGATCCCGAACTGCACAAATGTTCAAATCATCATTTCTCATGTTCTGTGGCATCCCTAGCCTTGGTTTCCCACAGAGATAGACAAATGCATCACGGCTTCTGTTATTTCTGATGAGGTTCATACATTCTATCACGCTACTGGTAAGTGCTGAATGGCTTTTGCTACCTTCATTCTTTCTCAAGTATTTGAAGGGAAGCATAATGGCATCTTCCAGGTTCGTTCCACTTGTGACTTTAAAACATGAAATTATTTACAGTATACCACACTTAGGGCTTTGCAAAACTCAGCACTATAAACATTTGAAATATTGTCCAAAGCCATTCAGTCAATGATTTTTATGGATATCACTACAATGTTATTTCTACATTTTACTTGTGCAATATTCTTTGTTAAGTCACGCTTATATACAGCACCTGACTTGCCATCGTATTGCGCAGTACCCAATGCCGCTACCACAACTATACTAGAAGACTCTTGTTAGAAAAAATGAAGTTTAAAGTTAGCCTGCAAAAATCAGGCTAGCCCCTTGTGACCTTCTTCATGTACAGAGAATTTAAGGGCTTCTGTAAACTATGTTAAACATTACACTTAAGATAAATATTCAAAGTCTATACTCCTAATATCCTGTGACATTATCAACACATTATAGAAATTTTCCCTCAAAGTATAAAATTAACTTATTACTTGGTTAACTGCAAATAATTAAAGCATGGACATGGCATCTAAACCAGGTACTAAGTTGGAAGCATTTTACATTCTTAAATCATGACAAAATTAACTTTGTCAAATACACAGATATTTTGAAATGCTTTAAATTCAAATACTTTAAGTATTCCCGTTATTGAACTAGCCTTTTTTTTTTTTTTNGTTTTTAACTTGCCTTTTTTTTTTTTTTTTTTTTAAGTTAACAAACTCTGTCTGCAGTGGGCCCAGGTAGCCAATGCGACCAACAGCATCCTGGCTTGTATCAGATGTAGTATGGCCAGCAGGACTAGGGAAGTGATGGCCCCCCTGTACTTGGCTCTGGTGAGACCGCACCTTGAGTCCTGTGTTCAGTTTTGGGCCCCTCAGTACAAGAAGGACATTAAGCTGCTGGAGAATGTCCAGAGAAAGGCAACAAAGCTGGTGAAGGGTCCAGAGCACAAGCCTTATGAGGAGCAGCTGAGGGAACTGGGGTTGTTTAATCTGGAGAGAAGGAGGCTGAGGGGAGACCTTATGGCTCTCTACAACTACCTGAAAGGAGGTTGTAGCCAGGTGGGTGTTGGTCTCTTCTCCCAAGTAAGAAGTGACAAGACAAGAGGAAATGACCTCAAGTTGTGCAAGGGACGTTTAGCTTGGATATTAGGAAAAATTTCTTGAGGGAAAGGGTTGTCAATCATTGGAACAGGCTTCCCAGGGAAGTGGTTGAGTCACCATCCCTGGAGGTATTGAAAAGATGCGTAGATGCGGCGCTTAGGGACATGGTTTAGTGGTAAACTGGGCAGTGTTAGCTTTGCAATTGGTCAATGATCTGCAAAGGTTTTTTCCAACCTAAATGATTCTATGATTCTGTGTAATGTTCAATCAGAAAGCACAAACTAAGCACAGGAACTCAGACACTACCATCATCATCAAGCATAATTTAAAATGTTTCAAATATAGAAGAAAGTGGTATCACCATTAAAATCCATGTTTCAGTAAGCTTAACAAACTTAGCCAAACTTCCAACTAGTTTTCAGTGTACAAACTGCCTAACTCAGCCTGGAGATTTTTGTGCAGTTCTATGCTACCTACCTGCAAGTAAACATTTTGCCATTTCCTGTTACCTTACAACCATTTCAGTTTGAAGATACTTGCTCTGAAAAATCAAGCTTACGCAAGCTCACTAGAGCTATTATAAGCTGATAGCTAATTTTTTTACAAAACTGTCTGCTTTACACGTGCTCCATTCCAAGTAAACTCATACAAGCCATGTGTCCAAGCAGACTGAATGCTCAAGAAATCACTGAAAACTATCTATCTGCTTCAGAGAACTCGTGTAATAACTACCCTTAAAAATTCTGGCCTCTCTGCAGGGAAATAAGAAGTGGCAACAGGAACAGCAGTTTTGTCTTCTGTCTTAATGCTCCTTCTGCCAACACAACAAAGACTGTAGTTTGAGATAAATGCAAAAAGGTAAATAGCAGAGGAAGTTGGATAGGAACAAATAAGGAAGTCCCTAGAAAGTATATTAAGAACCAATCAGGGTTGGAAACGGGTTATTTCCACTATACCCACTCCCCCCAGAACCAGAAATTGACTTCACTGCCCCAGAAACTTAATACTCCTGTATCTGTAGAACCTATCAAAAAGCACGTCATAACCTTCTTTATTGAGAAATGCAGGAGATAACTATCAACCACTACCACATCCTAAGGACTGAGGAGGGGTTTAAAAACTGTTGCAACCATTTCTAAAAACCAAAAAGCCATTCAGAAAAAAACCCCAACCCACCACACAAAAACCCAATCCAAAACACACGTTACTACTAAAACATTTTCAGTGCAGGGAGATAACTGCTAAATCCCATAAAACCCTTTGCTAAAGGGCACCTCTCTTCGGTACACAAAATAGACTATAAAGATACTGGCTTTCAGCAAAATCCACCAACAGGCCAAGTGAGTCAAGAGGAATGTTGTAACTGTTCCTTTTAGGGACAGTACTTAAAACTAGCACAAAGTGACAGCAACAGAACTCTCATAGTTTTGCCACTGCAGTGTGTACATGGATCTTTTCAGCTTCCGTTGTTGGAACCTCAGCAATCTTATTCCCCAGTAAGAGTATTATATCCTGGTAAATTTTATAACAGAAGTTTCATTGTATTTCTGCATGTGGATAAGCCTTTGCTGAAGGTACAGCTTCACAGTCTGAAACCAGGTAAGTCAGTCTCCACTGTCACAAGAAGAGAAGGAGCGTAATCTTGCTCACTTTCATCTTAACCACCTTCTCACCACTAGCATTAGCCCTTGCATCACCATGTAGTCAGCCACCAGATCAAGCCACCCATCTGGCTGAAAGGTAACTGGGGGGAAACAAATGACAATCATTTTAGTTCTTAGCTGCATCAAATGCCATATGAACACTAACAATGGCACAAGAAACAGGCAGAATATGTAACTACGGATAGAACCAGCCCTTTTAGCAACAGTGCAAATCTACTGTGAAATATACCCTGAAAGAGGAGGAAAAAGGAAACAGAATATGGATGATTATAGTTAGCACATATTTAGCTATGATAGCCACCAAGGTTCACGTGCATTAGAGCAGAGATGAATCTTGACAACACAGAAATGTCATAAAGACCAAAATTTTTCTGAAGTATAATGCATATCACAGGAAAATGCACACAGAGAAAGCTGTTTAGTACATGATAAATGCCAGGAATGTCAGTTCATGAACAGCACAAGTTCAGTCATGAAAGAAATATTAAGTAGCTGGAGCAAGTAAGGGCTAAGTGCGAGACATCTAAGAAGGTGAAGGCAAAAAAATGTCTTTGCCCTGGAAATTATGATAAAGCCAGTGGAATACTTAACGGTGGATCACAGTGAGTCAGGAAAATTAATTCAGCAGTAACACTTGGAATAATCTGACCAAAAGTACACAGATCAGTGACAAAGCTACAGCAGGTAATGTAGAGGATGTAAAACACAGAAGCTGGCAGAAATTTTACTTCTGCTGACAGAAGAAAAAAAAAAAAGCCAGAGTTATGAAACTGTAAACAAAACTGCACAATTCAAATATTATCTGGAAATTTAGGTCAAAAAAACCTGGAATTAGAAACAACAGAGTATGAGTAACTGAGCACAACAGCTGTGTCCACTGTGACAGTCAATGTCTTACTACTTTTCAGCAAAAGAAGTTTTCACATAACAAAATTTTGTGTCTGTGTGAGACACAGACAGAACATGCTCTCTAAATTTGTCAAAGGCTCAATTTGTCATTTTTCTCCTACATAATTTGGGATTTTCAGAGTAATCTCGTTTCCACTGTAATTTCATTTCCATCAAACTAAAGTTCATTTCCATCAAACTAAGTCCCCTGGGTAGACAGCAATCAACTGAGGCACCAGGAAGAAAAACTGTCTATACCTTATTTGTTGTAGATGTTAAATGATGTTTCACAAAAAAAGAAACAGAACTGCCTGAGTCAATGGGAAATCTCTGGATTATAAGGCAGCTATATAGAACCCCCAAGAAGTTAATTCTGTATGTGTCTTGTTCATATACATTACTGGAGAAATCACACATTTTTCAGATTAACCTTTTCATCCTCCTCTCATTTTTCTGGGTAACAAGATAAAGGCAAAACTGAGGAAGAACGAGGGAGCACAACAACAACTTAAGCCAACATAACATGTGTCTGTAACACCTGAACATCTAATAAAAATCCATTGAAAAGTTGTGACAGGAGGTACTTTTGAAGTTTACAGCCTCTGTGCCTCAATTCTTCAATAAAACAAAAGACAATGCAAGTCTTTTAATTTACATTGATGTGAAAAACAATAATGTTAGTGTTTGGGAAACTAACAGGCTGAGAGTGAAAAGCACCTACCAAGTTTATTAACAGTAATAATTCTACTCAGTACGGGATTTACACAGATGTAACGCAGGCATTTACAGAATGAATTCCACAGACAAAATACTGAATGACAATCCAATTCAATTCATCTTCCAAACTGAAGAAGTCAAGAATCCAATGCGAGGAAGAGTTCATAATTAAGTGGGGGTGGGGGGGGGATACACTGGTTTAATGAGAAGTTTAATTCTCGTATTTCCCCGTTTTCCACCTTCACATAAACTGAAGAGGAATCTTCTTAAATTACCCATGGCTCAAGTGAAAATATCCCACTTAAATGGTAAAATGATTAAATACATGATGACTTGTGCATTTTTTCCAAGGCTCTTTGCATCATTTGTTTTTCACTGCACACAATTTTTAAGTAACTTCACTGAGCTATCTGATAATTCAACTGAAAAATGGAAGCATTTTAAAAATCAAGCTTTTAGTTCTGCTGAGGAATCCACTGTGACATACTACAAATCCCAAGTCCTGGTGAAATAATATGTACTACAGCTGGGGAAAAATGTAATACTCACATCCAAATTCAATTTGTGTTTTAGCTTGGGCAGGGGGAGATACAAACTTTTCACCTGCCCTTATCAAGCATCTGAGCAAAAACAAGGTATCTCAAACATCTACCTCATATGTACAAATTCAGCAAAGCAAAGAAAAAAACCCAACTCATCATATGCACTCTGTGACAAGTTGTTGTCTTTAAAGAAGACACTTTCTTCCCAGGAAGAAAGTCTCTCCAAAGTATACACCTAATCTTACCAATTTTGGTGAAACAAAACATTAAGTTACCCAGAAGCATTAGCTACATGGAAGAATGAGAGAGGGAAAAAAGGTCCAAATTAAGATACTCACAAAAAACAATTGGGCGCTCTGCATTCATAAGTAACATTTTCAAGGAAAAATGGCATGAAAAAAACCACAGAATGAATTAAACAGAAGATACTCAAGAAGGAAAAGAAAAAAGGTAAAGGTATAGACACTAATTTTATCAGATCAGTAAAATTTCACCACAGCATTTCTTTAAAGCAGACTAGTAACACCAGACCAAGCAGGCAAGTAGAAGCAAACTACAAAAATTTAAACAAAAAAAATCCTCATTTCTTTTTAAGAGAAAACATCTTAAAAATCATGAAAGTATCTTAAGAAAAAACAAACATTTCCAGAGCTTGTGAAAGAAGCAAATTTCTTAATGTACCAGTCTACAGAAATGTACCCCAAAAATAATGTCTTCGTAATTCCTGTAGATGGAAAAAACATTGCAGCTGAACTGTTTAAACATCAGCGTGGTTGTTAAGGCTTCTCACCCCCCCATTCCTGGCACAGAAGTTCTGAGAAAAGAAATTTGTAAAATACACTAGAGAAGCTGATTATGTTAAAGAGATATGGAATAAAGACTTCTAGTGGACAACTGTCATTTGGAAGTTAAATGACATACAATGATACACTCATATTTAAAATAAAATTTTGCTGTTAGAATAATTGAAAGTAGAACTAAAGGTTTAGTCTTCATTATAAGTGTGAACTACTACTATTTATCATATTGTCAGACCCATGAAGAACCACAGTGGCTCATCAACACTGCAAACCCCTCTAATTGTATTTTAGGTGTAGTATAGTGCAAGCATGTACTTAAAAGCATGAAGCAGCTCTCACATGAGAGATTTTGATTCTCTGCTCTCAACTGTTATTTGCTGCTGCTCTAGATAATGTATACAACTTCTACACCATCTCAATCTTTCTGTGTGATACTTGCACCTTAGTAAATATGAAGCATATAAACAGCACAACAAGTATCAAGTACAATTTCAGTTGCAGAGATGATCATCTGAAGGACCAACTAAAGATCAATCAACACAGTGTATCTGAATCTCCAAATCAAACTCTTATTTTGGCTACTACCTGCCAGAAACAAAACTAAACTAACATCATGTTGGTCATTGACTATCGATATCCAGCTGCCTCCAGGCACCAAGTCCAGAAGTTGCTACTGGTTCCAAATATTCATTCCATTATCAGGAAAGTGATACATGAAGAAAAAGGAAAATTCATGACAGGATGTGTTACCAAACTCTCCTTCATCCGGTCAAAAATCTTAGGACAGTGCAGATAAGTGAAAAACTTGAGTCATACACCTGCCAACCAGAGGCTGATACTGATCATATTGGGGTTTTTTGCATGGCTGAAGACACATTAGCTTATGGCAAGGTTTCACTACCACTATGCTAACCTTGCTGCATCCATTGCCTCTGATGAAAATGAAGCTTTTCATTTCACTTCAAAGCTTTACATTTTATGGGGGACGGGACGGGGCACGGGACGGGGACAACAACAAAAAACAATCCTGTTTTCCCAATCCTAAAACATGGAGGGAAAGGGAAAGGGAAAGGGAAAGGGAAAGGGAAAGGGAAAGGGAAAGGGAAAGGGATTAATGGCTTCTCAAATGCCATAAGGAGAGTCAATGTTTTAAGTTACATATTCACTAGACACGTTACAAACTGTCAACCACAGCAATCTGGCTAAACTGCTACAAGAATAAGAACAGTAAGAATTTTCAGGCAATCTGGAAGTTATCTTCCTGTCTAATTACCAGAACTATCATGAAGAAACTCTGACACAGCAAGAGAGCTATAAAGCACTTAAGAAATCTGACATTACTACCTCACCTAGGGAAAAAAGTCAGTATATCATCTTAAAAGAATGTCCCATCGCATGTCTGTATGTGCGCACGCACGTGTGTGTGTGTGTACAAATACACGCACACACACTTACAAGCAGCAAGGAAAAGCACCTGGAATTTTAAGGTCCTACTGTGATTAATAAAGCACTGTCTGGAAGACAGGTCAAGGCATACAGAGGACTATGCAAAACTGGAGCCTGAAACTGTAGAACAAGTTACTGGACTTTTCACATTCAAGCTCCAGAGAATTTATGTCACAATTTAAAAAAAAAAAAAAAAAAAAAGGAAATTCTCACAGCTAAAGGATTCAGGAAAATGCATTAAAGGGAAATGTTAGAAATTACCTAATAATTAACATTTTATTTCTAAATTAGAAACATACAAAGTCTAATAAAAAATACAATTTAAAGTATAGTTGAAGCTTTTACTTAATCAAAATTTTGGTCTTTCATCAACCCATTCACCTAAAAATTAAGCTAAGCAGATCCACCTTTCTTATTTAACCTCCACATCCATGGACTTACTCTTTTGAAACTTACTCAAAAACACACTTCATTGCTAAGACAGAAGAAAAATTAAATACCAAAAGATGCAAGGTTCATCTACTGAAACACCAGTATATTTAGACAACAATGCTCATTCTCATCTTATATTAGAAAAGGAAAAGAATTTTCTTCCCTTCACGGTCAATTTTCATTTCTGGACAAGAAAACTTGCGTTCCACCCACAGTCAACACAGGCCTGTCACCACTGTCCCACACCGCAGTGCTAGGAAGGTCACTCCCCTCCAACCAAAAAAGCCTGTCAGGTAACAGAGGGGTCCTACTTGGCATGCATCCCTGTTTGTTTTTTTACTGAACACATTTCCAAACAATCTCCTTTTTCTTCTTTCACCATTTCAGAGCATTATAGGTAAGACCACTCTAATGGAAAACAACACCTTTTCCTCTTCCCACACCTAGTCCCGCCAAAGCTAGACAAAAAGCAGCAATTAAGTGGCTTAAGGAGCAAAGCCCATGGAATTTATAACATATATTATCATGTCATTGCATGTTGCTATTTAGTTGTTACAAAAAAAAAAAAAAAAAAGGGTTACTTCACTTAAATGAAGGCTCTTCTAGGGACAATTTTCTATTACTTGAGTTTGGGGTATTTTACATGAAAGCTTAATGAAAAGTTAGCCCTGCAATTCCCTCCAAGTACTTTAAAATTTTGAAAAAAGGTTTCTTTGTGATAGTTCTCCATTCACAGATGTGCATCTTTAAGGAATGATGCAATGTGGAATTCCCCTCCTATGAGTGAATTCATGGCTAAATGCTAACTACCAAACAGTATGATTTGCTAAGATGTCCATACAAAGATCTACATGCAAGAAAATCACATTTTTCTGTTGGCAGTCACATGTGTAAGGAAAACTGAATCACAAAACAGGGTTACATTCTTGATCTGCTTACAAAACCAGTATGCTACAAATAAGTTTCCCACGATAACATTCCTGACAGCTATCCATTATTTCTAAAGCAGTCTTCATTTTAACTTCATGAAAAAAGCTGAAAGTACTACCATTCAAAAAATTACTAGATTTTAAATCTACATCCCATGAATAGGTTTTGGAGGTATACTAACAAAAAGAAGTTAACTAGAAGCAAGTAATGACTCTCACAGTTAATACTAACCAATCTGTTAAGAAAACCATACATCAGTGTGTTTACTTCAGAAAGCGAGCCTGTGAACATAGATGTATCAAAACGGGTTTTAATCCCAGCATTTTTATTTGAAAACGCATCAACAGCTGGCAACCAAAAAGCTTTGATATCAAGCAGACTGAATTCAACTCTCAAATAAAATGAGTAACTAATGGTTTCTTAGAAAACGAAGCAAGTATAAAATTGACAACAGCAAATGCAAATGTAACTGGCTGTGCTGTTAAGATCCCTTAAGAAGAAAAAAAGCAGCAAAAATATTTTTACACTAAGTCTCAACTAGCTACTTTAAGACTTTACTTTCCTCCTCTCCTTTATTGTAAGTAAAGTTATTAACAGCTCTCATGTAACCTTACCAACACTCAATATTTTAAATTATTTTACTAAACCAGGTCTACAGACAGTGCTCAAAGCACACAATGGGTTCAAGAGGATACTGTAACGTCTTGGAAATGCAATAATTGACATGTCAAGGGTGCAAAGTCATGACAGAACCGCATTCTGCCATTGTCCAAGACTCTAAACAAGAAGATCTAAGTCAAAATATGGTTCTGTCATGAAGTGCAGAGGGAGGCTCTGTTAACCATATTCCCCAGTCATGCTACAGCCTTAAGCATAACAGAGACAGCCAATACAAAACAATTGTTTTAAAAAGGTATCTCAACTCATTACGCAACTGTAATTAATTATAACAGTGTGAGAACTTTAAGATGTTCCTATATCAATAAAAAATAAAACCTACATTTAATATATGAAAAACATCACTGCATTTTTCTAACACATGAATCCAAAGTAGCTCAAACTTCCCAGGCAGAAAAATTCAAGTCTCATCGCAGGCAAGCATATGCTTATGAAATACCTTCTTTGCATCCCTTGTCTCTGCTACGGAAAGATTGTTTCTTGTAACTATCACTCTGCAATACAAAGGTTTACCAAACTGCTCTTCCTAAACACAACCAACTGTTTGGCGAGACCACTAAGCAACTGACATTTGTCACTACTGGATACTGCAGAATAAGAACCTCTTAAGAAAAATGGAGCAAAGTAAAGATTGTGGTTAATGTTCTACACTGATGGTAAAGGGTGGGTATAGCATCTAGCCTAATTTTTAATTCTTTTTTCATTAGGTTGGTGTCAGGGAGACAGTATGCATAACAAAGCTCAATTGGGGGGGGGCGGGGAGGGAGGAAGTATTTGTATTTATATACCACAAACATGGTGCATGATATAAGACAAGTCTACAGCAACAGCACACAGCATTGCTAGCTTTGCAAAAGACAAGGCACTACAACAAAAGATAGACATTATCAAGATATGTTTCCAAAACACACCCTCAAGTATAGATGTAAATTTTGAATTCTGATTTTAAACAAGGGATAATAAAACTGGGGGTAGCTACACAGAGTTTCAAGAGGAGACATACCCATGTTGTAAGAAAAACTTAAGATACCTGAACAAGAAAAACCATGTTCACATGTTCAGATTAATACTAATGCTAATACCCAGGAAATACTTTTCTAAAGGACACAAAAGCCTTCACATGTACAGCTTTTCAAGTGAACAGAAACCCCAGCAAAGTATCTTACATCTTCAGACAGCCACTTCAATGGTCTGCAATGCTGCATAAGCATGACTATTGGTTTGATTAAACAGTATTTGTGATTACAAGGAAAAGTTTTTGATGTTTAGCTTGTTTTTTTTAAAATGAAATTAAAATCCTGTTTTAAGTGAAAAACAGTAAGGGACACCTTTGATTCATTTACTTCACAAATGAAGCTAACCTGCTCAGGATGTTTTCAAAATATACCTATAGTTTTTAGATCTCTTAGGATATATATTATTTCTGAAAAAAAGAAAATATATACCTACACACAGAGAGAGAATACTGCCTAACAGAAGGGTACCTGCCATTCAAATACCTGAAATAAGTTCTGAACTTATTTCTCAACGGCATCAGGAAGGACAGAAATATTTCCCATGGAACTTAGTACATTTTCAATACGCACCTGACAGAAACATAACTTTAAAGCCATTTAAAAGCAATTTGTTCAACTAATAACTGAATTCCTACCTATTTTTACCCAAAGTTGTATTCATATTGGAAAGTACTACAGTAATTACAATTTTAAATGTAAGATGTCTTGGAACTAAGGTATTACAGGTACCTTTACTTTCTTAAAAGTCTATTTAATTTTGTTGACTGGACACTAATCCACTGGTTTTGTTTATCCTGGGTCTTGCTTGTAAGAATTCCAGAATATTAATAAAATTAATAAACCTGAAAGCGTGCATTTAGAACACAGTAGTTGCACTGGCCTATTTCTGAGTACAAATGCACCACAATGTGGGAAACAAAATGTTTATATAAGGTTGACAGCATTCTGCAGACACAGAAAGAGTAAACAGTTTTGCTACCACTGTCCTTATTGATTACCACCTCCAGATGTAGTTTTCCTGTCAATTCAATGGGCAGAAGTATCACCACAAGGGCAAATTCTGCAAGACATGAAGCAGCAGCAGCTTGGGAAGATTAAGACAGAGGCTACCAAAAAA
Source organism: Aramus guarauna (assembly GCA_013400195.1). NCBI lineage: Eukaryota > Metazoa > Chordata > Aves > Gruiformes > Aramidae > Aramus > Aramus guarauna. The sequence goes on from VXBL01003720.1 coordinate 404,916, forward strand.
AATACCATTAAGAAAACCGACACAAAAGTACTTAAGATATTGAAGGAGAAGAAAAAGTTTAAAAGTTACTACAATACAATCTTGTGTTTATTTTTAGCTAGATTCCCCCCTCCCAAAATGCTGATATGTGAGTTTCTTCCACTGCAGCTTTATGATTGTATTTATGTTTTTCATTCAAAGCTATCATTAAACCCATACATGTATTTTATATGCTTCCCCAAAATTCTTGATATTAGCTGCTGTACTTTGTTGGCTCAAGTACTGTTTATTCTTTGAACTCAAAGAATCAAAAGCATTATTTAAAAAAAACAAACAAACAACAAACACAACAACAAACAAGCAAGAAAACAACAACAAAAAAAACCCCAAACACCCTCACACACAACTTAGATTTTGCTGAAATAAACATGTTACTTGATCAGGAACATTTATGGTGAGGAGTCCTGCCAATTTCTCAAAGTAAAACCTTAAAAGAACAAGAATAAAGTTAGCTGCCTACATATTTCAGTCACCCCTAAATCTTTCTTATTAGAGACACCATTTCAACTCCATAATAAAGGTCAATCCTCCAAACACCCATTAACAGTCCCTTCCTAAACATAACAATTTTAATATCCATTTGTCAGGCATTTGAGAAGCCTGCGGGAAAACACAGATTACCTAGTCCGTCTGTCATAACAAGTGTTGCCACTAGTATACTTAACACTACATATTAATATCTAAAATCAACAACTTTTTAAAAAGACAGACCCCAGGTCTGCAACTGGGTCAGCAAAAGCAGGCCTCGTGCTAGCTTTGAGCCTGTGACTTCAGAGGGTCTTTGGGCTGATACAAACATCCAGTGATACGAATACAACTGCAGAACTGCGAATATAAATCAAGTTGTACAGACAACATGAAGACAGCTAGGACAGACACAATATGTCCACAGTGAGCCTGGGAGATCTTTGAACAATTTAGTTAGAACAATTCTTTTCTGAAAGGGTTTTTTTTTTTTTT
>VXBL01003720.1:409535-448028 GCA_013400195.1 Aramus guarauna
GGGGGGAGAGGCGGGCTCGTCCGGCGCGTGTGCGGCGGCTGCGGGTTTCGCAGCGGTCAGCTCGGCTGCGGCCGGGCCTTGCCTCGGGCCCCGGCCCCCCCTCTAGGCCTCGGGCCCGCCGTCTGACAGCGGGCTTTGGGCAGGGCCTGGGAGCTGACATCGACGCGCGCAGAGGCGACTGCGTTCCTCAGCGAAGCGCTGCCTCCCTCAGAACAGATGCTTGCTTTGGGGAGACCAGCATTTTTAACAGCCAAACGGATCTTCTGTTGCTCTTGTTCCTTCTTGTGATACGTTTATGTGTGTGACTACTTGATAAGAGTGTGAAGTCAGTAGAATTCCAGTCTATGCTTTAGATAGCAGTTGGGGAAACTTTAGACCTGGATTTAAAAAAAGGGGAAAGCATGTCTTGTGGAANAGGCGGAACGGCGAGTGTGCGCGCGCGCGGCCGTTTCACGTCGGTTGGGCTCCAGCGGGTTCCATTGTGACCCGCCGGGCGAACCGCGCGGAGAGCCCGGATAATGACGTCAGCGCGGCCGCTTCCTTCTAGGCCCGGCCCTTTGCTACCGCTGCGCTGGGCCTCGTCGGGGCGGGGGCAGCAGCNGGGAGACCAGCATTTTTAACAGCCAAACGGATCTTCTGTTGCTCTTGTTCCTTCTTGTGATACGTTTATGTGTGTGACTACTTGATAAGAGTGTGAAGTCAGTAGAATTCCAGTCTATGCTTTAGATAGCAGTTGGGGAAACTTTAGACCTGGATTTAAAAAAAGGGGAAAGCATGTCTTGTGGAAGGACAGAAATTTGGCAGACATGCTGAACTTGGTCTCAGTACCTGAAATGGTGCTTAATTTGTTTTGTTTTGTTTGTCTGGATTCCAAGGTCAAAGTCTCATTTTTAACAACATCATTCAAGAATTTCAGAGCCGGAAGTGAAAAATGGAGTATCCAGCTGAAAACACTGGAGGAATTTAGGTCACATGGGTTGGAATTTGCTCAAGAGGCTAGGGCTAACAGCCTTAACTCTTGTGCAAAATGTTTATCTTTTGGACTGTGCACAGTGACAAAGACTAAAATACCAGTTGCTCATTCTGGGAGCTGTGGGTGGGTGTTTTTCTTTAAAAAAACTAGCGCTCACAACCAAGTGGTGATACCTACTGTTATTTCCTATTTTAACAAAGTTAGTCTTTTTTTTTTTTTTTTTTTTTTTTTTTTTTTTTTTTTTTTTTTTTTTTTTTTTTTTTTTTTTTTTTGTCCTAATCACTAGGTTGTATTATTTGGGAAGGAAATCTGAAGGACGTCTCTGCATTAACCACTCGATTAACAAAACAAAGGATGCAGCTGCTTCATCACTGTACAAATGCAACAGTTTGTTTACCAAAAAGAATAGTTTTACATGCATTTTCTTCACCAACAATAAAAACAAGCCACAACCATGATGAAAATCTGTGTAAGCATAAGCCTATTCACGTTTGGGTTAGAAATATGTGTAATCACAGAACAGCCCTTTCATCTCAGTGGTTTTCATGCCTCTGAGCACATTGTTGGGGCCTCCTTTCTCCTTTTTTGTCCCTTATCAATTACTTTGGGCTTTCCCTCCTATTTCCAATTTATCCAGTTTGTTCCCCAGAGAAAATGTTTAAAATTACCGCACCTACAATGCATTTAACTTTCCTTGCCTGGTGCAGTATTCTCCCTCAAGCTCTTTGCTGTTTCTAAAATGACCTACAGAGGCACAACAGCACCTCAGACAATTGTGTATTTTTTGTTGCTTCTTATCCTTAAAAATAAATCGCTGTGTTTACTGGTGTTCATTTCTTTTTGTTGTTAAGTAGGCCCTCGTTTTAATGACAGGCCAAATACTGTGTTCCTTCCAACTACTATGGGGCTTTTGGCAGAGCCAAACAGTGACACATCAGTGGATTTTTATAACAATGGGCAATTGTCCACCAAGAAATTGACTGTCAGGTCACATAAAAGTCAACACAAAAAAAAGATAGCAACAATACTTGTAGAAACAATACTGGTACAACTTGTAGCAAGTTGCTTCAGCCAAGCAAAAGAGTAGAAGCTCTGATTAATTTAATTGAAACCTTAGGTTTGGAACAAACCAAGAACCCATTCCTCTTCAGCTTTCCGGGACCTTTGGTGGTATTTTCTGATTTTACATTTTACTTTATGTACAGTTTGCAGAAGCGTAATGAGATCTAAGAGGAGTTTTGCACTTCTTTGGGGGGGAAAAAAATACATGACTTCACATTTATTCTCATATTTGACTTCCTTTCTGTGTTAAAAGTATATTCTGAAGTGCTTTGACCGACCAGCAGTTGCTTGTAGCTGTGCTAGTCAAAGGTCACGATAGGCTGAAGTAGACAGCTATTTATGGCACCAAATAAAAGAAGATATTGGGACGGCAATGGCACTTTGTGGTTGCTGAACAAGCAAACTGCAGACCGGACTTCTGACTGGGGAATTCTTCCTCCCAAACAAAAATCTATGCCCATCCGTCCCCCTTCACTCGAGCTTCCAGAGTTCTCTGGGGGCGTTGCCGTGGCTCATCTTGTATGATGCCTTTGGAAAACATTGTCACTCCCTGCCCCTCTCCCCCGCCAGTACTACAAAAAGTTGGTACCAGATAATCTTTGTGCAGCAGCTCTGGAAAAAAAAGGATATGAGTGAGATAAATTGCTGATTGAAGAGTGTCCATGGTATGAAGACAGAAGTCAGTAGGCACCCACAAAACTCAGTAACTGTTCTAAAGCAAGTGTCCACGCAGAGAACTATGACAGACTAATTTATTCCTCAGCAGTTCCTCTGGTTAATTCTCCTCTGTACACAACTGTTGGTATGATTAGAAACGCTTTTGCAACATTTTTAATTCAGTGTGAAAATGTAGGGAATGGAAGCGTTTCCCTGCAGGCTTCCCAGCTCGTGCGCTGTTGTGAAACCAGTTGCGAACGAACTGATTATGTTGTTTCTTGACTAACCCAAAAGAAACGAAAACCGAAACATTTTGGTGAGGGAATGATTCAGAATTTAGAAAATCTCTATGTTAATAGATGCGTTTATCCCCAGTTCCTTAGACAAAAATGAAACTTCTGACGTTGTTGACGCAGAGTAATGCTATGGAGCTTTGCAACCAGGTAGCATAAAAGAGCAGTTACAGAAGACAGAAAGCAGAGTTTTACCACGACCCATGAAAGATAATTTTCTTCCTTCTGGTTCAGCCCCTTAGATGCTGCATTACGTAATATCTACCAACTCTCAGAAAACAAAGTAGGCAGCATAGCAGATAAGGAAAGTTTCTCTTAAAATAAAATACTGATTGAAAATCAAACAAGCTACTGCCTGGACATTAAGATTTGTTGTAAGGGATCACGTCAAGGATCAATCTTGCAACATTTTCAATACTTTTGGGCCCAATCCAGTAAATCACTTAAGCACATGAGTAGAGTTCTTGGTTTACATAATTTTTTGGTGACTTATTTAAGCCTGCGTGTTAGTGCCAGTAAGGGAAAGAGTACTTTGTGCTTGTCCAAGTCTTTGGTTTATGCAGCATATATTTTGGATAGTATTTTGGCAATATTGGTGTGCAGGTATATGTCATTTTGTACAATATCGAATGGTGGGATGTCATCCCTTTCAGAAAATAACTATTTTTCACAATTGTCATTTCTAATGTAAAGTGTAATTATACCATTGTGGTCACAGAATATTCCTTAGATGATTAAAAGGTATTTTCATACTGGGAATAATCACGAGTCCCAAATACAACACACGAGTGCTGGACAGCGTCTGATATTTTCACACTCGCGCTCAGCGCGCGTGTTGTTGTGTACCATTGGTTGGGTAAGGCGTGATGGAAATGAAAGATGATTCCAGAGATGTGCAGAGATGCTCCCTATGGAAAATAGGTTTTGTCAGGGCACCCCAGGGACGAGCTTTTCCCCGGGGGCTGGGAGCATCGGGGGCTCCAGCCCAGGCTCATCCCACCCCCATCCCGGAGCAGCTGGGGGCAGCCCCAGCCCCGGGGCATTGGGCACCTCCCTGCTTGGCTGGGCTGAAATGGGGTCCTGGGCAGGGGTCTGGGGGGAGCACAGTGCCCTCAGGACCCTGATATAGCTGTATTTTCTAGCCACCATGGCAGGTGATCAGCATATCTGATGGGAAAATGCCGAACTTTACCCTCTGTATCTCTTAAATTGATAAGCAAAACCCAATAAATTTATTCTAATAACAAAAAATTACCATGGGTTTAAAGTGTTTAGCATATAATTACTATATCTAGACACATATATTTAGGCTTTTCTATATGGAACAAAGCTAGAATCCAAATACAGTAAATTCAGAAATTTGGCTGTTGTGTATGTATTCCAAAACTCAGATGTAATCTCTATCTTCATGCTATCCTGAGTTTAATAAACTCAAGGGGGTGACCGTGAGGTATCGGACAGTACTTACTGTACATATAAGTTAACATTCAAAATCAGGAAAAAGAATTAATGTATCAAGAAGCTGCAAAAACTATTCTGCAGTGATGCTATATCTCTTTTCTGTTACAAATAAAGGTCAAGTACAGACATTTAATTTTAGTTTCGTTTGAGAAGAGTGTGGTCAGCAGGTCAAGGGAGGTTATCCTCCCCCTCTACTCTGCCTGGTGAGGCCACATCTGGAATATTGTGTCCATTTCTGGGCACCCTAGTTCAAGAAAGACAGGGAGCTGCTGGAGAGAGTCCAGTGGAGGGCTACAGAGATGATGACAGGACTGGAGCATCTCTTGTATGAGGAAAGGTTGAGAGACCTGGGGCTGTTTAGCCTGGAGAAGAGAAGACTGAGAGGGGATCTCATCAACGCTTATAAATATCTAAAGGGTGGATGTCTGGAGGATGGGGCCAGACTGTTTTCAGTGGTGCCCAGTGACAGGCCAAGGGGCAATGGGCACAAACTGGAACACAGGAAGTTCCACCTGAACATGAGGAAAGACTTCTTCACTCTGAGGGTGACAGAGCACTGGGACGAGCTGCCCAGGGAGTTTGTGGGGTCTCCTTCTCTGGAGAGATTCAAAACCCACCTGGACGTGATCCTGTGCAACCTGCTCTAGGTGATCCTGCTCTAGCAGGGGGGTTGGACTAGATGATCTCCAGAGGTCCCTTCCAACCCCCACCATTCTGTGAATCTGTGATTCTGTGATTCTCCTGATATGGCTGCTTTAATTACCATTCCTCACATCAATATAAGACTTTTCCTCATAGTCGTGATTTTCTGTCTTTCCACTTTTGATTTCTGGTTGAATGAGATGTTAACAGTGATGTTGGAGTGAGCATAATGTCACACTTGAGAGACCCATAGAAGTAGTTAAACCAAATTTATGCTCCATACTTAGAGGTATAAAAGAATGCATGCTTAGGTAGAAATCATAGAAATTTGATAAGAAGAAGATTTTGTAGGGACCTGTCCTCTCTTACGTTGAAGAAAGAATGGTATCTGATTAGGAACAATTCTTATGATAAGAAAAAAATGGTGTGGCATTTTCCTAATATTCAGTTAGTTGTTCAAATAAAGGTTAAATGAACTCCGTAAACAGAAATGCTCTATATGTCTACCAATGCTTAGAAGATATCACAGACACCATTTGTGAAAATGTCTATTTACAGGCCCAAAAGTGTATCTCATCCATCTTTTGGAGAGGGAGCAATTCGGAATACTTTATTTTTCCTGTCTAGTTCGTTCCTAGCTGAACTGTCCTCAGATAAACCATGTGGTGTCCATGTGAAAAGCATCCATCTCATAGGATTTGGACAAAGTTCAACAAATTGATTTGACAACCATATGGTCCTCTTCATCCACATGAACCTTGAAGAAGTCTGATTTTCTTCCAGCCTTAGGAGTAGAGTGAGGGAAGAAGGGAACTGTTCTTAAAACTCGTCAATGTTGTTCTTATTCCTAAGTGTGCTAGATGAGAACGTTGTCAAAAAACTGCCAGAAGTTCTGTAGATTCGTGAACTGCTGCCATTTCCTCCATTTTTCTGAATGCATCTCTGCACACAGAGCGTTTGTTCACAAGGAGACTGTTGTTCACAAAATTATATCCGTTACATATTATGTGACGGTAATTTTCACTTACATGGGGTTTCTAAACACAAGAGTTGCTATGTGCACAGAAGGACTGGAGCAGCTTATTTTCCTATGGCTGAGCATCTCACACCCTTCCAACCCCGATCTCCCTCCAAACTTGAATTACATCCCTCATATGCTGAAGTGCCTGGTTTATGTTAAATATGCTGGGCTAGTCAGGAGCTTAATTAGCTAATAGCAAGCAGGAGGTATAATAACTGAATTGTCCTTGCCTTTCCAACAGTGGGCACTTCTTTGGCATTTCTTTCTCCTCTTGCTAACAGTCCTCCTAAGTCTGTAGGAATTAACGTCTCTTTGAAAGCCCTTATCCCTCATTCCAAGTTTATCGAAGTTGGCTGAAAAGCTCAAGGGGAAATGATGGGCAGAGGGGCAGCTAGACCACGGGATCCTGTGAGACCTGTATTGCTAAGTGACCGTGAAAAGTTTCACAACAGGGTAGTCCGACAGGAGAAAGGTAACTACTCCAGTTTTGGAATGTGGGGGGGTGGGGGGTGGGGAGAAAAAGACAGAGGTGTGATCAGAGAGAAAGAAACAATAGAAAAAGATTATTTAAGAGTAAACCACAAAATTTGAAACAAACATGCTAACATGAACCAAAGCTCAGATCCATTTAAGGTCTTGTATCGACAGTTTTATCTGAGCATTATAAAACAGCTTGTCAGAAAGGCATAAATCTAAAAATATATACAGGAAGGAAGTTTGTTATTTTGTAAAGCCAGTTTTCTTTTTCTTGCTTGGGATTGAAGACTTTTTTTTTTTTTCAGCCTGAAGAGGGATTTAACAGTGCAGCATGCAGAGTAGTAGCATTTGGGAACCTTTAGTTACGTGTTTGTCACTCCGCCCTTTTTTGCCAGTTTTTCTCGGCTCTCTGCATTTTATTGCCAGTTACCTGCCAAAATAATTCCCGTTGTCAAAAACTTCTCTAAAAATTCATTATTTCTCTTTTCAGGAAGCAGTACAATAAGCAAATGTCAGTTTACATTGCTGATTTATAAAGACTAAATTTTGATAACTGCCATTATGTTGCTGTTCCATTATCTCACGGTGACAGGTCACTTCAGAACATAATGCAGATTAACTTTATGCCATGTTGTATTTTCTGTAGCCCTGTAGCCTTTCTGAGAGATTACATGCATTAAAATATGTTTGATAAATATGAAGTAGCTCATACTAGGACTTTTGTTGGAGTAGTGTTATTTTAGCTGTGAGGTTGGTAGTAGTAATAATGTTTGAGCAATAGCACTGTCTTTGTAGCCAGAACGGTATAAGGCAATGAGCAAGCCAGGACTTGTAAGGAGAAGTAATGTCTTTTATTAGATCTGAAAACAGGCTTGTATGCATCAAAGCTTGTCTGTTTTTACTAGACATATCAGTTGGTCTATTGAAACAATATATAACTAGATCCTTTCTCATCCAGAGGCAATCTGCTTTTTCTCAGCACACTAATTCTTTTCCATTTATTTTTTATCCCATTGCTTTGGGAAGGTAAACACAATTCAGGATCTGAATGTATGGAAATAACATCAAGGGACAAAAGCTGAAGTTTATGTTGTAAACAAAAGTTTATTTCTGTGGTTTGCCTTTTTTGAATATTAAGCAAAACACACTTTAAAAGTCCAGCTGACTTGTCACTACTTCTCTCTTTTGCACTGCTCTCAATTACAAATTGACGCCAAATGGACAAATCTGATACCAACGAGTTACTTTTCTTTTTGAAATCTTAACTACTAGAATTCTGTAGTTCTTCTGCTTTTAAACTTATTGCAGGTTATTTCCTAAGTTAATATGAGAGTCAAATTTCAGATCATAATGTCCTTTCAATTGTTTGCCTTTCCTTGTGTTTGTACTTTTATGTACACATGTAAAGACGTACCTCTGTATTTTTAAGTCTTTAACAGAAAATAGAAAACAAAACAAAAAATGAACAAAACAATGTATTCTAACTTCACAGAGACGAAGTAGTTACTCTCTTATTTTCTGAAATGACAGAAAAAATCTTAAACCATCCATGTTTTCTGCTGTTTGTTTTTGTTGTTTTGTTTTGTTTTGTTTTGTTTTTTTATCTCTGAATGAGGTTTTTAGTAGATGATCCAAAATGCCCTTTTCAGAAGGGCATGCAGTGACAGGACAAGGGGTAATGGGTTTAAGCTGAAGGAGGGGAGATTTAGATTAGATATTGGGAAAAAATTCTTTACTGTGAGGGTGGTGAGACACTGGAACAGGTTGCCCAGAGAAGCTGTGGATGCCCCCTCCCTGGCAGTGTTCAAGGCCAGGCTGGATGGGGCTTTGGGCAACCTGGTCTGGTGGAGGGTGTCCCTGCCCACGGCAGGGGGGTTGGAACTGGATGGTCTTTGAGGTCCCTTCTGACCCAAACCATTCTATGATTCTATGTTTCTATGAAATGCCAGCAGTTCTTTAGGATTTTAATTTGTGACTACACATCATTACAAAAGACTAATTCCTTACTCTTGTCAGGTGGAGAGTCCAACTGAAGTCCACGGATTAATGCCATCAGCAGTATTCATTTCACCAAGCAATAGCAGACTTTGAAGTTTTCCTTGAACCTTAATTCAAGGAATGTTACAAGTATCAGAAACATATGACTGAAAGACTGAAATCAGTTTAGCACAGATCTAGCCCCTACTTAGTGGGCTAAATCCATCATAAGTCTGTCTCTGTTGCAAAGGAGAATGAAGCTCCTGACATGTTAAACAATGGTCCTTTCAGCTGGATACATCTCACCAGGTTGTTACCACCTACAAATGGGGCATCTTGTCGGATGTGGCTGCCTGGCATCCCTGGGCCATCCATGGGGAAAGGCAGGCACTCCCCGAGCACGACTCGCCCCGCTCCACCATCGCCCTCCAGAGCTGCTCTCCTTTCTCCCATAGCTGCGGAGAAACTGCGAATGGCTACGTAACTCTCAGCCTGCCAGCATTAGGTGATACGAAATTTGGGTTCTCAACCAGAGGGGTGTCTGGCCAGCAGCGAGTTTTGCAGCTGTAAGCAAGCCGAGACAGGAGCCCACTGACAAGCGAGCGCCCGTGGCCAGGGCCCGGAGGAACGCTGCAACTCGCGTTTCCCTGAGTCAGCACGCAGACTGCAAGTGGATCACAAACTGCCGGGGCCAGAGGAAGAGAAATGTGCTGCTCAGAGCATCTGAAGTATTTAGAGAGCAGACAGAATGAGTAATTCGTGTCGTGGGGTTGATGACAGCCACTTATCTGTTTTACCAGACATAGATGAGGTGCCACGGCAGCTAATGGGAGGGAAAGATAGGGTGAGAAAAGAGGTGCGATAATGGGAGTCTGAGCAGAAACAATTATTTCCAGAGAGCGGTTTCTTTAACCTATCCTAAACAATGGGATACACTGTCCAAATATTACCTACGTAGTACTTGAGAACACTCATTCTAATAGCAAACAGCTGTTTGATTCAACTGCGTTTATGCCCTTTGCTTAGTGTTGGTGGACGTTTCTATGATTCGAATTTTGGTCAGCTGTTCATGAAATGGCTGATCTTCCAAGTGAGTATCTGTCCTGCGCATGAAGATACTCACTGTATGACTTCAGTCAAGCATTATCCCTCGTTTCACTCCTTGAAAGGCTTAATTCCTTGTATCAGGGAGCAGAAATTACAAGATGACCATTGTTTCATGTGTAGATTGAAATTTTTGGGTCCAAATTGTGGGAGCCACACATAGATTTATTCTTTGAAGAATTGTTTTAAAATGGTACACTGGACTCAGGGAATGTGGGGCTTATCATGCTGCACACGTTTTTTAGGTGTAGCATCTTGGCGTTGCCTTAAGGATGCTGAATTTAGATGCTGATGGTGCTTCCAAGAAGCAATACGTGACAGACTAGCTCAGTCTCATACAGGTGAAGAATTAATCGAGATTATACTTGTGGGTTTGGGTTTTTTTTCAGTTTCTACATGTGGCTGATACTTTTTTGTTCACTTACTTTTAATGGTGAGCAAAGGTCACCCTCAAAAGCCATGTAGATGCCCTCAATGGCAAAAATTATTATCAAGTATTTTAAGTCATATTAGTACTTCTTACTTTCTGGGATAAGTACATGATTAATTCAAAAGCATCTGGAAAAGGTTTTCTCAAACTCTGTTTCTTAATTTTCTGGAAGAAATAGTGTTTTCTAACTCTATAATCTCCTAGTTAAAGACTGAAAAGATAGCTCAGAAATTCAAGATTACTGTTGTAACACTATCGAATTCAACTTGGAGCACGTTTACAAACTTCAGATTGCCTTCATATTACACAGGGAAAGGGCAACAGAAGCAGAGAAACAGCAGCAAATGTGTTGTTCCCTTTCTCATCTTTCTTTCATGTTTTCATAAAAGACGGTCTAAATTTCTGATTGATGATATTCACTCTCATATTGGCTGGATAGGAAAAAACCATATAAGGAAATAATAAATGGCCTATTTTCAATGAATATTGCTTGGATTCTCTCATCCCACGTTCCAGTTTGGTACAGCAGAACACAACGTGCTGAATTTTGGACATGCTAGAAAGCTCTGTTTTTCTTGCTAAATCCCATATTTCTTTATCTGATTAAAGAAAAATACAAGCTGAAAGGTTTAGCTTTATAAAAGCTTAAGCTTAATAAATATTGCAATTACCTATCTGATTGTTTCCTACGTAGCTGTAGTACACCAGCACATTTGTCTCTTCTGGCGCATATCTCTTAGGGAAAGTTTCTCCCACTAAAACCTACTGTAAAGACGCAAAAAAATCAGTTAATGTTGAGTGCATTATGCAGCTTCTATGAATGTAAAATTTTAAAACCAACTGTCTTGTAAATATGAAAAAAAATTATTCCCACCTAAGTAAACACTACACATTCACTTAGGAAACTACTGCATATTATCATGGAAGTATTATTTAAAACTTTTTTTTTTTTTTTAAAGTGTATAATCCGCCTTGCAGCTTGTCTCAAAGTACTTACTGCTTGGTCAGCTCACCCACGATGTCGAAAATTTCAAAAACAGTAAGCAAATTCTCCTCCCAGATTCTCACTGCACTAATTAGCTTTGACTTGCTATTCCTTCCATGTATACAGAAAACTTTCTTTGACTTCATAGATATCCCTAGCACTGCAAGATGAAATAATCTATAAATTCTGTTATTTTGTACAGAAAACCCATTTGTAAAAATGGGTTATGGATTTAACATAGGCATATTATAGTTAAAAGGTCTATCCCATGGTAATCAAAATATGAGCTATCAGCGTCGATTTTATTAGAAGTATTAAATAAATATATAAAAGTGTATAATGCAATGGTACAACTACACAGCTGTTCACATAGGAGTAAATGTGAAAAGCAAATACACAGCCTTAAGTCCCTCCCTGTCATACATGTGTATGTGGTGTATTGTTAAATGATTACATACTATGCATGCTAAATTATAAACTAAGAGTTAATTATAAAGTATAGTGTGTCTTTTCTAACACCTTAACAATGCATGGATATATTGATTGTGGAATATCAGATAAAGATGATAGAATATTTTTCTGCAGCTATGAGGCTTGTAGGGAGAGGAAATATTTTTTTTAACATGACAACTGTCATAGTTGAAGAATTTAGATGAGCTTTCAGATATACAAAGCCATTCCTCAGGACTGCAACAAAAGCAACAGATCTCAAAGATCTGGGGGTTGGACTGGATGATCTTTAAATGTCCCTTCCAACCCAAACCATTCCATGATTCTATGAGTCTATGAGATAAATATGAATTGAGAATAATTGCTCAGAGTTTAGCTGGTTATGTACCAATTAGATCATCACTTAAAAATAAAGGTGACTGGTGTTTGTGAAGTACGGGGCATACTGCAGGAGAGGGGGAAATGCATAAGAGATGGAGAAATTTCAGGCTTGTTACCTCCTGGGGGAAAAAGAGAGATTTGTACTTTAAAACCTGTAGAACATGAAGGGGTTGATGGTGGAGAAGAGAGTTTCTAAAATGTCAGAAACATATCTCTGTTAATTCTCTGGCTTCTGGGATTGTGCAGAGTTATAAATAAGCCCATAGTTCCCAGGCTCATCTTCAGGAGGTCTCTCCTGAGGGTCAGGACTGAAGGACTAGGATGAAATGACCCTTTTGTGAGAAACATTCACCCACTGGCAAGTAGGTGTTTCTTCCTCTATTGGTGTTTTGTGTGAATTTTTCCTGGGGCACAACGGTTATTTACTTTCCTTCACTTGCTATCACGCACCACATGAAGTATATTACATTCCTGGACGCTCAGGGTTAGGATCCGGGATTATTCTGCTGTGGTCGGTATTTCCTCTGCAGCAATGATGGACAAGAGCTGCCAAGTTTTACACTGGCCAGACGCATTCTAGACGTGATTGGTATACTTTAGACCGCAAGGAGTTTGCTTCTGATCACGTGCTTGGTGGGACTGGAGAATGGTTTGAAGGCCAGGATGGACAGCTCTGTCCATCTTTCCAGGTAAAATCTTCTCCTGTATGGAATGTAAGGACTTAATGATTTTCTGCATAGACGACAAGGCAGAACGGTATGAGACACTCGGAAGCGTAACACCAAAGGGAATGCCCCACGCAGTGCTCGAGTGTCTCTTCAAAACAATGCTTACTACTTAAAAAAGCTATTTCTGCATAAGGATGAAAGAAAAACAAAGGGTTTGATTAAAAAACCCTAAAGGTGGCTCCAGGATAGCACAAATCCACCAGCTGCACTCCTGCTTTATTTTTGCCAGCGATAAAACAGAGTGATGAGAAACAGTATCTATCATTAAAAAAATGCACATTTCTAATAAGAAATGAGATAATGCAGGAGCAAAGGTTATAATAAATGACAAATGCAAAGAGTAAATATTGCTAATGCAACCAGCAAAAAGGTGTTGGGTTGTTTTTTTTCCTGGAGAATTCACTTCAAAAAACATAAAGGGAAATACATCAGGTTTTGCCTTTTTATTAATGAAAGCATTAATGTGATGAACTTGCAGATGACAAAATTACCTCATTTAAAATATAAAAGCTCGAAATGTATGTACTAGGAAGAAACTGAATAGCAAACGAGCACACAAAAAAGAAGTAATTTGTTCTAAAATCTCCTTGACTCTTACTAACACAGGAAAAGTTAAAAGAAAGAAAACCACGAGCTATTAAAATTATTGTTAAGGTGTTATTTTATTTTGTGAGAAGGGGCACTTCAAGACAGTTGGCGGGGGGTGTCTTGTATTTTTCTGGTTTCGGACATCGGGGCGACAAAGTTAATTTCCACCTTTTTTGACTTAATTTTATTCGAGTTTTCTAAGGAAACTCAGCTACGTGCAATTGCTCTGTTAGTCCCCGGCTCTCTCAGATGTGTTTGAAACCCACGGACCAAGAGGCCAGGAAGGCATCTTGTCCCTGCAGGTCCCGGGAATGACTGGGTAGGAGGGAGCCGCCAGCTCAGCCCGGCGCGGGCGATGGCTCCCACCCCGGCCCGCCGCTCAGCCAGAGCCAGGGAGGGTGGCAGGTGTTGTAGGGTGAAGCAACGGGGTCCCTTTAGGAGAGGATGTATAGACCAGAGGACTACCTGCCCGAGGTTATCTCAGTGCGAGAGAGGATTTAAAGATGAAGGCCACGAACCCACGGGAAATCAAATTACATTAATTACCCCAATTATGGTACAAATTTCACTCTAAAACGTGAAGACAGTTGCGCATTGCCTCTACGTGCTGGGGTGGGACTAGCAATCTCTGATTATGCTGATTTAAAAGTGGGTGCACATTGGAAAGATCTAAGAAGTTGTCTTAGCAGATGGGATCTGGCTTGGAAAGGAGATTCATATTACGTTATGAAAGTATAAACATGTTTAATATTTTACGCCACGTTAGGAATGCCTTCCAGCTTAAACAATAATTTAACTGGTCCTCAGGAAATGTAAAACAAACAGGTAGTGAAAACCAAAATCAAACAATAATTAAAATAAGAAAAATTATGCACTGGATTCATTACTTGCTTCTAGGATGGCTGCTGTATGCAAGTTATGTATGCAGCTGCTTGTATGCATGCTATATGCATGCAGCTGTATACATAACTTAAAGGCCAATTTAAAATGTAGCATTGGAAAAAACAGCAAAATAAAGCAAAATATTCGCAAATAAAGAGTTGTCTTCTTTCTCACGTGTTGACAAGGAGGCTACCTTGTCAAGAACATTGACTAAGACCTAAAAAATTAGTTTTCTGAAAGTCTAACAGCTAAGATCATTCACTCCCCAAAGCCTGTGGGAAGATTATTCAGCCATGAGTAGACTGCGTCACTGGTACAGTCATATTTCTGTATCTTGTCTGTGAGGAGCCAGCTTGACTAATGAGCATTTGCAGAAACTGGAATGTGGTACGGAGATGCCAGAGTGACTCTTAGTTCTGCAACAGCACTGGCACTGGTTTTTCCTGGCCATGGTGTCTCTCAGGCCAGGCTGTCCTAGATAAGGGAGAGCTGATGGCATAAGGAATATATATCATGTGGATAATGTCAGCGATATTTCTCCTCTTTTTCACATAAGCTAAAAAAAAAACAACCATATTAGTGGGTGACAAGTGGTGAAGGATTCCTAAACTGTTGTTAATCTAATGTGATTTAAAGGAATGACAAAAATAGTGCGATGGCGTTGTTTTGCTGGCACTCATTTATGGTAGTAAACTTTGTCTAGCTCACTTAAATTAGGGCGGACAATTTCAGAGTTATATTTCTTACATTCCAATTCTTAGAATTTACGTCTTTTAAAATAAAATATTAAGATGCTGTGATTCTATAGGTATGTCTTATTTAGTGGTTCTACTGAATCACTGCAGTAAATATTGATTTAGGCAACTGAGTCTCCTGAGATAAAATTAGGCACTGAGAAAACACGCTCTGGATACAAAACCAAAATCAGTTGTGTTTAAAGGGGAAATCTAAAGGTTTAATAGTGCTTGTCTTAATAATTTGGAATGGTTGTTTTCTGCTGCTTTACTATTTTTTTATTCTATGGGGAGGCTGAATGTTTTGGAAATCTTTGTAGGAAGCTTACTTAGCCCTGCGACGACGATGGAGGCAAGTTACCGGCTCTTCAGGAGTTCTTTTCGTCTCCTCTGATCTGTCATGGCCTGCAGGTGTGATTTCTTCTTGGCTACAAACTTGTGGACAAAGATTTTGGTGCTGCATTAGAATCACGCTGCCCATCACATTTACTAGCCACATCCAGAATACACCTGAGAACACCCTCTACACAAAACCAGGAAAAGACTGTAATAAACTTGGTTTTTCATCCACTGATACATAAATAATGAGTGAATATTTTAAATTTTCATAGGTGAGCACTTAAACATGTTATTAGGCTTTGTCAAATTTTTCTCTCTTACGAGCAATATAAATATGATTATTTTTTTCTTTTGCAAAAGGTCTTTTCCTCAAGAATAACAGTCCTTAGATATGTTGGAAAAGGGGTGACAAGTTAGGATAAGAACCAACAATTCTCAATTTCTGTATGTGGTGAAATAATACCTAACAAATGTCTTTGCTTTTAGCCTACTTTTGTCTGCTTACAAAGAACTTTACTTGTCAAGAATTCGAGGTACCTACTCGTCAAGTGGAAAGAATTGCTGGCCTCCAGTCTCCCACAGGGAGAACTGAGAAGTAAAAAGATCTTTTAGAGAACCTAAGATGGGCTTTAGCTCCTTCAGCAGCTGAGCGAGGATTTATAATAAAAGTGTGAAGGCACGTGCTACAACTCTCAGTGAAAAGCTGTCATGACATCACAGTGTTTGCAATCTAAAAATCAGCTTTTCCAGGCAGCCTCCTGCACTTTATAAATGCTTTTGATGCACAAATAATTTCTGGCATAGCTCTTAATAATTCTTGACAAATATTTTAAAATTATAATCTCCTGTTCCAAATGGGAATTAAATGCGTGTGCTGGAAGCTTTCTTTTCAGCACATAGCGTACAGTAGTGTGGGCAGAGGCTGTCTCGAACGAGCTACAAAATTGTTCGCAGTGAACAGAGCGTGCCGTAGGCAGGTTTGCACCTGGCTGCCTCGACTCTGTCGACTTCTTTGTGTGCCCAGGTACCGTTGGTGATGGGGACCTTTATAAATGCACACGATAACAACTACTGCCGGTGCCAAATTCCTCAGCATGAACAGTAACACCTTCTGAGCTTCTCTATTGTCCAGAAGAAATAATCGCTGCTTGGGAGACATAGGTTAGTGCTGCTAAGGAAGTTCCAGCTGCGGGATGTAAGTGCAAGTCATAGAGCTGTCAATCAACCTTTCCTGCCCCGAGTGCTGTGAAAGCCTGTACCCCCACACCGCTCTTCTTTCCAAGGAGATTTCATCGCCCAATTCTTCCCTCATGTTCTCCCCCTCCTCCAGTCCTGTGGGCTTCTTTTCGCACTCGCCCTTTTCTTCTCTGACCTTCAATGACACAATTACATCTCCCACGCCATTCATGATAACTTTATCTCCCTTTCTCCGCCCTGCCCCATCCCTTGCGCCCTTCTGCCCCCGCTACGTGTGGTTCGCTGGGGGGATCCCTTTTCTCTCTTTGGGTTCCCTTTCTTCACTCCAGCTGCCCTGGCCCTTTAGCTTCTCACGTCCTCCTGGCCCCTTTTGCCGAGGGAGGGACTTTGCTGAAAAGGTCTGCCTGTTTGAAAGGATAATAGCTGTCCTGACTCCTGCCTTATAGCATTCCTTTTAGGACAGAGGCATTTAAAACATACATATTGTATATATATAGTCAGGAGTATGTCTTTCCATGTTACATGCTCGTACCTTGTCTTCTGTCCTGACAGTTTGAACTGGGCAAAATTTCCATTTTATCCACATTGCATCATCCCGCGTGTTCTCTGCCAGGTCTAGCTGCAGTCTCTCCCTGGGCATGTGCACACGCAGGTAGAAGTTGCAGGAGCGTAACCCAGTTTCCTGCTGTCCACCCCAGGGAGAAGAGAGGCGAAGCTGCGACCAGAGCGACTGCACAGAGCATTCAGTGAATTCCCAGACTCACGCCTTCCCACTCCTCTCCAGGGACTCTCCAACCATCTCTGTGTTTGCTTCTTCCTTCCCTGTGGCATCTTCCTATAGCCTCTGTTCCTCTTTTGCATGCCGGGGAGCTTGTCATCTGCAGCCCTCCTCTCCTCTCCTCTCCTCTCCTCTCCTCTCCTCTCCTCTCGCACTGAGCATGCCTAAGCCCCTTCACAGCTCTTGTCCTGCCAAGGCAATGAAAGATGGTGCACTCGTTGCTTCCCCTCCTTCATGTCATCCTTAACAACAACAACAACAACAACAACAAAATCCTTTCTGTCCCAGCCTTGTTCCTCTGTGCAGTTTTCAGCTTATTTTCAGTAGGCCGGTGTTTGTCATTTGTGAGATTGGCTGCAAAAACTGTAGGTGTAAATTTAGTAAAAAGACATCTGTAAACATTACTGCACTCAGCACCATGTTTTGGGGTTTTTTTGGGGTTTTTTTTTAATGTAAAATTGGCTGTCCATATCACAGATTTTGGGTGGTACCTAGAAAGGCTTTAATTTTTAGGTTAGGTTCCTAGATCCTTTTCCGGGTGAGACACTAAAGACAAATACCCGTGAAGTTTCT
The DNA here is from genome assembly GCA_013400195.1 of Aramus guarauna. NCBI lineage: Eukaryota > Metazoa > Chordata > Aves > Gruiformes > Aramidae > Aramus > Aramus guarauna. Next base: position 427,268 of record VXBL01003720.1, read on the forward strand.
GAAAGGGAAAGAAGAGGCATCTCAGACTGGTGTGCAGTCCCACTGTAATACGCAAAAAGAATTTTTGAGAGCCTGATGAAAGCATGACAAATTGGTGAGGGGAAGGGTCATTCAGTTGCAGAGGAAAAAAAAACCACAATGTTTGCCCTCCCGGCTACCTTCATGGACCGGCTGACATTCCTGCTGCATGACAAATGTGCGGGCATCATCTTCCCAAGCTGGGAGGAGAAAGAACAAGAATGTGGGAGAAACGAGATGAAGCCAAGAGTATGGTGGAGGAGTTTAGAAAATAAACCTCTCCTTTATGGAAGGATCTGGGCTACTGATAGATATCGATAAGGGAAGTGGTGGTGAGGGAACCAAAGGTGCCATATTAGGTGGAAAACATGTCAGGCATGCTGAGAGGAGGCAGGACAGCAAGACACAGGATGCAGGCTCCATAAAAATCTTGTATGAGTGAGACATTGCTTATCTACAAAGGCTCACATGACCTTTTGCAATCCTCCAGCATAGACATTGCTGAATCCTCATTGATCAAGTCTCCATACTCTTGTTTTTGTCCTCTTTCTATCTTTTCTGGGCTGTCTGTTGTTGAAGAAGGAAAGCAGCACAGTTTATTCTTCCACCTTGTAGTATCACTGCTTAACATGTTTAATCTGCTCCCAATGCTGACTGTTAGTCCTATCAATAGCCAGGGGTGCCAGAAATGGCACGATAATGGTGAACAACTGTGGTGGTGTGGCAAAAAATGAGTTTCCTGGAGTCTTTCTTCCATGCACTCTTGAGAATTTCTGCACGGTCTTCTGACTGGCTACCTGCATGTCAAGGAGCTTCCTTAGCTTGACAGAGCACAGGTGAGTTATGGAGAACAGCTACCAGCGTTAAAGAGCACATAGGACAAAATAAAGTGTCCCAGCTCCCGAGAAGTAGAGGCTAAGGAGGAGTGTACAGGAGACACGGAGAGTTGTCCCAAAGAAGGCTCAGCTGCATTTGAGTTTTTCTACTTGGGATGTGCTGCTTTCACAATATGTGATGGATAAGTGGGAAGGCGGGTTACAGTGGATACGCAGTCATCATTAAAGCAAGGCTTGCAAGTTCAGCCTGTGTTCATCTCTAAACAAGGAAAGGCAGCAGCTTTTTTTGATAGCTGGGGTCGGCTGTCTTACACATCTCTGTCTCACCCTTCCTCCCACCTCCTGTGGGACAACACAGCTGTGCACATCTGGAGGAAGCTTGGGAAAGGAGAGAGGTTGATCATTAGGCTTTTTAGATCCTTTATTGCCAGGCAGTCACGAATCTGCTTTGACAGTCCCTCCTGAGCAGCCTTTCTCCAAGATGTCATAGGAAAGCTTTAGGTATGGATGGCAAACAGCTATGGGCATGTACACAAACGCACCAAGTAATGCCTACGCTGCAAGCTGAGCTAAAGGATCCCTCAGGTTGCAAATTCAGATGTTCAAGGGTTTGGAAATGTCAGAATCATGGTTGCCCTTGGCGATGCAAACCTGGAAAAGTATCATCAATTTCGTCTATGTCCTCCCTGAGAGACTCAGTTCTCTGTGGCAGGTCCAGCATGTGATGTTCCTTGTGGCTCTGAGCAAGTCCGTCATACGCATCAAAGACTTATGAGTCTATCAAGTCTGTGAATGGGCTTTCTTCTAGAAAGCCAAAGCTATTTTTGTAAAGTCCGCAGGTGCCGATTCCCGATTATCTTTAGAAATGTTTAAGCAACATAAATTTAAAGAGAGAAATGGTTAATATTAGCTAGACTGCTTGTGTTTCAGTATTTTCAAATGGCTGAGATGTTTGTGGGTTTTTTGTTTGGTTGTGGGTTCAGGGTTTTTTTGCCTTGAAAATGGACTTAAACTTTCAATCTGATGTAAAAAGTGGAAATTTTTTACCCAAGTCATAGGCAACTGAAAGTTAAGTTATAATGGACAATTTTAGGCAATCATAATATAAACGTTTACGCTACTTGGCATATACCTACAAATACATTTATTTACATTGTAAACCAAATGAATCAAAGTGCCTACTGGAGAAAAGCTTGTAAACATGCAAGTAGCCCATGAGATCTGCAGCAAGCTGGACCAGTGGAACAACAGAAGGTTTTCTCAAAGTTCTTGGCAATTGGCCCTGAAATAAGAAGCTACAATCAATAGATTTTAACAGTTTACGCACCACGATAGAAAAATAAACAAAGCTTTGCATGGCTATGTGCTCGATTTCCTTGTTTACCGCAAGGCTGTATCTTGAACAGTCACATTTCAGCTCTATTTTTAGGCAACATTTATGGAGAGGAACCACGCTATCGAGCTCCTACGAGCTGTGCGTTTCCCAGGGAGACCTCAGGGAGCAGCTGATGTTTTGTTTGCTCTTCCAAAGAGGGTGGCTCCGAGCCCCTTCTTTCCTGCCACATCCTTCTGAGAAAGGCGAAGGAGGACGCCTCTTCCTCGCAGCCCCTGGGAGGTGGCGGGGGCATCCGCATGGGCGAGCAGGGCTGCCAGCACCAACTCCACACCAAAAAAGATGCTGAGAACTGCTGGATGAAGTGGAAATTGCATTTTTGCAAAACAAGCCCAAAGTTTAATCATTCTTGAGGTAATGTACATAAGAAGGAACTGAAACTCCTCTCCAGAAGAGTGATGTATTTGCTTATGGTCTGAGGAACCAAATACTGTGAAAAGGAAAATGGGGTCTATAAAGTGTTATATCAGTTTGTTGTGCAGCTTGAGGGTAAACTCATCTTTTACTAACTGTAAACGTAGTGATAGAAATCATCCCTTGGTGCAAGACTTGAAACCAAATTTAAAATGAAAGACTTGATGTGGTTATACCGTAAAATTCAGTCATATTGAAAACGAAAGCAAAACCCATGAAGGATTCACATGAATTCTTCAAGTGACATTAACCTCATGAAAAATCCGCTTTGCTATCGTCTGCAAGCATTTCAGGAGCGGGAGGATTTAGTGCTGAGGAAGCACACAGTTTATTTAAACTTCCCCTCCAGCAGCTGTCTATAGGTTTGAAACTTCCCTGTGTCCCCTCCGGGGCTCTCGGGTGAAGGTGATGATTTTGGTTTGTCACCTCAGGGGCTGTGCACTCTCACTGCCCTGTTAAGAGAGGTAATGTGGCTGCCAGGACTTTTATATGGCATAGCTAACACAAATAAATCAATTTAGCAAACACTGCTTTTCCCCTACATGTGTTCCCAGATGCCTGTGGCAGCACTTACAGAGGTCAGGCCGAGCAGCTGGTGCCATCATAATTTCCGATTTTCAGTCACACTTGACAAAACTGTGGTTTTCTCTCCTCTTGGAAAGACCAATGTCTCATCGCTGCACAAATTTACTAAGTAAATAAAACATTGGGTGATGTCCCTTTGGACATTTAGGAGTGTAAAAAGTGGCAAAGTAGGTTCATTTGAGCTGCTCTAGACTGAAGGCAATCCTTCCCATGGCACCCGTCTCTGCGCTGCCTGACGGCACCCAAAAGGCCTCTCTCTGAAGGCGACACATATTCTACCAACTACTTTGGACAGGTGACTCTCACCCTTTGGCTTTTATTCCATTTGCCCCTTCAAAGATAGACAAAAGATATTATTATTAATATTATTGCTGTAGTTGTTGTTTTACATATTGTACATCATGTATTATAACACATAAAACATTATATACTAAGATTATTATTTTAATATATTAAACATGTACAAATAATATATAATATGATCAATCTAATTATAATACATAATCATCGCTATTATTAATATCTGACAATGGAACTGGAATAATTTCTAGTGTGCTCATGAGCAGAGAACCCATGTTTCAATGCTGAGTCTTCATAATGAAGACAAATTGCACTTAGATATGTTCATGGATGCTTCAGCTTCGTCAAGGCTGTTTGGTTTTCTGTTTGGAACAGTAACACATTTCTGTTTGTACCTCTTACCTCTACACTGAGTAAATGTAATACGGATGGCCATGAAATCTCGGGAATTACATAAGAGTCAAAATTCAATGACTACAGCTTGCATTTCTTAAATTCTTTGTGATTAATCATTTAATGTGAATTCTTGGTCATCCTGAAATCATTGACAGCTTTTTAGTGGCTTCAGTGGGTCTAGGACATCAACACAGATACATCCCAGACAGATGAAGCAAAACACCCCACAGTAAAATAAAACAATTACTTTTCTATTAGAAAAATGCTATTGACTACACATAAACTTAGTGTACTGTACGTAGAGGTAATTTCTGCAAAAATATGGGCAGCTCCTAGCTATTTTTATACCTATTTGGTTATAACAAATAACTTATAACTGGTACAGAGTCACAACCGCAGTTTCCCTTTCTTGGTGGTGCTGTAGTTCAAAAGCTCTCTGGTTTTGTACCTGATGAGCCAAAGGCATATACATTCTAATCTTGTCCAAAAAGAAGATTGTGCCAATTTATCTCAATCTTTTCTAAATTGAAGTAGTTAAATTGATACGTGTGTGTGCATGTGCAGCTGATGGTGCTCATCTACACTTCTCTTTCAATTAATCTCTCTGGCAGTTGCAGCACATCCTGCCTACCAACCAGTCCTCGTGTGGGCTCGGGAGAAGTTCAAAGACTGTAACCAGAAAAGGACTGGGCTGCAAACAAGACAAAGCAGAACTGAAACTGAAGTCCCACCGTGTTTTGCTTATTGCTCAGACCTCCTTTGCAGTACAATGTCTCACATTGCCCCGAATTAGGAGGCTTGCCAACAGGGACTGAAGCTGGTAGATAGACCACATTTTCTCATGCTGTTTAAATACATCACCCTTTCTAGAGCTGCAGTGCAGAAATAATTAACATTTACCAAATTCTAGCAACGATTTGTCTTTATAGGACTTGAGCTTAATAACTACCTTTAAACTTCTGCTGACAGTCATTCTCACCTTCCTCCTTAGGATTCAACTTGATCAACATTTGAGCAGAGAGATGCTGGCTCTGCCATCACACTAAGTGGTTCTGCTCACCCTCAGTGCCTTGTCCCTGTCCCTGGGCTCCCTGGCTCTTCATGCTATTGTAAATACTTGTGTAGTTGCTCAAGGAACTGATATAGCTGAAAACCAATAAGGAAAAGAAAAACAAACAAACAAACAAAAAACCAAAACAAAAAAAAAGGAAGAAAAAAGGTTGCTGTTGCTTTCAACCAGATCAGTCTCCTGATGCTATTTTGCCATGTGGGCATAGAACCAATTTTGCTGGCAGAGGGGAGGAGTTGGCATGGCTGAGTACGGCGGTTGGAGGCAAGGGCAGAGCAGGACAACTTCTTTCAGTGGCTGTGCTGACTTGGAGTGTTTGTCAAACAGTACACCTTTCAGTGCAGCCTTTTATTTCACGTGATGCCTCCGCCTAAGGAATTCTTCATAATCACCGGCATTTGTCAGGCTGACTGAGTGCATCTGGTGACATCTTGCCATGGAAGCTGTGCACGTCTGGGGCTGACTCTCACTGCCACGTAGGAGTCCTGGCCGCTGGGGTCCAACCCACAGTTAGCATCAAAAATTCAGCAATAATAAATGAGCAGAAAGACTTTACGAAAGGCAGGAGCAAACCAAAAGCTTATTTGTGCTTACACGTTCCTGTAATTAAACCACTAGCACACTGAAGTCTTAATCCAATTGAAAGTTCTTTGATTACAGCATTTTAAAATGCGCCTTCATTATGAACTCAGTAGGCCCACTTAATTTGTAATTATAAACATTAATAAGTGGTATAGGAAAATCAGGGCAGCCTGGAGGATTTGGGGATGGTAACTGCTCCTGAGAAGGATACGGGTGTGTTGCTCAGGAGTGGAGTTGATCAGAAGCTGCTACCAGGCAACCGGGGACCCGAGGGGAACCTCCTGGGATGAGAGGCAGGATCTACTTCATCTCATCTCCTTCCAGAGGGAGAAGAGACTTGCGAGGGCCTCACCACCACCGTCTGCTCTGAGCACAGACGGAGCAGCCCCATGGGAAGCAGAGCAGGGCCCCATGCTCTTTTCCTCAGGGCTGCCAGAGAACCAAGTGTTGGCAAATTACTTCTATGGAAACTTTGGTTAAAAGTCTTTCAGACTGGCTTTATCACATGCATAGATACAAGACAAATTGGCCACCTCATTTAACAAAAAAAAGGCCCCAGCTCCTGGCTTTGTGTTAGTGCTCTTTGGATCAGGGCAGAGAAGTCATGATGGTCATGAAAATGACCATGACAACAGAAGCCTCTCTGACTCAGCATGGTCTTTCTTCCCATACCTGCCTTTTTGTTGAAGCCTTATTTGAGGTCCCTGGGATAGGACTTAGGCTTGACTCAACTAACCTCTGGCTCTTGCATGTAGTTTTCTCATCAGCTACTTTGCTGGGCCATCATTAGCTCCAGATACAAAAGTAACAGGACAGGAAAAGGGACCACTTCAAATTACACAAAGTAATCAAATTAATCTCCTTTTATAATGCCAAGAACAAAAAAGTGGTGATAAAGCAATAGTTACTTGAAAAGATTATGGATTAATCATAAATTAGTACTAAGGGCACTCAGAAAACCCCAGCCCATTTTGGTAGAAGAAATGTCTAGTGATCACTGCTGTTTCATGGCTCACCTACTAAATCGCCGTTTTGAAGACAGATGGAATATGAGACAACAGCCTAGGCAGGGTTTGTAGGCATCCATCTCCTGTCGGGGCAAGCTCTGAAGCAGAGAAGGCATCAGATGAGCATTCAATAGTCTTGAGGTTTTGAACTCTACTTGTTATTTCTATCTTAGAGAAGAAGGCTTCCCATGCTTGGTGGGTGCACATCTAGCACATTAAAGGGCAGCACTGACCTTCAGAGGAAGTGCTCTAACATTTTAGGAGGCTGGGAAACAGAAGTTCAAGGTAAGCGACAAAGTTACTGTAGTTGAACATGTTACTTCCCATCACCTGAGGTAGGGTAACTTGCTCTGAGCATGCTTCAACTGAAAGGTGTTGTGCCTTGATAGAAAACCTCTCCCTGGAGGTTCAGCCAGGACAGTCCCTGCCCTCTCCCATCCTTCTGGCCTCATCTGTGTCTTCCTGCTCTCCCCATCAGTGCTCCTTTGACACTGGAGAGAGCCAGACCAGGGAGCCAAAATGGCAGAAAGCAAATCCCTTCTTCTGAAGGGTGAGCTTTAACTGACTCCCAGCAGTGCTGGAGGAGCCCCAGTGTCAGTGATGAGGAGGAGGAGGAGGAGGAAGGGTGGGAACAGGAGCTGGGCACAGGAGAGGAGGAGCGGGACTGCCTTTTCAGCTGCACCAAGCTGTTAGACAGGCTTCGCTGTAATGTCAGACCACACCTTGAGTTACACCATGCCACCGTTGAGTCTGGCTGTGTGAGTGTGTGGGATCGGTGTACCAGCAGCTACCTGACGGGCAGTAACGTGGCCATCTGCCATTGCTCCATTTTATTGTCACGCTGTTAGTGCAATTGCTTTCTCATTCAAGGCTAGCATTACCTGCAGCCGTAAAGGAAGCGTTCCCATTACCGCGTGAGTCCCATTAGCTGCAGGGGTAGACCTGAAGAGCTTAGACCTCTGTGTGCAGGCCAGCCCGCAGCTGGGTTCTTGTCAAATGCAGAGGCAGGGATACTAAACTAGAACTGCAGAAATATAAAGCACATGCTAAGCATGCGTGCCTGTGCAGTGGTGTTACTAAAAAGGCTGAGGTAGAAGGACATTTTGGGACAAGACTGGTCTCTTCTAACTTTAGACCCCTACAGTGTAGATAGCTACGCTGATGTCGGTGGCAGGGCTCCCTTTGGAGTCAACTGGAGAGAAGCAAGCTCTTTTAGGATACAATTCATCGTATCCCGGTGTAGATACAAACATCTAAAGGTGATGCATACTTCTCTGAAATTTTAAAGGGGCTGAATTCCCCATAGGCAGCTTTTTTAAATGACAGTCATGCCCTACGAGAGCCCGTCTCTTTCCAGCTGACGCTGCAGAGAGCCTTCAGTGGCTTGCTGGAGCTCACACTCGTCCAGAGGAATCCCACCATTTCTCTCCCAGGACCGGGAGGATGAGGAAATGTGAGCAACATATTTCTCCATATTTGCAGAATCATAAACACATTCTCATTGCAAAGCAATAACTAAAAATTGCATCAGACTCACAGGGAAAGGTAGTGATGAAAGAAGGAACTGCATTCCATTCTCCGAAGGACAAAGAACAAAAAGCTTTTGAAAGAAGAAGAAAATTGCCACAAATTCAGCTTTGTTCTGGACTGACGCAGATATTTCTATGCAATGTGATGCCGACCACACAGCTGCTCCTTTACAGCTAAGTCTCGACACCTGTAATGAAGTTTGTTTTGGTTTGTTTTGCCATTAGCATCTTAAAATCTACTTCTTGTTTAGAAAAGTGTAACTCCATTCCCCTCAAAGTCAAAGGCAGATGCTACTCAACTTTCACCCTGAACATTAATCTACATTTAGGGCTGTGTAAACACTTGAGGCGATAATTGTTCAGAAATAGCACTGTACCACTCAGTGTGGACGCCCAGGACTCTGTTACAGCATTTTGCCAGCTATAAGAAACTGCAAACACACCTACGTCTCCTGGGGGGTACAAAGAGGCAAAGTATCCTTTGGTGCCAGAAGAACCCCCTTGTGCAGACACAGTTATAGCCGCACCCCAGCCCTTCCATTGACAGCAGTGAGAAACGAAGGTTTGTCAGTTTAGCAGTATCCACAGTAGGGATGGTTTGTCCCCAGAGTGCATAGGTTAGACTTTTGTACAGCTGCAGTACAGAAGTGGTACCTATTGCGCTTGACCTTGATGTCTGTTTTATTTCTTTCGGCAAAGGTTTCGACTGCTGATTTCAACTCAGTCATCCTGGAGCTGTTGGTGATGGGCTACTTAGCATATTAAAGGCAATAAAGACTCTTCAGAGAGTTTTTGAAACAGTCACACTTTATCACGGATTGCTAAACTTTCCTTGCATTATTTTATGAAATAGTATGCAGTCTGTTCAAATTAAATTTATTCTTAATATGTCTGAGATGCTTACATATGTGTAAAATACATGCTTAGGAACAAGTTCTTCTTCTCCCTCCTTAAATCTGGGCTTCATCTGCTGTTTAATTTAAATGCGGCGGTGCAACTGGCCATGGCATAATGTTATTTATCTGCTTTCAGAAAAAAACACGCACTCCTTCTGTAACAGTTTTGAAAGGAGGTACACATACACTCTGACAACCTCTTTCTCCTCGAGAAGATTGCATAGCCCCTTGCCTCTACTTCTGCTTAGGACAAGAAAACATGCAAAACCATGCCGTCATTTAAGCCAGGCTGCTAATATTTGATCCTCCAAGAGTTAAATAGTGTCATCATGCAGTTTCACTTCCTTGTCATCAGAGACAGAACTACACTGCATAAAATAATTTGTTCATATTCCTTTACTATTCCAGACAGACTCATGGAGTACATTAGTATGATTGCTGCATCAAACACTCTTGCATTGCTTTAGCACAGAGCAATTGAAAATTAACTTTTTGAGAGGGTTTTGGGGTTTTTTGACCTCTTCTTTAAATGGAAATCCTCAGAAAATTTTGCATGAGAAAAATAATTGGCCTGGATATAAGCCTTTGCCCTGTAGAAGCATTTTTAAGTGTTTGGAGTGATAAACTGTGTCTCTCGGTAATGCAGCAGATTGCTCTGATTCTGTCTGTGGCAGATGTGATATATGCGTAAGTTCGGGTGTGCATTTCAGGTGAGTAAATTTAGGCTGCTATTAAACAATCACTTTGGATAATGTAAAGGAAAATGCTTTTAAAGAAGAAGTTTTATGAAGTCCGTATGCCTGTTGGATCATAGATCTATGACTGCTAGAAGAAGAGCTCATTGACAGCTCTCAGCAGCAGCAGCGTGTGTGACCATGCTGTAGATACATTTGGTCTGAAACACCTGAATGGGGACAGGAGGAGAAATCGGGGATGTAAAAGGCTAATTCCAGCTGTGCTGCAAGATGCTCAGCATTCACACTCAGGCTGTACTCTCTACTTCGTTGCACAAGAAATAGCGACAAGATTGATGACAAACTACAAGAACTTTTTTGAAGTTACTCTAAGGAATGGAAGCAGGACAGAAGAGTCGGGGAAAGGTATGGGAAGGGAAAAGAGAAACTGGGGGAAAGGGAGCAGAAAGAATATTTTCTTCTACTAGACTAACCTTCCTCTCCTCCACAGTCTTCTTTGGGCAGCCTAGTCTGGCTCTGGGGAAAGCTGTACAAGCTGGAATTTGACGTAGGTCCTTTGCCTGACCCTTTTGTATTCCCCACTGCCTTATTTCCTCTATCCCAGATAAGCAGGAAACACGCCTGCAAGGACTATATATATATATATATTTATATATTTAAATGGTGCACATGACAATCCTGTGGAGAGAATGGCTTCACTTCTTGACTCCATCGCTCTGCTCCTCTACCCCGGTAGGTCATTTCCATTTGCCATTTCAGTGCTGCTCCTCTCTCACACTGTAAATCGTCTTCCCTCCGCCTGCCTTGAAATGAAGTCAGGCACCTCCTCGGCCCAGGATGGCAAGCTGCCACCCAGGACTGGAAAAGGCTCTTCAGCTAGAACAGAGGCATTGCAGTACAAATTTCTTGTAATGGAGAAATACTTGGATGCTCCTAATTTCAAGGAAACTGTTGGTAGTTTTTGTGGGCTGTTCGCCAAAGATTTATTATCATGGAATCATAGAACAATTTGGGTTGAAAGGCACCTTAAAGACCAATCTAGTTCCAACCCCCTGCCATGGGCAGGGACACCCTCCACTAGACCAGGTTGCCCAAAGCCCCATCCAGCCTGGCCTTGAACACTTCCAGGGATGGGGCATCCACAGCTACTCTGGGCAACCTGTTCCAGTGCCTCACCACCCTCATCATAAAAAATTTTTTCCATACATATTATGCATGTGTATTCAGATAAAGGCCATGATATTTGCTTAGCAGCAGGAGAGCATTAGTGTGTGACAATGCTGTCTTGCATCCATCCCTAGGATCTGGCCAAAGCAACCTTTCCATGCACTGCATGAAAAAAAGGCCCCTTGAGCTAATTTCTCTTTAAAGATGACAGCAACTCAAAACTTTCTTCTGTAGCTTCTACTAATGCTGTTAGCTATCTTCATATTCATTTTCTTAACTAATTTTGCTACAATCTGCCTTTCATGTGCATGATCTCAGCCTCTGAGCAGTGCAGAATTTACAGCCAGGTAGAAATGGAGATGCCATCACGTGGCATTAGCTTGGTTCCTCCACCCCAGGAACATGCCTCCAATTCAGGCCATGCTCAATAGCCACAGAATAAAACTAATAAAAGAAGGAAAAGTTTGCTTAATGCTGAATGGGGAGTAAATAACAAAGTCCATGCCGCATGATGATTCAATGGATGAGAGAAACCCTGAGAGCTTATAGACACCCTGTGGAGGAAAAAACGGAGACATGAAAGACTGATGATTGACACTTAGTATTTGAAAGACATAAACAAATCCTAGTTAAGTCTCTCTTCTAGGTGAATCACTGCCACCAATATTAAAATGTCAAAAGATACTAATGTTCACAATGATTGCTGAGATGGCAGTTCTTTTCTAAATCTCTGTTTTCAGTTGCTTCATATCCTACCTTTGGAAGTGAAATTTCTCCATTAGCCTTGTCTTGGAAATGAAAAATTGGGGACTTTCAAAACTCAATTTTAAGCAATGCTGCCCAGCATAAAATAGACTCTGTTGTTCTGAAAAATGTGTGGCTGCCTGACATTTTCTAGCAAAGCTGCTGGCTTTATAATTTTCAGTCTTATGATTTTGACAAGTTGGGGAAAAAATGTGACAGGAGAAATACCACATAGATTTTAGGGCTTAGGAAAAATTGCTCTGTATTTGGCAAAAGTTAAATTTCGTGTTTTATATTCAGAAAAAAAAGGAATTACTTGTGACACAGATACTCTTTAAAAGAGATTCGAAGCCATTCCTCCAGTTATAAACAATTATCTGATTTTATTTAAAGGGTTGTTTGGAAGCATCATACACAGCTCCTGTAGAGGCATCATAATACAAGTCTGTATTCGGAGTGAGCGCTGCTCAGACGTGCCTAGCGCGAAGCCTGAAGCCCACCGAACCCACCAGCTGGTCGCCTGTGGTTGGGTTTGCAGCGCTGGAGCTGAGGGAAGGCAAGCGCTCGGGGTGTCGCGGAGGCAGAACCGCAGCCTGAGCAGGATAAATTGCAGGACTTGCGGTGATGGGCGCTTCAAAGAGCATGCTCGCAGTGGCCTGGATAAAATGGTTCCAAAAGGAATTTAAAAACAATAAGGATTTTTAAGCTCCACAAATGTTTGGATGGGGGAGAGGAAGCGTGCTGGTTTCGTGCCTCTGCAGTGGAAACAGCTGCTGGTGAATGATGACTCCATCGACTGAAATTTTTGCCTGGAAAGGTAGTTATAGGTCAGTAACTGAACGGCTGCTAACAGAAAAGCAGAACTTGTGTAACAGAGCAGGTATCCTGCTTCTGGAGCAGGGGGTTTCTATCCGTGACCCGCAGAGTCACTGCGCCCTGTGAGGCGAGGGTGAGCAGCCCCTCCCTGCTCTGCTGAACCTGATTAAAGTGTTTTCAATTAACAGCTCAACAGTAACGGGGGGGGGTGGGCTGTGAGAGACTGTAAAGATTGACAGCGGCCCACTTTTTAAAATTCTTTAGGAATCATTGCTCTTACAGCAGAGGCATGTCCTTTAATTATATTTTAAAGGAATCCCTTTTAGAAATGGTTACGGACACGCCATTAGGCAGCCGACCAGTTCTCCACCTCGGCAGTAACCTCTCGCTGGCACAGACTCATTTCATTTCAGCAAAGTACTTAAGTACATGCTTAACTTTAACCACCTGAACTGTCCCACTGGAGCCATGGACATGACTCATGAACTAAAGTTAGGTCCCCGCTTGCGTATCTTGCTGACTGTGGGCTTCTGCAGCATCTACTGCCAGATGTTTGGGAGAGGAAATGAAAGAAACTCTGTAGTGGACAGTTAAGGGAATAATTTACTAACAGAGGAAACTTTGTATTGCTTCCAAATATCTGAAATGTGATCTAACGTGACTGTAGATATTTTGGTAGTCCAGACATAGGTTTAAACCATTTTTAGTCCAACTCAGGTCTTGATCTTTTATGTTTGTTCCCCTGGTTTCTTCTTTAATGCTCCAGACTGTCTACGTCAGGCTTTATCAGCTTTGGGGTTTTAACCTAATTTATGTATGCATTAATATTCTTCATGCACTTACCATTAAATACAAAATTGCTGGGTAAGAACGTATAATAGAAGAAAGAAAAATGCTATTCTCAGTGGATGTAACCCTGTGTTGTAGAAAGGCTAGAGTAAAAGATTTCAGGGGTTCTAGTATACCTCTACTTTTGCAATCCATACACTGCTTTTCTTTTTTTTTTTCCTTTCCAACGTAGTAATCTTTCATTTGAATTGTCTTCCGATAGCTCCTTCAGGGAACACAGCACAATCTCTGCACAAATAGCACAGTGTTGGGATAGTGTTAACAGGAGGCTTCAGCCTGAAAATCTCACAACAATTTTCTATGCCATAAGCGGCACCCCTTACAATAAGGTCTTTCATTCAGATTATACAACCCCGCACAATGCCCCACACTGGTCAGCTAATACAGTCGGAGCCCAGTTTTAAACGCAACCCTTCCCACAAATCAACACACATGCAGGAAACCCCCAATGTATTCCGTACAGGATGAACGAGACAATTGTCACTTGCTAGGACCTCGTGCTGTTTGTTTATCTAGCTCCGGGTTACATGGAGTTTTAGAGAAAAGTATTGCAGACTTGTGGCAGGCTGACATGACCTCAGAGAGAGCAAGTGAAAGATTTATTAGGGGAATCTCCTTCTCCTCGAATACAGCTTTCTCTGAGGGCTGACACTTCATTTCTTCCTGGTGCCACCTCTAAGGGGTTTAATTCCCCAAGTGGTGGCAATAGAATAAAACTCGCCATCTCCTGTCTTTGACACTAGTGTGGACTTAGCCCAGTGCCTCCTGAAGCCGCCCTGGACCGTTCATACAGAGATGACCATCTCAGATCTCAGCTGAGTTACTTCCAGTGGGCCACATTCTCATTTGCTGGCCATTTCTGCAGAGAGGTCGCGTACTGACTGGGTCTAACACTTACTGTGAAATCAGGTTGCTCCAGCACAGGCCTGAGACAGTCTACAACGGGACTGTGTACGAAGCCTTGTCTTGCTAATGCGTGGCCGGGGGATTTTCTGGAGGGGAATGGAGGCCTGCAGGACATCCCTTTCTGCGAGCACCAGCTTCATTTTGAAAAGCACTGGAGAAATAGTACACAAGAGGCCACACTCAAAATACAACCAACTGCTTTAAATTCCTTCTGTATGAGTTCTGCCTTTCCTTAACGTCTATGGGAACTCTGCCAGGAATTGCCCTTGCGTTACGGTTTCTCCCTTTATATTAGTGTCCAGCGAACCTGATCTCCACATTAACTCAGAAGATGGCACAATACTGATTTCTAGTCTGAAACAGCAGACGAAGTTATTGTGAATATGTACCTTACACTTTACTTTCATCCTATATGACAGTTATTTTTTGGTTATGTCATATCCTATATGGTAGGCCTCTCTCCCTTGCTAACACTAGAAGGGCACCAAAGGCTTATTATTTCTCTGAAGTAATAGAGTTACTCTTAGTTACCATCTAGAAAAGCCCTTCCCACTGTTTATTCTTTCCAGAGAAAGATCATACGTAGCTGTGGATGAACTATTGATATTTTAGAAAGTTCCTCCATTGCTGTTTGAGCAGAAGAGCCAGGAAGGCAATAATAGCTGCAGTTCTTCAGGCCAACTAGGTAGCCCTAATTGCCTAAAAAGTTCTTAGGATGTATCTTTTTTTGAATTGTTACTCAGCTTGCAGTCTACTTGACATGCCTATACGATATGCACAGCCCCCATCAGTGTTGCTCCATACTAAGTCTAGAATATAATTCAGAACAAAAATTAAATACTCAACTGGGGAAGGGCATTCAAAAAGGTCATATGCTGTTCGGTGGAGAAGGAGGGTTTCTGTAGTTGCTAGTTCCTCTCTTTCGTGGCTTTTGAGCAGGGTTTGAGCAAGCAGCCGTGCCTCTGGGGATGTCAGGGCTGGTAGCTCTTGCACTATGGCTTCTCGGTCCAGGCAGGCAGCCTGGCTGCCATTGGTACCGAGGTATCCGTCTGCTCGGAGCTTTGCAGTCCGGGCTCACGTTCCTAGGCAGGTGGGCCAATGACACTAAGAACTTTATTAAAAAATAGACCTAGGCTCATCAATATACACCAATATAAAATCATTTCAGGGCGCATGACCTTTCAAAATATATTAGCTTGTATTTGGAATCACCTTAGCTTCCAGTCCACTGAAGTGCCTATGCAACGTGCAGAGCCACCATTGATGTTGCTTGTACTGGATCAGCAACCTCTCACCCTGCTTTGAATGAGGAAGAAGGAAAGGGAAAGGACACACAATCCCCTTGGCTCCTTGTGCTAAGAGCAGTTGCAGTCCCACTCCTGGCACTTGGGACTGCATCTGTGGGTCTCCCCTGATGGGTCTCCTGTCCATTAGGGTTTGCTGTGTGTTGCAGCAGGAGACTTCTTACTCTGCCCTGTCTCGCTGCTTGGTAAGAAGCAAGAATGCCTTAATACAGAAAAGCTGCAGCTTTCTAAATACTGTTACACCTCCTATTCTAAATAATGTTACGGCTCCTATTCTAGATTGCATCCTAAACCTTGCTGGGGGATGGGGCCAGGGCAGCTGCTGCTCCTGTACCGGGTCCTGATGCCAGCTGGGTCCTTGGCACTGGAGGCACTTTCCCAGCCCCAGGAGGTCCTGTGCCCAGGGAGTAGGTGGTATCATTTCAGAGATATCTCCCCTTGAGCCCAACTCAGCTGATGTGAAAAACAGCTTTGTTCCTCCAGGGAGCTTAACTAACATTTCCCTGCTGTGGTTTGACTGACAAACCGAAACGTTTCAAGTGGCTCCTCACCTGTAAGGAGGACTGGAAGAGTGATGCACAGAATTTGGGCTGCAGTCAGCCCCTTCAGTCCTGCTCAGTGAGTGTGGTATGTGTCTTTTAAAAAGCAAAAGGCGATTCTGGATTTGGGTGGCAAATACTTGACTTGCTGGTAGGCTTAACCACATTAGCTTCCTGACTCCAGGTTCTTTGCTGTAGGCATTGGATATACGACTTTGCTACTCTTTTCAGGCCCACTCTGTTGTTTGGTTTTTTGGTTTTTGTTGGGTTTTTTTTTTATATTACTGTGTACATTTATGAGTGAATTGATTCATATATATTTCTGAGAAGAAAAGTCATTTTTATAAACGCATGGATGCATATAACAAATTAAACTGGTATATTAAAAATAGCAACATCAAAAGAGCTCTTATCCAGCTAAAGAGACTATACCACAAAATGGCTTTATTGAAAAAGTGTCGTGTAATGCTCATTTCATTCTTGTAAACAATGCATCTTTTTAAATGTGGACTGCAAAAACTACACACAATACTTTGGTTCAGGAATCTGCTGGCTGATTTTCTGAATCACTGTTTTTAATATAGGGACTGTGGGCGTCTAAAAAGGGTTCTATATATAATTCTGAAGAGCCATCTCATTCAGTTGCTGCAACTTATTTTACCAGTTTCTCCTGATTCATTTTTTTCTGAATACTGAGCATTTTAAGAGCACAGACTGAGCAAAAATGCTCTATATAGATCATTATAGTTTGCAGCTCTGTGACTACCCAAGAGGTTATTATATCTCAAGCAGTGAGAAACAACTCTCACCGAGTAAGAAATTATTCCGTTGTGCAGTATTATTAAAGCAATTAGAAATCATACTGTGTACAAAATACCAGATCTCTAGGTAGCAATTTCTGGGGTTGTATCATGCCTACTTAAGTGTGTAGCTACCTCAAAAGAAGTACTATGTTAACAATACAACCATTTTTAAACCAATAGACTGACAGATTCGGAAAAACAACAATGTACTGTAATTGCAATGCACCTTTCCATTGGCTTTAGACATCTCAGTTCCCCGTTCCAGAATTCTCCCTGCCATTCACAAACTCTCCATCTGGTCAAGGAGAGTGAGGTACATTTCTTGGAAACCCATCACAGCAGTATTTTATAACACGGAGAAGAAGTCCGCAGGAAGCAGGAGGTAAGAAGCATTTTCCTTCCATAGCACTCCTGACTCAAACTGCTGCAAAATGCCCAAAACCTGGTCTTGCATTTTTCTTGGCTAGCACAACAGACTGCCATAAAACTAAGCAGAGCATTTCCAAATATTTCTTTCTGAAGACCTGTAGTCAGCCTTTTTCTTTACAAAATTAGGTTGTATCAGCATATTAACTTGAAGCATCATGTTAAACCCGGCTTTGCAAATTATATAGACAGGGGTTAAGAGGGCCAAAGCTTAACAATTACCCAACTCTTAGGGTGGATCTCCTTTATAGGCAGAAGCAGAAATAGACTAATTTCTTTCAAAGTCAGTTAGAATACTTCTATTGGTATCAGCTTCATTCGATAAGCTCTTAGGCATTTTAGAGTTATATTAATGAAAAAAAAAGTCTCAGGACATGCCAGCGCGGTATGGAGGTACAAAAGCATCATTAATATCTACCCAAAATTCACATGGTCAGCACCAAATATGAACACAGAAAGAATCTTGAATGATTCTGGGATGTGGCTGCTTAGCTAGAAAATATTTTCTCTAAAGAAGCAGGAAATCCATGATATGTGCTGGTCCGGAGTTTGAAAACCACGCTCGGCTGTTTGCAGGTCGGCACATCCACACTCTAAACTGGTTTAAGGCCCAGAGAGCAGAATGATATTACATCAGTGTTTCCTCACAGTATAGGAGTGAGGACATGACTCTTGTACTCATCCCTTCATAACTGTTCAATACGTCTGGCAGACAGCCCATCACCAAAGTCTGAGGTCAGTGTGTCCTGCCCCATGGTCCTGCGTGTCCCGCGTCCCTGGGGAGGCAGGAGACACGCTATGAGTTAAGTCTTGGTGACCCTTCTCCACAGCTACACCCTTCAGATATCACTGAGGGATTTGTTACCATACACTGAAATCACCAGGTGGACTTGGGGGGGCTCAGGAGCACCTGTGACGGGCGGATGGATGCAGTCTGGCCCAGGAATCCCAAGGGTCTGGGAATCAGTGCAAGTCACTGTCTGACACGGGGCCTCCTCACTATAAAAGCATCCATAAAAGCCCCGGTGTTGGAGGGGAAGGAAAGAGCGAGCGTGACAGAGGCAGGAAAGCACAAACATTTCTGTATGTAATGTCTACATTTCATAAGGCTTTCTGTTACCATGGCAATGAGCATGGTATAAATACCTAGACAGATCTCCCTTGTGGCAGTGCATTCTGCTGCTCCTATGCTGCAGGGCCAGTCTGTGTACAGACATTTTGATGGGCTTCTTCAAACCCTCTCTGGTAAAACTGTCAATGATTTTGTTCAATCTCAAACAAATACAGTGAGCAAAAGCGCTCTTTCAACTTCATTCACCACAACTTACTTTCTGGCCCCTCCAAATAAGCAATTATTTTTTTTAACATAAAGATGGAGGATTACATCCTTATTAATTTGTATTCAGGCTAAATAATCAATAGGAAGAGCTGAATTCTGGTTGCTTTAGTTATATTTGAAGTCAGACTAAGCATAAGCATTTCCAATAACAGTTTAGTGCAATCAAAACTGCAACTGCCATTCAATTCTGAGTTGTAAAGGAGTTTTATCAGATCCAGGTTAGCCAGTCACAGAAAAGCATAACCTTAAGCTAAGTGCAATAATTAAAAAAAAAAAGTGCCTGTTTCATAACACAGAAACCCTTCAATTGATTTTTCCAGGATGTGTGCAGTCTTGCATGAGATGCAGACAGAGATAGGTGGATTTTGTTTTCAAATATTGAGCATGATCCTATGCATGGAATCTAAACACCTTATTTTTAAAGGCTCACTGCCTCCTTATTCATTTGGCAGGTATGGTAATGGCAGTGACCAAATTTTCCAGGACATCTCTTTTCCATTCACCCCCTTCTTTTTGAGTGTACAACTGAAAAGAGGAAAATGAAATAGCGGAATATGTTCCCTTATATTATATCTGTGCAGGAAGACTAACTACTTCAGATGGGGAAAAAGTGTGTCTTCACTTTGAAATGAGGTTTGCTCTTACACTGAGGTAGCTAATTCAAATCCAAGCTAAGCCAAGAGAGTTGGTATTTTCCACATAAATTAGCTGGGTAAGTTACGTACGGGAATCCTACATAGGTTAACCCAACCTGTTGTGTGGAAAACACAATAAAAATGTCAAGCTGCCTGATTTTATCTTACAATAGTTAACAGAGGATCGAGACAAAATGAGAACGACAGAAATGTGCCTTGAAAGAAATCCATACTAGGATGGCTCTCTTCTCGTACTCTTCCAGTCCCTGGTAACAAGCATGTAATATGGAAACAGATGGGGCTGGGAGCCGGAGGGGAGTCATGGAAAAGCCAGGCAATGGGATGAAAGAAGCTTTCCCGGTACCAACACCGCATCACTTCTGACAAGTTGAAGTTTTCCAGAGCAGCACTTATTCTCCCTTTAAATTCTGAATGATAGAGGCAAGAGGTCAGTACAGCCCATATGTGAGGGGTTTTCACAAAAAATTCACAAAAAAAGTGAATGCCCCACTTAGCCTAATTGGGATGGGTTTGCAGCTGATATCATGAAGACTAATACTTTATCAATTCCAATTGCTTGGCCCTCTTAAGATGAGTCCGAACTTCTTCCTCCAGCAAAAGTGTTGTTTCTTCCATCTCCTCACTCTTCATTTCTAAGGCAAACAATTAAAAGTAACGAGGCAGAGCAAGAGAGAGCACCAAAGGAATTTGGAAGAGGAAAATCTGTGCTGGCAGTAAGTGAGAACTAGTCAAGATGTATGTTTATCACACTGAGTATATTTAAGACAGAGTTCTAATAGAAATGTACTGTAGTCACACACTAAAACTGAATAACAGGTCATACAACTCTTCACACTAAATAATGTTCTGATCCTGCAGTACTTTTAAATTGGAAACTCATCCAAGTTTCAACTGAGAAGCTGAATTGACCTGTCCCTGGACACAGGTGAGGTGATTCATACAGTGACTGGAGGGGGAAGGGGTCATTGCATTAGTTACTTCCGTTTGTGATATGAAAATCACCTTCTCCTAATTGATTGCTTAACCAACTTTCATTTCCATCTGCCGCCCTTTGACCACGATAGAGCATAGGCTCACAGAATGGTTTGGGCTGGAAGGGACCTCAAAGTCCATCTAGTTCCACCCCCCTGCCATGGGCAGGGACACCCTCCACTAGACCAGGGTGCCCAAAGCCCCATCCAACCTGGCCTTGAACACTGCCAGGGAGGGGGCATCCACAACCTCTCTAGGCAACCTGTTCCAGTGCCTCACCACCTTCATAGTGAAGAATTTTTTCCCAATATCTAATCTAAATCTACCCTCCTTCAGCTTAAGGCTTAAGCTTATCTCTTGTCCTATCACTACTTGCCTTGTAAACAGTCCCTCTCCAGCTTTCTTGTAGGCCCCTGGAAGGCTGCTCAAAGGTCTTCCTGGAGCCTTCTCTTCTCCATGCTGAACAACCCCAACTCTCTCAGCCTGTCCTCATAGGAGAGGTGCTCCAGCCCTCTGATCA
>VXBL01003720.1:448229-510860 GCA_013400195.1 Aramus guarauna
CACTGTCAAATGCTTTGCACAAGTCCAGGTAGATGACATCAGTTGCTCTTCCCTTGTCCACCAATGCTGTAACCCTGTCATAGAAGGCCACCAAATTTGTCAGGCATGATTTGCCCTTAGTGAAGCCATGTTGGCTGTCACCAATCACCTCCTTATTTTCCATGTACCTGAGCAATTTGCAGGAGGATCTGCTCCATGATCTTGCCAGGCATAGGGGTGAGACTGACTGGCCTGTAGTTGCTCATGTCTTCCTTTTTTTCCTTTTTAAAAAAAGGGGTTCTGTTTCCCCTTTTCCAGTCAGTGGGAACTTCACCGGACTGATGGAGAGTGGCTTAGCCACTTCATCTGCCACTTCCCTCAGGACCCATGGATGCATCTCATCAGGTCCCATGGACTTGTGCACTTTCAGGTTCCTTAGATGGTCTTGAACCTGATCTTCTCCTACAGCGGGTGGTTTTTCATTCTGCCAGTCCCTGCCTTTGCCTTCTGCGACTTGGGTGGTATGAGTAGAGCACTTGCCAGTGAAGACTGAGGCAAAGAAGTTGTTGAGTACCTTAGTCTTCTCCATATCCTGGGTAACCAGGTCTCTCGTTTCAGTCCAGAGAGGGCTCACATTTTCCCTAGCATGTATGTGGCTACACAGTGTGTGGCTTATACCTGCTTCTTAACAGTGAAATAGATTATGGAGGCTATTCAGTGGATTCAAACAACTCAAAAAGATACGGAAAATGCTTGTGCTGACAAAACACTTCTCAGCCATTGGCTTGATTCTGATCTGAGACCTATCATCTCAGCTGAAGCCAACTGAGACGCGAAAATGTATGAAAAATATTTTCCTGATCACCTGGTTCTTTCAGGCATTAACTACTTCTAATAATGAATATCCCAGTCAGACCGATAGTCTATCTAGCCCGGCACCCCTTTCTCCAATAATGGCCAAACCTGGATGCCTAGAAAAGTTTAGAAAAAGAGGGCAAGCATATTCCAAACATTTCCCTGTCTCTATCAGTCTATAGCTCAAGGATTCGCCTGTTCTTATACTCCTGGGACAGATTTCCCATACCATGAGGATATTCTTTCTACAGGGCCAAGCATCTGCCTGCAAGCTACAAGGACTACAGTTGCTCCTTGCTTTTGCCCCGTATGCACTTCCACACACTCCCCTGAACATCAGAGGCAGCATTTGCCAAGGAAGGTGAATGCGGCTCAGTAACTCTGAATGTTTGAGTGCCCCCAGAGACCTTCCTCGTGCGGGGACTTTCCCTAGCTATTTGTCTAATGGCAGAGAAAGGGCTGTCCCTAAGAGCCGAGACTGCTGCTTTCATGAATGAAGTACATACATGTGTATGTACTGATAAAGGCTCCATCATCCCAGGCCATGCCTGTTAAATTTGGGCATAGTCCACCAGAAGGAAACAGTATGTTTGCAAATTAGGATATGCTAACCAGAGACATGAAAAACCCCCACCCCAAAACCTTTAAAAACAATCTAAAAAACATACTACACTTAGGCAAGCATAACAATTTAAAAAGTGAATTTATGGTGAGTGATAAATAAAAAATACTAGGTATGAATTGAAGAGGGTTTTTTAACATTTCCTTTCCACGCAAGCAGAATGTTAATTGTGTCCCTGATGTGCCAGTATCAGTTACGCACAGAGAGAACTTCTCTAAGTGTTTTTTAAGTCAGAACACATGCACCAAGATGAACACGCTGTTGAGGTAGGAACACCATCGCTTCCCTAAGAGTGACAGCGTCACGGCTATCAGTGACACACTCTGTAAACAAAGACGTATTCTTCCACAAAGCCTTCCCAGTAACTCTGGGAAGCTGCAGGCAGGATATTCTCTGATGTCACATACTCTGATGTGCCAATATCAAGGGCATAAACCCCAGGATGTCCCAGATATGGTCCTGCGTTAGCTTGGTGGCCAGACAGTTACCCTTTTGTGTAGGCAGGCTTTTGTGTACCTATCAGAATTGGAACACGGAACCCTGGAGCATTAGAGATGGTTTTATAAACAGCAAGAAGGGGAAAAAAATGCAAGTCTTTCCTTTTCTCCATGCGATTTCAGGACTGTGGGTGAGTTGGGCATGCCTTGCCGTGGACTTTACAGTGAGTAAAGGCATTTTTTCCTCTGCTGTTATCACCAAGAGGTGATATTCATGTGACTGCTCTGCATTCAGCTGGCACCTTTGACAGTCTTGCCTGCACTCTGTCCACCAGCACTTGGAAGTGGCCTCTAACCTCAGATTAAAGGGATGACTCTAAAATGCCTGTGCGTGCTGCTGCCTGACGGCTAGCTGCCCCATCGAGTCTTGCCCGTAGGAAGGTTGTGGTAGCCTAGGAGAGTACTGCTACAGGTAGATAAACACATTCAGAAAGAGAGTTTGTGATGATTTGGGGCAAAAGCCAGAATCCGCAGCAAACTAGGACTATACCCGTAAGAATTAATAAGGGAAACATTTTGCCTAATGGCAGAGGAGATTTTAAAATGGACAGAGAAAGAAGAAATATTTTTGCAAGATACTAAAACCTAAAAAAAAATAACAACTATCCTTTTGCACCAGCATCCATAAAAATATACTTCATAATCCCGGGAAATTTGATAAGGTGCTCTTCTTACTGTGCTGTTACATCCCTTGACATTAACTATACAGGCAGCAGTGTATGTGCGCATACAAGCAAGCGTGACAGCACTCAGGAGGACGAGAATGGATCTTCTTTCTTTCTGACTGCTTTTTAATGAATGAAAAATGAAAATTCAAAGCTTTGCCGTGTGATACTGATCTCCACATTTGGCATCTGGGATTGATTCTGCAGGCCTGCTGTGTGCGGATCCCCCTCCACATCTCTGCCAGAGCCGCAGGCGCTGGGAGTGCGGCATCCAGCCCCAGGTGCTGCTGTGTTCCTGCTTCCTGGGGATATCGTCTCATGATAGCCAGGAGGAAAAACAAAACAAAAATCCAACCAGGCAGCTGAGGAATTGGCTTACAGAGTTAAAATTCAGAATAGATTACAGCAATGCCTGACTACAAACCTATTGCATTTGCTAAATATTTAAGCAGATAACGCAAATAATTGCAGCTAAAACCAGTTCCTTCTGAGAAAAGAATACAGAGCGACAGGACAGGATACTGTTTGGCTTATGTTAGGCATATTAAATGAATCATAGCCAGTGTTGATAAGTCTGTCAATCCACAAGATGGAAAAAAAAATGCCTTAAAGGAAATAAGCGTAGCAGGAAAAAGAAAATCTGTATTCAGGACGGTGCTCTGGGTACTGGATTGCAGCACTGATGGAGAGAGTGGAAGTGAAAGGGAGAAGCACATGCTATTCCATATTGCTGTCCTGATTATCAGGCAAGGTGGATGAAGCAGTGTGAATTATTTAACTTCAAACAGATGTGTAAATAACAAGTAAATGTTATCTCTCATCCTCTTAAGATTTTTGATAGTTTTTTTTAGAATTAAGAATTGAGAAACATACAAGGACGCTGACAATGATATACCTGGAAAAGAGTGCAGAGCAGCCACCTCTGTTATTCCTCATGGATGCTGTACTCAACACAGCGATGTGAAGACAATCCTTACCCGAAGGAGAGGAGGGCACTGACAGAGTGGTGTTCTAACTCCACTTCTGTTGTTCTAGCTGAATAAGGTAGCATTTTTAAAAGCATCCAAGTGCAGTTCTGGGAGAGAAGTCAAGCGTCTGAGTTAGCTCCATGTGGTGCCAAGACTTAATAACCCCTGCTGAGAGGCAGGGCCATGTTAACACGACTGTACAGGCTTCTGGACTGGAGCTGGATAGTAAGCTTTATTTTCAGAGTTACTAGGTGCCATACAAAAATAAATATTTAGACATCTACATGTACAAATGCACACTTGATAGGTTTATAGAAGTGCTTATGTAGTTAGACACCTGCTCTTAAATCAGTGTGAACCTTAAGGAATGAAATCCTTCTAGAAATCCCACTGAGCACGGTGTTTGGTCTTCCACCTAAATATTCTATAAGATCTGGCCCACTGACTGTCAGTGAGGCCTTAAGTACTTGTATGGCTCAGTTCTCTCTGAAAATGCAATGGGGGGTTCTGTCTCATGTAAATACATTTATTATTTTTATTGCTTTCCGCCACCTGAAAAAGAGATCAAACTGAAGATAACGCCCATAATCTCTAACAAAGCGGCATTTTTACTGCTGCCCATAGCAGCCTACGGCCAAGACTCACTTCCTCTTCCATTGCTTCAAGACATTATGCTGCGAGGATGAACAGAAGATGTCCAAAGCAAGGAAAGATACAGAAAGGTGGTGGCACATCCAGGGCAGTGTCAGTATTGGCCACAGTCCACGGTCACAGGCTCAAAACCACTTGGTAGGGCTGGCCGTGCTGCTGCACAGCCCTGGCACAAAGCAAGCTCACGCAGCACGTCAGTGATGTCAACCCATTGGGTCCTACAGAAAGCAGTATTTTCTGCAGGAATGGAGGGCAATGTCCTTTGAACTTGCAGGGACGTTCACAAGCCATCCTGGATTCACAAAAATGTGGCAACTGCCCACATTTTCCTTTAAATTTTCTCCTCCTTCTTGGATTAACTTGGGTAACCTTGGGCTTACGTACGCATCTGCGACAAACTCTTGAAGTGAATTGCTGGTCTGGCTGTCAATAACAGGCAGATGATGGCCTGGCCTACTTTATATGTTAACAACATCTCACAGCTGAATAAAGGGTTGATTAAGAGCAATCAGTGTAGAGCAATCTGTTGAGACTGTTCTACCTGTGACTGATAGGCAGACCGTGCCCCTTTCTCACCATCTGAGGGATTTGCACCTGACCAGAGTTATAAGTGTATTTATGAATTCCAGGCTTTATTATTATAATTCCCTATTCCTGCATATACAATTGCCAAGTTTAAAGTGAAAATCGACTCAGAACATCACATCTTCTCAAAGGCACAGCCTGCAACCAGCAAAACCTCATCCTTTATATCCTGTTCTCTCCTCTGCTGCTACCCTGAATACTGCAAAAAATTGAAAAATCCTATTTTCCTTTCCAGTGCTCTCCAGGGGACTGGACAATCTACCCAAGGGCTGGCTGCACAGCATGTCATTTGGATCTCCCACAACAGCTCCAATGGACAACTGTGAAGAGTAAGTTCGTGTCAGGGCAACAACTGGATCTTTTAGAAGTGATCAGGAACAAGCAACACTTGTTTTGAAGGGAAATTCAAGACAATTTCTTTAGCTCTAGCCCTACTATTCATGATTTGTGAGGTATACCCCTGAAACATGGGCTAGATCCCTACAAAGAATGCTATAGAGCCACATACTTAGAAAGGCAAAAGGAAATTGTACGCACACAAAATACACAGATATGGACATACATCTGTTGTGGTTTAACCCAGCAGGCACACCATATAGCCGTTCGCTCACTCCCACCCAGTGTGGGAGAGAATCGGGGAAAAAGAAGTAAAGCTCCTGGGTTGAGTTAAAGACAGTTTAATAGGACAGAAAATGAAGGGGAAATAATAATAATAATAATAATAATAATAATAATAATAATAATATACAAAACAAGTGATGCAGAACGCAATTGCTCACCACCTGCTGACTGATGCCCAGCCCATCCCCGAGCTGCAGCTGCTGTCCCTCGGCCAATTCCCCCAGTATTTTGTTCAGCATGATGTCATAACGTATGGAATATCCCTTTGGTCAGTTGGGGTCAGCTGTCCTGGCCGTGTCCCCTCCCAACTCCTTGTGCACCCCCAGCCTGCTCGCTGATGGGTCAGTATGAGAAGCTGAAAAGTCCCTGACTTAGTGTAAGCTCTGCACAGCAACAACTAAAACATCAGTGTGTTATCAACATTATTCCCATCCTCAATCCAAAACGCAGCACTATGCCAGCTACTAGAGAGAAAATTAACTCTATCCCAGCCAAAACCAGAACATCTCTAAGCATTCTTTAAAAAACTGATCAATCTTCCAGGTACAATAATACAATCTTATACTCTGGAAATATACAAAGGTTTGAACTACTTCAGAAAAAAAAAAGAGAGGACTGCTGCAGTGTTAGGATTACTGATAATTAAACAATGCAAACACCACTGATAATTAAACAACTTTTTTTTTTCTATATTTATCCATTTAATAACACAAATGTCTTTCTGCAATCAGTTGAATACCAGCTGTACATGCCCCATCCTGAAGGGCAAAGCTGGCAGCCTGCGTGGTTCTTAACACAGCGCAACGGGCACATTTCACCTCTGGAGCAAGAGGTGGGAAATCTCAAGGGAACATTGCATCCCTTCTGCACTGAGAAGTTCACCTCATGCTCTTGTGCAGAAAATGTCTCAGGGTTCAGTGGAGTGGCAAGGGGCCAGTGGCTCAGCTATTTGATGAAGGTAATGGCTAGTGTCTTCCATGGAGCAGAGGATGTACCTGAGAGGATACAACCACTATCAACCCTGAAATGACACTTCCAGCCTTGCTTTCACGAGGGGGAAGTTTCTCCTGTGTTGCTTTATCTAAAAGCCAGCAACTCAGTTGCACAGGCCCCTGAGGGTCCATTGATTATTTTAAAAGGCGCCAGGAAAGGTAATTATGAACAGAGAAATCCTTAG
Source organism: Aramus guarauna (assembly GCA_013400195.1). Lineage (NCBI taxonomy): Eukaryota > Metazoa > Chordata > Aves > Gruiformes > Aramidae > Aramus > Aramus guarauna. The sequence continues at coordinate 454,850 of VXBL01003720.1, forward strand.
GGATCTGCAAACTAAAAAAAAAAAATCACAGGTTTAGGCTGCTGCCCCCTTCCTTCCTCCCTTGAAGCCTCTACTGGCAAGGTATGGAAATGCTTTCAATTATCTCCAAAAAATGGCAGAAGATGAAGGCATTCGGCACCCTGCACAATCAGTTACTCAATGTCCTTACCCTCCCTGGGGCTCTGCCACTGACAGCAAAAGAACTGATGGCTCCTGCTGCTCCCACCAGCCTGGTTCTCTGTGTCATCCACCTACACACACTCACACATTCATTCTCTCCCTCATCATTTATTCATTCAATTTATTTATTTATGTAGGTCATTTTCAGTAGTAGTTTTACAAATAATGGCGGAAGTGAAAAGAGCAAGAGAGAAACAAAGTTAGGGAGAGAGCTGGCAGCACACAGGGAACGGGAGGGGAAATTCTACTGAAAACAAGGTGCATGCTAGAGGATTGTTCCTGATTTTCTCCTCAGGCAGAGCCCGAGCAAATTCTATGTGAAATCAGCTTCACCAACCTTTGCTCGACACTGACTTCGCACAGCACGAACTGGTGTTCGTGCTCTGCTCTCTGGACTTACGTGGCCTTTCTGGTTGTACTTGATGTTTTTAGAGCTCTCAGAAGACTACTGCATTTAAGGGCCATTATTTTGGTTTTCCCAGCATTTAGTCATTTAGTCATTAACTGTGTTTTAAAGCTTTAATCCACAGGGGGTCTTAGCAGTAAAGAACAGGCATATTTACATTGCCTAACCTATGCGTCTAAATTAGATTGCTTCCCTTTATTTCCTTTTTAACCATCCTCTAAAGAAACTCCCTTTTCTACATTGACTCCACAGGAACTTCAAGGAAACTACCTTCTTAAAGATGTGATCAGACAAGGTGAAATTAGCTGATCTTAAGGCTTTCCGTCCTTGAAAGAAGCAGTCTTGTTCCTTCACTTTGCATGCTTTTTCCTGTCTTTTTCCTCTTCCTTCCCCTAATTCCACCTCTACGTCCCCCACCCATGCTTACTTACGGCACTTTTGACACTGACCTGACCCCACGCTGAGCTGATTCAGCTCACTGAACTGGCAGAAAATAAATCCAGAGAAGTAAAAAAGGGACAGTTTTCTGATGGGTTAATGAGCTGGATCAGCTCAGTGAATCTGAATGTCAGCCCAAGGGTGAGTCAGGATCCTGTAGGAGGGAGTGTGAAGAGCAAGGAGGATTGACCCTTTTCGCAGCAGAAAGTGATCAAAAGAGCTCAGTTTGTCTTCACTAATGATATCCCTAGTTGGGAATATAAAACAGATGCATGGAAATAGAGGGAATTTATCCTCACTGCTCTAGCTATGCAATAATGATTTTATATTTCATTTTCTTTCCCTTCTATGCTCAACTGGCACGTTCTACCACAATTCATAACATGAGAGACCCCCTTCAAGCAGGGCACTCTGTACCTCTGGGAAAACCTGTCACTCAGGATGTTACAGCAAATACATGAAACACTGAAAACCATTAAGTACCAACTACAACCTGCCCTGTTACAGACTCTAGTGGAGGAGCACGTAAGTGGAGCTAAGAGCAGCACAGTTGTCAAACTGTAGAAGTGATTCCTCTCTGAAATGAAACCTTGGCTGCTCCATCTTTTGGTATCTTCAGACCAAGACTGGACACTTTCTTCAAGATACACTATGTCAAAGACAAGGTATACCTCATTGAACATGTTATGCTCAGAAACATGGTTAGTTCAGTGAAACTGAAGGGTCTGTGATATATAGGAGGTCAAAGGAGATTATTTTACATTCCATAAATCTGTTAAGTACAGATTACACAAAGGAAAAAAAAGGGTCTAAACAAGACTTTTTGGGTAATGAGCACAACCAATTCCCATTGTTCTTCCAAAACAAAGGGGACTTCTCCCTATGCCCTTCATCTTGGACGAGTAGTTTGTCCCTACCGATACCACCATCCTCCATCTAACAGGAGGAGAGCTCCCTTTCTTTTCATCTGTGGACACAAGCACTGAACCAGCAATTACAGAAATTGCAGGTCGTCTCTCTGTTTAGAAGAGTAATTTCTGAATGTATGTGTGGCATCTCAGCATTCTCTTAGCAATGTACTGGAAATGCTTTTGTCATTTCTGCTTCTCCCACGACAGTGAGAAATTATGTGCTCTGCCCCAGCCCTTCACGCTCAGGCTGTGACGGAAGCACATGCAGAGTGCACACTCCAAAGGGTGCAAGATTACACACTAAGTGGAGACCTTTGAGTCCTTCAAAATGTAATCTCCATTCTGATCACAAAATTTGTGGAAGATACTCTATTTCAGCGAGGCACTCAGCCTCTCTTCATGGGTTAAGCAGAAATACGTTAATTTCCTAACTTCATTATAACTTTTTACATTCAGAATGCATGCAGAAAAATACAGTCTGAACTACAGATATTAAAGTGGTAGGTGCCTGCCCTAGCACTAGGCTTGATTAAAAGCACCTTTTTGTAAGACTCCTTAAACCAGAGTCCTCCAGTGTCCTAATCAGCATCCTAGTTAGCTCTCATTCCCATCAGTCATGAGAAGTTATGGATGATGTTTCTCCTCCCTCAATTTAAAAACAGTCTGGCTTCCTCTGGCTTGCTACAGTTTCTTCATTTCTCTAACTTTCTCCCGTTTTCCTATGACTAACATATTTTTTTTCTGAGTCAAAACTTGTGACTTGAGTCTGGTTCTGTAGCAAGTTGGTTTCCTGTTGCAGCATCACACGTTAAGGCAAACCACATCTGTTCAGGATGGACCCATATTGAGAACAGTTATTTCTGTGTTGTAGAAGATTATCAGTCATTGAGAGAAAGGGCTCAGATGACTCCTTAAAAAATTAGGAGAGTAGGGAAGTCCGCCTGACATACTGAGACCCTGGAGTCAGATTGGAGAAATACCATTCGCAGGTTGCTCTGCTTAGGGGAGTTCATCGCTTCAAGAGAGTTTGAGAGTTTTGTCTGAAAATGAAATAGCGGTCTGAAGGGAAGGACTAAGCAGACTATCGAATGAAATTGTTCTGGGATGGAAGACAGGCTTTCCTACTTTGGGGGTGGGGGACGGAGGGAAGGATGACAGCCCCCATCTTCAGTGCTCTTTGAAACTCCTCTTGCACTTTCTGAGTATCATGATATATGACTCTTATCACAGGAGAGAATGGCCCTGGTCAGGTTCAACCCTCCCTGCTGCTATGTACCGCGTTCAGAGACAGACACCTCCGCTCCCTGTGTCTGTGCACGTGCACAGGAGCTCTATTCACATCAGCCTCTCCGGGCATCAAGATCAGATGGAGTTCAAAGCATGAGAAAAGTCTAAGTTCTCCCATACTCAGGCACCCACGTAAAATGCTTACAATTGACAAACACTTGCTGTGCCATTTGCTTATCCTTTTGCCTCCCTCTCCAAGAGGTGGGTATACAAGTTACCAGCACAGTGAAGTCCTAGAAACAATTTCCTGGTTTAATGTAATGCTACAAACAAAGCAGTGATATAATACAAACATAAGTTGTGAATCTCTTTACCAGACAAACTTTGGGGTAAAATGGAGAGGTCCAGATGAAGGCTCAGACTCAGCACTCTCTGGGGAAGCTTTCATTGTTTTCTTGTCACATTTTAGACTGATAAATACTTCTTATGTAGAGATTTCTTGCTATTTTCTGACTGGGTTAACTGCAATTAAGCTAGAACTTCTTTGCATAGAGAAATGGGTCTGACTAGCTATTCTGCAGCAGAATTTTTGCACTAGAGCACCATGTGGTCTCTTTTCTTTCACCTTTTAGAAACGGATTAAGCTAAACTACAAAAGGACACTCTTCATACAGAATGAAAGGATCTATGCAGTGAAAGGTGCAGAATAATCACGTTTTAAGTGCATATGTTCACTGATTTCACAGCAGCTTTCCCATGTACACAAACTCATTCCTAGAAAAGTTAGATTTCTTTTTATCTACATTCTACCAAGCCGCAGGAAGAGGAATTGGTTTTGGTTTGCATGGTTTTTCTCCAGAAAATCTTCAGTGGGGCATTACTGTCCCTTGTTCTAAATTCTTACTTCTTGCTGTACTGGTATTTTATGTAGTGTACCTCTGACTAGTGCTCTGTGAGATGCTAAAGAGAGAAAGAGGGAGTTTTTGTGTATGTCTCTGTAAGTAAGCACATTATATATTTAGAAAAAAAAAAAATCATCAAAAAGACTTCTGTAAGTTTTTCCCTTCCAGAGCAGCCTTAACACCAACTACCTGATAAGTCTAGTTCGTATGTTTGTGCAGAGCACAGGTTTCCAAAGGCCTGTTCCGGAGAGCCCTGATTAGATAATACATAACAGAGAGAAACCATGGTTTAGAGGACTTTGTTTTCATTTGCAGCTCATTAGAGGCAGCCCAAAGCTAACTTAAGCCTCCTGGCTGGGAGATAGTGGATCAAGATAAAACCAAGCACAGACAAAATAGGACTGTTTACACTTGATACAGCTGTACCCTGAGTTCCCACGTGATCAAAAAATAATAAGCTGCCGAAGGAAGAGGCACCGTCTTCAAAAGCCTCAAATCCCATCCATACAAATTGCTGCGATCCAGTACTTGCAGGGACACTTGCGCTACAAAACTGGTCAAGGGAGGTAGCTCTCTGGCAAAGCACCCTAAATCTATGAAGGTGACTTTACCCTCCTACAGTTTCAGATTACAAGAGGTTCAACTAGACCAAACTCTCATCGTGTCGCAGAGGATCAGACAGGGGCAAGCGGAGAAGGCAGGCCTTTACCAGTTCCATCTAGATTGCGACAAAGGGCGCACTAGTCAAATTAAAAAGGCCACCTTAGAGGCAGGGGAAGGAAGAGTGCACATTTTAACTAATTCAATTTCTAAATTAATTTAGTGAAATCAGTATAACTTTTATGTGTGACCAAGGCTTATTGTTGGAAAGCTAATTCTAAAATGAGAACTAGAGTGGTGTCATCCATTACAGAGGAGATATAGGCTGAAAGTACTGCTGAATTGCATGATGGCTTCTAAAAATACCAGAAGGCAAGGATTAAGTACAAGTGAGTTAATAAGGTGTTACACTGCATTCTGAAGGCTGCTGAAAATTAGCTGTGAATGTGCTTTTGCTTGTCCTAAATACACTGCAGAAAGACACCATATTTTTTTTCGCATCTCTTTCAGTCTTTGAGCTGTCATACTCTGAAAAGTCTGGCTCTGTAGGCACTAGAGGGAGAGAGATAGCTTTGCTGTTGCTCTTCTTTCCAATCGTGCTCTCAAGGAACCAATTTTAACAAGTGACGTGCAGAGGTGAAGCTCAGTCATTTCCCTGTACGATTTATTCAGTGTGCACTATGGCGCCATTGTACAGTGCAGTGTTTTCTGTTGAGAAGGCATTTTCACAAGAAGTGACCATTTTCATGATCACATCATTTCCTAGAAAAAAAACCCAAACAAACAAAAGACAGAAGGGGCTACAGCCTCCCCTGCTGAACTTCAACCTAAAATAAAATGTCACGAGGATTTACTGAGATTCTATGTTTTCTGCATTCCACAGTGCAGAAAGGTAACAATTTTTAGCATTTCAGAGACTCGGACAGCACTGCAACAAGCCACAGGCTGTCATTTCATCCCTTTGCAATCAGTGGGACTGGGAACCTTTTTCTTGTAAGCTAAAATATAGGTTCCACGAATTGTGGGCTGTATGCAGATCTCAGGATGTGGTCTGTGCTCCCCAAAAATCTCTAAACTGCTCACCCAGGTGTTGCTTGACACCAAAGGACCGGTATTCCTGCATTGCTACAGATGTAACATTCTGCCTTCTCACTGCACTTTTCTTTCCTTTCTTATGGACAGTGAGGAGTTGTGGGAGTTCACTAAGTCAACCAAGTTGGTGGTCACACAGCTAAACACGTAATCTGCTCTTCAGTCCCCAGAGCCAAACCTGCTCTGGCATCCCCTTTTGTCAAAGCTGACATCTTGGAGCTTTGTGACGGGGGTAAGAGTTTACGTAAGTTTCTCCTAACTGCTACAAAAAGTGCTGGTTTATTCTTCTGGGGAAGAAAAAAAAAAAAAAAAAGAAAAGAAATCCCATTCTAGAAGCTGTGCAAGAAGGAAACTTCTTGGGTTGCATCTTAGCCCAGGCACTTCCTTCACATCCAAAGTCTGGGTGGCAGCTCAGGAATAATTCTATGTGTCTTTACTTCTGAGAGTGAGGGTCAGCATTTAAACATTATCTGACCACAGCTGCAGATCTACAAAGCGTTTGCAATTAAGCATGTTCTGGTACCCAGCCTTGCTATAGAAGAACGTGAAAGTTTGCACTGTCTGAATGTATTAGCCAGCAATAGCTAAATACAATCAAGCTGTCTACTTCCAAGTTTAGGACAGAATACTTCACAGCTGCAGTCCTTTTCCCACTGGGTATGACTAATCAGATCTACTTCCCTGATACTCTCTCCGACTCTTTAGGTGTTTGTACAGATAAATCCTTTTGGCCAAAAGTACTTTTCTCTTGAAGTAAGTGCTCACTTTGTATTTTTCCTGCATATGTGTATTTTTCAAATTCTGTGAGTAACACTCAGTGTTAGACAGGGAGAAATCACAGGTTATGGATGACAGAGTCAAGTTGTTCAAGTCAATGACTGAACAGTGCAATTCATCACTTCACTGCCATGCGCTAGATCAGGGGTTCTTTCTCCTTAGTTAGCTTTTCAAAGATGTGGGGTCCAGAAAGGATGTTACTGTTTTGCTCCTCTTTCAGAATTACTTGTGAACAAAGCATTTTTTACCCACAGAAAAAAAATGCAGCTTGTATGGTGAAATAGTAAATTGAGTTGTAACTAACTTAATTACAAGAATAATGAAAATACACTCTTCTGAGGATAGCAAGGCCTTTCGCTAGCTTTAGTTCCAGTCTGACAGAGACAAACCAATTTAAAATTTACAGTGGATATCAACATTGTTAGTAAAGAGGCCTCAAAAGAAGCTCACACTAATATACTATGTTCAGCATTTAAAAAATCATCCATTTTGCATTATTATAAGAAAGGGGACTTTTATAAATTCAAATAAAATCAAAGATTCTATTTTATGACTTGGAGAATGTTTCTTTTCTTAAGTTGTTCACAATGTATAATTAGAACTATAGCGTACTTTACTACATGCTGCACAAGAGATTCTCTGTCTCACAGTGGCACACTGTCTCACAAGCCAGGAGTGACTGACAGAGAACTCTCAACCTGTTACTATACGTTTTCTACCATTCCAAAAATTAGTTGCCAAACTGAATCCTATGAACAAAGTAGATCAAAAAAAGAGATGTAACTTATAATTTTAAAACTCAGAAGTTTGGGGTTGTGGGGTTTTTTTAATTGGTTCCCTCTGTATCTCTTTTAATAAACAGGAAAAAAAGCAGAGCAGTGCAGTAACCAGCTACGAACACCCTTCCTCTAACACACACACACACACTTTGGCAAAGAATGCTCTATCGTAGGCAAAACAGCCCTGTACAATTCACAAACCAGGGATTTGTGTCATGAAATACTGAATTGTCAAGGAATAATGCAATCACTAATAAAGGTATAGGCCATAAAATCATTTGTGATTAAAAGGTCATCGATATTTTTCAACTGGACTTTGTCATAACATCACAGAAAAAGTCTCGTGTTCATACAAGTGCTACAATGGAAAAGTCTAACTATTTCTTGGCTATCGGTATGTGTTTGATGTATAGCGATGCATGGTATCTCATTAGAATTTAAATACATACCTTAACTTTTATTGAATACAAGGTTGAAGCTTTCTAAGTTCATCATATGCAGCACTGCAGTAACTGAGATTATGTGTGGGAACTCTCCCACACTCTATCTGATTTTCCAATGTCTTCTGAAAAGGATGAAAGATATCAAACTCTTATTACTCATAATTTATATAGGCATTTGGATATAATATTGCTAAATGTCACAACATTTTATAAATCAAGTGATTAACAAATCTTTGCATTATATTTGTGTGCTTTTTTTTTTATTAAAAGAATGCTTAAATGTCAAGTCCAAGAGGTGCCTGTGTGATTTAACAGTTCTCTGATAAAAAAAAAAAAAAAAAAAAAAAAACTGGCAGAGAAATGGAATGACCAAGCTGTAAAACACACACAGGATAGCTAGGAGGCTGCCTCCTCACAGAGTACGATACGGTCTACCTCCCTCCTACCGAACATTTGTCCCATGGCTCCAAAGAACTGTAAATGTTTAACTCCTCTGGAAACAGAAAGTCATCTGCTGTCCTTCCCATTAGCTCTACAACACTGTTAGCTCCACGGCTAAATATCAACAGGTTTTGACTGACCAACAAATCCCTATTTGTAGGTAGGCTTCTAGGCTCCCCATTATGGTAACAAAGAGGAGCCAATTTAAAATATTCGGCTGTATGCTTGGATAAATATTCATGTACAGAGGGGTGCAATCAGTACTGTAGCTATTTCACAAGTGGGAAAGCTGAAGCATGGAGAAGAAATGGCTTGTCTGGAGTCACAAAGTATATTAATAACAATGCTGGAAGGAGAAGCTGATGTTCCGATTCCTCAGTGCCATCTGCACTGGAAAGATTTGGCAGTACTTCTGGGCTGGGAATGCCAAGACTTTCTCGAGCATAAATGTCCTTTAAGCCAGACTTAAGCAGTGTGTTACAACAGCAGTACAATCCTAACATAGCAGACTACCATGCTGCTCTTGCAACCTGACAGACATCAACCACACAGCAGAGGACATGGTGCACGTAGCAGGAGTTGGCCAGGCTGACGTCTGGAGACAGGCAGCAACGCTGGGCAGCCCCTCGCGAGGGCATCACCCCGACTCTGGCGTCACCCAGATCCTCCTGCCTGGCACTTCCCCAGTTCCCCTGCAGCTCTAAGACCTTGCCCATGCTCCATAACAAGATGAGCCAGGCAGATCTGGTCATCAAGCTAAACATATGGGCCAGCCATGCCCCACTCATGCGGTCACTCGGCTGGACAGAGGTCACAACGCTGCACTGCGTGAGGTACTGCCTGTCTGCAAAAAAGCCTGAGGCGAGAGCCAACTGCATGCACGAGGCTTACCAGGCCTGTTCTCTTCCCATTACTACTAGAAAATTTGTCATCAGCTTTACACAGCAGAAGACTGAAAACTGCTGAATTAAGAGAATGAACACAAATGAAAGTACAGTAGAAATCTGTATTTAAGTAGCCTGAAAACCCCACATGAACACAGCCATCCTTCTCTGCCCCACAAATGGGCACTGCCTACCTCTTAGCAAAGAGCCAACAGAAAGGTGTGACAGTAATCTCAAGATTGTTAAAATGCCACCACTTTTAAAAAATGCTCAACAGCAGATTCAACAGTTCTGTTAAAATATCATAATCCCAGTAACTGGACAGTATAGAAACAGATCAACTATAGGTGATCAACTATAAACAGAAAAATAAACCACATCTATCAAATAAAATTAGATTACATTTTATGCTGAATTATCCTTTTATCCTTGCAAACTGTAAAATTCTGAAACTCACAATGAATCTCCCAGGGCATATAATTTAGTGGCACACACTACTGCAGGGAAGACTACAATTTGAATTACATTCCAGCATTATTCATTACTTCTGCTTGACTATTCTCTTGAAATGCACCATTGTATTGTACCTGGAGTTCAGTTTGTTATTTGGAAAATTGCATTTAAAGAGTGCTATTTACCTTAAAGTATTAAGACATTTCATTATCTACGTGCAATGAATTTGCCTATATAATGACTGCAGGCCTGACCCACGGTCCTCAATGGCAGTCCACAATCCGATATACCACTTTTCATCCATGCACTTAAATGTTAAGAAATTGAGGATCTGTAAGATTGCAGGAACCAACAGCTCCAGTCAGAACTGAAGCTTCATCATCTTCTTTTATAGCTTGAAAAATCCAACTTTGTTCATCACCCTTAGGGAGAATGATACAGTTACCTATAGCCTACCTAACAACCGTGCAATTACTTCATCAGGTCCACGTGAAAGCACCGCGTAGGGAGCCCTCTCTCCCCAGAAGTACCATTACTCTTTCCAGCAAACCCACTGCCCCAGCTTTCTCCCTTCCACAGTTTTGCCTTTGCCACCCCAATAGACTTCTGAAATCTATCTCCCATTCCTGTAAGCTGGGGTTTTGAATTTAAACACAATGCTCATCCTTCTTAGAAGCACTTGTATCAAAGAGCAGTAGCGCTGCCAACCTCAGAAAGGCAACAAGCAGCAGCAAACGTATGTATTTCTTTTTACACAACTATTATGTAGGCCAGTCACCTGATTTTTGAACTCCAGCTTAGTTAGACCAACTGATCTTGCCAGGTCTCCCAACAGCATGATGGCTGCATGCACACAAGTGTAAGCCTCGAGCTTCTGAAAGTTCTCTGCGGCTGCTCCTCCCTTCTTTGAGAACAGTATCAGGAGCTTCTTTCCTATGCAGCCAGGTGAGAGGAGAGTGCAGCAAGATCCCTGCCGCAGCCCTCTCCAAGAGGAGTGGAGAAAGGCAGCTGAGATGAGGAGATCCCCCCAACCCAGCTAAGGCTGAAAAATTCACCAAGACCAGCTCTTCTCCAAGCAAGAACAGCTCTAACAGGGGCAAAGTCAAATTGCATCACAATGATTTCCCACCTGCCTTTTCATCAACAAAGTCTGAGCCTGTGCCACTAAAATCAGTCCGAATTTTATTATGGACTAAATTAGAAGAGAGAAAGGGAAAAGAACAATAAAGCACCTGTATTTCTAAGTTACAGTTCTCACAGATAGCCTAATTGCATTCCAGTGTGTGTCAGTTGGTATTTTCTTCAACAGTGCAACTAGTTGGCCATAAAGTGGGTACATTGCATTTATTCATGCATATAAAGGGAGAAAACCCTATTTTCATGCACTTGGAAAAATGCATCTTTGCAATGGGGAGGCAAGAACTTACCATACACTAAGCTAATAACTCATTTGTAGCAACGTATGATTCAGACAGTATTTGTCATTCTATCCTTTATAGATTAATTTTTATAAACAGCACAAAGTAGGTATTTCTTTCACCTGTATTGAAAAAAAACCCTCCATCAACGTTAAATAAATAAAAAAAACAAAACTTCGGTCTAAACACATTTTAGTAGTAAAAAGATTCACAACAAACCACCAACGTCTACTCCCTGCTCTCAGGCTCCCAAGTTCACCTCACTGCTGGTGGAATAATCTGCAAAACTGTGGGATCCAGCTCCTTCCCATGGGGATGGGTGAGCACAGCACTCCACAACAGGGGGTCTCTCTTCTCTCCTCAGAGCCAAAGGCATCGGCTGGCAGCCGGTACAGCGGAGCTGGCGTGGGGTTAACAGTCCATCTTGCTCAATACACTGTTTTATACTCCACGGAGGTTATGGGAGAGCTTGCCTGCCGGTGAAGCTGCTCGTCAGCTGGCAACTGACTCATAACCTGGAGCCAGAAACATGCTCCCACGTAGGAACGCAGCCGACTATTCTTGTGGCTGGCATAGATGCCTTTTTTTTTTTTTTTTTTTTAGTATTATTAAACTGTTGGTTACACACTTCTCATGTTGCAAAACGCTTCCTTGTATTGTTTACTTTCCCCTTGGGAAGAGATGAAGAAGAGGTTTTTAAAAGTCTACATTTAATACAAAACAAGTAGGACTGTTTCTTCTTTTTATTAAACTTTGAAAAGCTTGGATAATTATTGGCTACGATGTGGCTATTCCAGGGATTTCTTTGTAATCTTAAGGCAAGAATTTCTGATTTAACACTTTAGTGAATCATGACGCCAAACTCCCCAGGATTTATGCTGTCCCTTCCCTCACATAGTCCACTCTGGTAACCAGTCCACAAAAAAATCCATCTTCCATTGTTTACAGACCTTCCCTCTCCCCTCAGAAGCATCAGTTAATCTGGAAGACAGAAATACGTAAAAGTTCCCATAGTTTTGCTTTTATCCCCAGATCCCACTGACCACTTCTGCTCCTCATCGCTCCTCTTCAAGCTTTAAGAGCGACATTAAAGGAGGATATACAGCTAGCCACCTCTAGCCTCCAGCACCCGCCATCGCTTTGCAAGCCTCACAAATGCTTCGCATTTCCCAAGTCATTAGAAAGGGATTAGCCGACCCAGCGCCTAACACAGCCCGCTGTTTCACTGACAGCCTAAAGAACCCCATCAAAGGCTCTTTGAGACGCTAAATCTGTAATCTGGTCCTCCTTCAGCCCGGATTTCATTAATGCGGCCAGATACAACGGGAGAGACATCCCTGTCGTGTCGCGCGTCCCGTCCCCCATCATCTTTCGCAGCTGTTTCCATCCGGCGCTGCCGGGAAGCACTCCAGGGGAGGCAGCCGGCTCCAGGCCCTTCTCCCACACCTCCTTCCCGAGCGCGGCGCCATTTCCCCTCCAGGCCGCGCCTAACCACCCTCCTCCACGCCGTGCCCCACGACGAGGCAGCCAGGCTCGGCCCCTCCAGCCTCCCCGCCACCAGACCGGCGCACGACGCGCAAAGCTGGACTCCCAAGCACAGGCCCACCTTCCCTTCCCTTCCCTTCNCCCTGCCCCGAGTTAGGCTTATCCCGGAAAGGTTCTCTTTCCGGTCCGCCACAGCTGTTCGCTTCCGGTTCCGTGCCCCCAACATGGCGGCGGCCCCTACGCCAAGCGGGCTCTGAGCGCTGCGGAGTCTCCTCGGTGCCGCTGCCTGTCCCAGCGCCTGCACCCGCCGCTGGCCTCCCCGCTCGCTCCGTACAGGGCGAGTCGGGCCGGGTGCCGGTGCCGCCGGGAGCGCCGGCCGTCCCGGGCTGCCGAGCGGTTCCTGCCCGGGGTTGAGGCGCTGCTGCTGCCGCCGCCATGGCGCCGGTGCAGCTGGAGAGCAACCAGCTGGTGCCGGCCGGTGGGGGCCCCGCGTCAGCCCCGGCTCCGCCGGCCCCCGGGGCCGTGACAGCAGCAGCCAGCCCCGGCTACCGGCTCAGCACCCTCATCGAATTCCTGCTGCACCGGACCTACGCCGAGCTCACCGTGCTGGCCGACCTGTGAGTGCCCCAAATTCCCCCCGGCCTGCTCCCGCGCTTCTCCCTCCCGGTTGCCAGGGCTGGCAGTACCGGCTCCCAGCATCCCGGGGGGATGAGGAGGCCTCGCCGGGGATCTGTTCCAGACCCCGGTCGGGGCTGGAGTGGGGTGAGGTGGTTGCTCCTTCCTTCCCCTTCTCCCACCCCGGGGAAATGCCCGGTTCATGCAGGTTTTTCTCTGCACGGGGCTGTGTTCAGGGGCCTAGTGAAAGCTGCTGAGTGATCTGTCACAAAGAGGAAAAAATGATTGTGAGGAATGCAGAGCAGCTGAACGCAGATGGTCTGGTTAAGTGCATAAGTTTGCCCCCAAGTTACTGTCAAAAAACCCAACTCCAGTGTTTGTACTGATTTCAAAGTACATAAAACTGAAATGTGCAAAACTGAGGTATTCTCAGATGCTACAACTCCTTGAGTTACCTGTGTACTTTTAAAAATACTATTTAATTATTTTGGAGAAATAATATAAATTATTTACATTTACTTTATGATCTGCTGCGCTGCTGATGTTGTGTTTGAAGTGGCAAAACAAAGGAGTGGTTTGGGGCCAAGAAAAGCTTTGGACTCTGAATAAACCTGTTTCCCTTATACTTTTTTTAACCTTAGTGGTTCTTGTGGAGAACCTGTATGTTTTAAGAAGTGACATACAGAACAAATGGGAAAAATAGGTATATTTCTTGTAAAATACTGTATCTGGTAAGTATGCAAACAGGTTTGCTTGACTTGGGGTTAAGAGTGTTCAAACTCTGGAAAGGACAAGGAGTTTTAGAATTTTAGCTTGCTTTGGAAGAACTTCCAAAAAGTTAGTCAAGAAGTCTTTCCTATAGATTTCTGGTATGTGTAGACAGTAATTGATACTGTATGTGTTCTTGTAGGAGCATGCGCCTGTTATGTCTTTTATTCTTGTTTTAAGGTGTAAAAGAGGTCCTTTTGACTTAAGTACATAATTCAGTTACAAAATAAAGTGGGTGGTGTGAACAACACATGGAGAATGCTTTGGGAGCTTTGATTCACCAGGCAGTTTATAAGCTATGTAATGTCCATTCCAAAAGCAGAGCAAGCTAGGGTTTTCCACTGTATTTCCCCATAAAGTATGTATTTGGCTAGTAGAAAGCCCAGCTGGAAAGTATTCTCCTCCTTCCCTCCAATAAAATGATTTCTCATTCTTTTACCAGCACCAGCCTAGTCCTAAAATAAAAAAANGAGGCGCCCGCCAGCGCTCCCGCCCGCCGCCCAGGCCCCCGCGCCTTGGCCCTCAGGCTGCAGCGGCAGCAAGGCCCCGCCCNTCCTCCTTCCCTCCAATAAAATGATTTCTCATTCTTTTACCAGCACCAGCCTAGTCCTAAAATAAAAAAAATAACTTTTTAAATGAGATGCCTATAGAACACTACAGAAATATAGTACCCTTTCTTCCGTAGTATCTGTCACACAGGTCGTTGATAAAGTTCTAGAGTATGGCATTTCTCCACTTTTAGATTGGTTAAAAAGGGAAGAGATGCTCATTTCAGGCAAGTCAGGAAACAGCCAATTTTAACACCTGCTGCAGATGTTCTAGGATTGCTACTATGAGTTAGTTAATGCTAGGCATGGATGCTTATCAATTACAAAGCACAGGCAGTGATACTATGTGGCTCACTAGATTAGTAGAAATCTTGGGATTTCAGCACCCTTCATCAAGCTTTTCAATTAATTTGATCAGTTCCAGCTTACCTGGTACAAAGTAGTGGCAGGTGCCTTGTAGTGTTATTATACACCTGATTGTATTTATTTTTTCCCCCTTTAACTAGGCTGCTTTCTAGAGCTGTCAAACTACTTCCTTTAACAAACATGTAATTTCACTGTATTTAGGAAACATTTACAGTTGTAGAAATTTTGAAATGCTCTTTATAGGTATGTAGAAGTTCTTCTTGTACTTAGTCCAAGGTTACTAACAAAATTTTTAGTAGTCTGAAATGTAGTAGAGCACTATATAATATGCTTTTTATTTTTCTTCTTAATATAGATTACCAAGAAAGACTGATATGGAAAGGTGAGTTACAATAAGAGAATCTGTAGTGCATTTTAAAATATAGAACTTCATTTAGGATGTTGAGATTATTATAGAACTGCTTAAATAAAGTATTTTTCTCCTAATTTTAGATTTTATGCAAGAAAATAAGCCTTGTCTGTCTTGCTGTCACTACATAGTTTCAAGATTTTTTTTCATCATTGATAGTAATATTAGTTTCTGTTGAATGGGGTTTTTTGTTGTTGTTAGGGAATTTTTGTTGCGCTCTTCAGTAACATACTGTTGCTGTTATAGTAGGTGAACTCTGTTAAGTGCGTTTTTTTTCTTCATGAATCTTGAAGCCATGAAGTGACAGTAAAGCTGATGTAAAAGGGAACTAGAGAACCTAANAGGACAAGGAGTTTTAGAATTTTAGCTTGCTTTGGAAGAACTTCCAAAAAGTTAGTCAAGAAGTCTTTCCTATAGATTTCTGGTATGTGTAGACAGTAATTGATACTGTATGTGTTCTTGTAGGAGCATGCGCCTGTTATGTCTTTTATTCTTGTTTTAAGGTGTAAAAGAGGTCCTTTTGACTTAAGTACATAATTCAGTTACAAAATAAAGTGGGTGGTGTGAACAACACATGGAGAATGCTTTGGGAGCTTTGATTCACCAGGCAGTTTATAAGCTATGTAATGTCCATTCCAAAAGCAGAGCAAGCTAGGGTTTTCCACTGTATTTCCCCATAAAGTATGTATTTGGCTAGTAGAAAGCCCAGCTGGAAAGTATTCTCCTCCTTCCCTCCAATAAAATGATTTCTCATTCTTTTACCAGCACCAGCCTAGTCCTAAAATAAAAAAATAACTTTTTAAATGAGATGCCTATAGAACACTACAGAAATATAGTACCCTTTCTTCCATAGTATCTGTCACACAGGTCGTTGGTAAAGTTCTAGAGTATGGCATTTCTCCACTTTTAGATTGGTTAAAAAGGGAAGAGATGCTCATTTCAGGCAAGTCAGGAAACAGCCAATTTTAACACCTGCTGCAGATGTTCTAGGATTGCTACTATGAGTTAGTTAATGCTAGGCATGGATGCTTATCAATTACAAAGCACAGGCAGTGATACTATGTGGCTCACTAGATTAGTAGAAATCTTGGGATTTCAGCACCCTTCATCAAGCTTTTAAATTAATTTGATCAGTTCCAGCTTACCTGGTACAAAGTAGTGGCAGGTGCCTTGTAGTGCTGTTATACACCTGATCGTATTTATTTTTTCCCCCTTTAACTAGGCTGCTTTCTAGAGCTGTCAAACTACTTCCTTTAACAAACATGTAATTTCACTGTATTTAGGAAACATTTACAGTTGTAGAAATTTTGAAATGCTCTTTATAGGTATGTAGAAGTTCTTCTTGTACTTAGTCCAAGGTTACTAACAAAATTTTTAGTAGTCTGAAATGTAGTAGAGCACTATATAATATGCTTTTTATTTTTCTTCTTAATATAGATTACCAAGAAAGACTGATATGGAAAGGTGAGTTACAATAAGAGAATCTGTAGTGCATTTTAAAATATAGAACTTCATTTAGGATGTTGAGATTATTATAGAACTGCTTAAATAAAGTATTTTTCTCCTAATTTTAGATTTTATGCAAGAAAATAAGCCTTGTCTGTCTTGCTGTCACTACATAGTTTCAAGATTTTTTTTCATCATTGATAGTAATATTAGTTTCTGTTGAATGGGGTTTTTTGTTGTTGTTAGGGAATTTTTGTTGCGCTCTTCAGTAACATACTGTTGCTGTTATAGTAGGTGAACTCTGTTAAGTGCGTTTTTTTTCTTCATGAATCTTGAAGCCATGAAGTGACAGTAAAGCTGATGTAAAAGGGAACTAGAGAACCTAAATAGATTCTGGTCAGTGTGATAAAGAAACTTTTTGTGTAGAAGAAGCTACTCAACAATGAAAACAAGGTACAAACCTCTTTTCTACTTTTGTCCATGTTACCTGATCTTTCTTAACATGAGCACTGTTTTCTCCTTCTATTCTATGTGTTTTTGAAATGTGAAGATTATTAGAGAACAAATGTAGGAGACCAGAACAGATTTGGGTTTTTTGGTTTTTTTCCTCCCCTTCCCACACCCCCTAAGATGAATGAACTTGATTTACTTTTTTGTTTCTTTGAATAAATTTTGTGGAAGCTGTCAGAAAATTGTTTCCTTTATTTGTATTGACAGACTAAATGGCCTCATTTTCTCTGGAGACATACAGCAGCTTTGATATTCTTAAGAATGTTAATAAAGAATTCTGTGTACCAGGATGATTGTTAATTATCTCAAATCTTCCAAAACTCTCATAACATGTTGTGGAATTAATGCCATTTTCAGGGAATCATATCCTGGGATGATTCCCTGTGCCTCTTTTCCTTATGCATAATATTTTATGAAGAGAACCAACCTGGGTTTTGTTGTGGGGTTTTCTTTGTTTGTTATTTTTAATTATCATTCTGAGGAAATTACATTCAAGATGAGTCCAGAGCTCCCTTGTACTGGTGGGGGGGCTTCTTCCATCTGCATGTTTAGCATTTCTTGGTAAAGCTGGAATCTACTTTGTCGGACACATAGGTCTGGAGCAACAACTTAAGTCCTGATGGATTACAGATCAAAGAAAATAAGTCAGCCTTCAGTGGTTACAAAGAATATCCTGCAATTGAAATTGTCTTGAATTAAATGTTCACATCATTCTTAGCTTTGACTTACAACTCTTCTTGGTGAAGTAGCTTTCCAGCTCTTGGAGTAAATCTGTGGTTTAATTATCCAGATTATTCTGTTTTTTCTAACTCTGAGAGCTGTAATAGCAGCAGTAGTTGGGCTTCAAGCTCTGTTTCTTGAAGCTAGCCTGGTGACGTGGCATGCGTACTTTGGTGAAAATGTGATGGTATTATCCTCTAATAAGGTTCACATAAAATCTACTGCTTGTTACCACAGTGCCTAGCTAAAAGATGCTGCAATAACAAAAACTGATAGGAACTTACGCATTGTGGTATAATATGGCTTTGCTTTGTAAGGAGTCATTTATTAGTTATCAGTGATAGGAATAAATAATTTTTGCCACAAGAAAGAAATGGTTGGATTTAAAAAACAAACAAACAACATTAGTACTGTGGTGTAAAATTGAGTGCCGAGTTCTGGGTGAAATCCAGGGGCTTGCATCTTGATAATGGAGACCTTTTTTTGCTCAATATTCTTCATCTTTTCCTTTTTATCCTCCAATAAAGTGTAATATATGGTAAACCTTTATTTAAATACAGTAATGGCTGTGTAAGATTTAACTGGAACTTGTATTATAAAGACTTTGCAAGGCACTGTCATCTTTTGGGGTAAAATGTAAGGTAAAACCTTACACCTGCATTCCTGAATGAATAGTGCCTGCTGAGAACTATTTAAAAGACAAGTATTGTTAAAATACTTCCAAGAACTACATAAACATATTATTTTCCTATAAACAGGCAATTTTCCTACTAGTTTTGCCGTAGTTAGTGAACAAGACTGTTACTCTTCAAACTTGCAGTAAGGACTCTCTCATCTACCCAAGATTTAAAAAAAAAAAAAAAGGCATTCAGAACTGTTGTAAAAAAGTGTTATTCATGACTTCAACAACAGTGCAATTACACACCCAATTTTGTGAGACATTGAGTTCTAGTCTTTTCTGACAAAATTACTGTTACTTCACTCCTTTCATAGATGTGGGTAATAGTTTTGGTTGGAATGGTACTTTGGAGATACCTAGCCCAACTTTGCTTGAAGTAAAAGACAGTTTCAAAGTTGGTTCAGGTTGCTCAGGGTCATATCCAGTTGAGTTTTAAATATCTCAAAGGATGGAAATCCTGCAACCTTTCTGGGCAGCCTACTTCAGTCTTTGTGAATGCCTCTGTGTGTGTTAGTTTATTTTCCTAATGTCTAACTATTTTTTCACTGGTTTAGTTTGTGGCTGTTGTTCCTCAGCCTGTTGCACTTTTGAGAAGAGTCTGGTTCCATCTTCTCTATAACACCCCTTTAGTTATTTGAAGATGGCAATAGGACCTCACCGTAGTCTTCTCAAGCGGAAGCAAACACCCCTTCTTCAGCCCCTCCTTGTATGTCATGTGTTCCAACCCCTACCCTACTTCTGTATGGCGCTGTCTTTCTTGGCTAGGGAGTGTAAAACTGGACATAGTGCTTCACATCTAGTCTTACAAATGCTGACTCAAGGTGAATAATCACTTTCCTTGGCCAAGGCTGCACTGGTGCTAATACAGCCTGTTGTTGTTGCAAGGGCGTGTTGCTGGTGCCTGTCCACCAGGACCCTCAGGTCCACTTCTGCAAAGCTGCTGCCCAGCTGTGCTGTTACATGAGATTGTTTGGTTTTAGATGCAGGACTTTGCCTGTGGTTTTGCTGGACTTCACGAGGTTCCTGCCAGCTGAGGTCTCCTTGTTTGCTCCCACCAGTTTGGCATCACCTGCAAACTTTCAAAGAGTGCATTCCTTCACATCATGCAGGCTGTTGATGGAGGTGTTAAATTGTATTGGCCCCGGTAGTGACCGATAAGGAGCACCACTAGTAACCAGCATTAAAGAAATCCAGCTGGTAGCCAGTCACAGCCTTTTATTCCTGGCAGTCCAGCCAGTTTTTCACCTACCTTGTAGTCCACTTACCCATGCCATATCTCACTAGCTTGGCTACAAGGGTACTATGGGAGATCTTGTGAAAAGCTGTGCAACAGTCAGTGTAAGTGCATCTTCTGTTCTCCCCTTGATCACAGAGGTGTTCATCCTGTAGAAGGCAATTGCATTGATCAGGGATGGTTTGCCCTTGGCAAAGCTGTGCTGGCTGTTCCTAGGCTACTCTGATGTTCGTTACTTACCTGGACATAGCTTCTGGAAAGATTTGTTCTATGAATTTTCTTCTTAACTGAGCTTAGGACAACTGGCCTATAGGTCCCTAGATCCTTCTTGAAGAAGGTCATGATGTTTGCCTTTTTCCGGATGTCAAGACCTTTGATCACTATGGCCATTTGAAAATGATAGAGAGCAACTTTGCAGTGTCATGGATCAGCTCCCTCAGCACCCTTGGATGCATCCTATCCACTCCAATGGATGTACGTCAAGCTTGCTTATGTGGTCCTTAACTTGACATTCTTCTACTGTAGCTAATGCTTCCCTCCCCCTGACTCAGCCACTAATACCAAAGATCTGACACCCCTGAGATCAGAACTTACCAGTAAAGACCAAGGTAAAGAATGCACTGAGTACCATAGTTGTAAATGTATCCTTCCCTGAACTTTCATCTTCCTTCAATAATTTTTTTTTCATGCAGCCCAGCATAAGGTCCTGTATCTATAATGAAGGATAAAGGAACGCAGCAAAATTGAAAGACTTTGGGTTCTTAGTAGAGAAGTAGATGGATGGGAATTCCCAATGTGGTTGTCATTCAGGGATGATGGTGGTGATTCGGGAAGCAGGATTGCTTCAAGTAGAAGTTACAAGTCTTTCGTAACTTCATACATGTGGTATTAATGGAACAATTACTGGAATACTGAGTCTAGTTTTATCAATAATTTTCATTACTAAATTGCTGTGCTTTTTTCTGTTTTGTTGGGGGCGGATTAAGGGGCAGTGGTGTGTACCTTTGATTTCTGGTCACAACATCAGTTTGAATTTTTCTTGCTATCATGCTGTTTTCACCACAGAGTTTGATTGGTATAGCTACTAGATTTTAGCAATTTTGGGATTTTTTGTTTGAGAGATTACTGGCTTTCTAAAGTCTCACTGTAGACATCTTTCAAATCCTATAATTTTTTTCTGAATCCTTCAAAATTCTCAACATCTTGTTTTCATAGTGTGGTTACTATTTGAGCAGTATGTACATACAGCGCCTTGTCCACCATTTGAAATCTTAATACCAGGCTGAATGCCATTTTAAAACATATGGTCTATAATGCAGAGAAGTTACTGGCTTAATGCCCAAGTTCTTGAATGAGGTTTGTAGCATTTAATGCCA
Source organism: Aramus guarauna (assembly GCA_013400195.1). Lineage (NCBI taxonomy): Eukaryota > Metazoa > Chordata > Aves > Gruiformes > Aramidae > Aramus > Aramus guarauna. Next base: position 475,957 of record VXBL01003720.1, read on the forward strand.
GAAACTAGACCAGATGGTATTAGTTGTGCTTCTGGCCTAAATGTTCATCTGCCACAAGCAAATTATGCTTTACTTATTGCATAAAAGAGTTAACCTCGTTACACCAACACTTTCAGCAGAAACAGGCTCTATCTATATTATAAGTATGTGTTTTACAGGTTAGGATCAGAAGGCGGTGCAACTTTGATTTGGTAGAGGCCAATATCGGTTGCACGATTACTTTAGAAAACCATATCAGGAAAACATCTTGGGTTTGTGTCGTGTTTTTTTTTTTTTCCAAAGTAACTAGGAAAATATGGTGGAATTAGTAAATTGAATGTGTAGAAAGGGAGGAAAACCTCTAGAAACAGTAGATGAGATGGTATTTCAGAGTGTGTAATATTACAGATCTACATTGTAGATCTGTGTGTCTTGTCTAATGCATCTACAGTGTAGATATGTAATGAATGGGAAAATCAGGGTGTGCCCCTATTATGTTTGCTTTTACAAAAAATAACTCTTAGAGATAGTCAAAATGAAGCAGTGTATGTTTGCACATCTCATACAAAGTGTGGTGGGAGGTGTATTAACTATCAGTAATTTCTCCTTATCCCAGTTTCTTTGCAAAGCAGGAATGGAGAAGAAAGTAAAAGGGTGGGGGAGTTTTAGTGGTCTTCCCCACCACCACTCTATTTCCTGGTGAAATGGTAGCATATTGTAATAAAGAGGTCTTGAAATTACTGGAGTGATACTTTGTTTAGTATCTGATTTATTTTTTTAGTGAATGTCAGTGTAACATTACTGCCAGGTCCTGTAACCCTTAGGTATGTTGCCTTGTCTACTTTAAACTTAACCGTAAGCCCTGGGGAAATCCTGCAGAAGCTATAAAAATAATTCAGTTGTGTTCACTGTGGAATTGTTTTCCCTTAAAATCAGTGATTAATTCATGTGAGTGTGCTTTTTTTATGTTTCCCAGACAGTCTTGGTTGGTTAGAATCCGTGTATATTTAGGTATTCAGAACAGTAAGCTGCTTTTTTTCCATGTTCTAATCAAACAAGCCATATATTAGTGATGCCTCCATTAACACAATTAGAAGCTATCATTACTGCTTTTTTTATTGGCACAGAGTTAAATTGCAGCTTTATTATGTATCTGAGCACTGGATTAATGTACATTTGTTTTTTTTTCCAGAAAAATAGAAATAGTGCAGTTTGCAAGTCGTACTCGTCAACTGTTTGTTCGTTTGTTAGCCTTAGTCAAATGGGCTAATAATGCTGGAAAGGTGGAAAAATGTGCGGTAAGTTAGCAACAGAGTTTGGTATGAAGTAATCTCAAAGTGATATGGGATTTCGGTACACCCTAACTTCTCCTTACTATAGAAGTTTAAAAAAAAAAAAGCCTATTTCATAGGCAAATTAATATTAAATTATAACCAATTTCTTCCTATTTAGAACTTGTATAGTTTTTTCTTTTAACATGTTCCCAAAAACTCATCAGCAGCAAGAAAATGAAAGGCTTGTCTTCATATAGTTTTAGGAATGCTTTGGGGTTAAGTGATAGGACGGGGAAGATTGTGATCTCAGTGTGTTAGTTCTTACCACTTTCATCCTGCTCTTGGTCAAATAAGAATAAAGTCCAGAATGTTGCAAAAAAACAAGCCCCAAGTGATTACAAACAAGTATGGTTGCATTCCAGTAGCAATCATCAGATAAAGAGCTGTCCTTCACAGCATCAGAAACATCATGCAGATTTAAAGTGTCCTTGTATATGAATGTAAGAAATGGCCAGAATATTCATTCTTTCTTTGTTTTGTAGATGTGATCGATTAGAATTCGAAGTGACAGATAAAATTATCTCAGTCATGTACACTAGATAACTGCATATAAAGAGACACTGATTTGTGCATTTTTTGGACACACCCCTTTTCTTTTTTTTNTTTTTTGGGCACCCCCCTTTTTTTTTTTTTTTTTTTTTTCTTTCTCTTCCTTATCCTCTGCAGATGATATCAAGTTTTTTAGACCAGCAAGCCATTCTGTTTGTTGACACTGCTGATCGTCTGGCATCACTAGCTAGAGATGCTTTGGTTCATGCTCGTCTACCTAGTTTTGCTATCCCGTATGCTATTGATGTTCTGACAACTGGATCATACCCGCGTCTGCCTACCTGCATTAGAGTAAGTAATGCTTCCATATGTCGGGGGGAGACGGGGACATCTCTGTGCATTATCAAATGCTTGTTAATTAAACTATTTGTCAATGTGCAAATGGAACTGTAGTTTAATAGAGGCCTAGTGCCAAGTCTCTTGAGTGTCAGTTTCTCATGCAGGGCACTTCCTATTTGAGCAAGTTATGCTTTCCCAGTAAACCATTCTCTCCGTTTAAACTGACTCTGCTCTAGGATGAGTATAGTAGCAACTCTTCTTCCTTGATTCTTTAAGTACTTGCATGTGCAGAGCCACCATCCTAGAAAAATGAAGGGTGAAAAGGAGATACTGACATCTGTTGTTCTTAGAGGTTTTGCCTGTATTTGGAAATGTACTGAAATACTTAACAGATCTCTTTAATGCTGCTGCCTTTTCTTACTGTTAAAATGCAGAATAACTGGATTTTGTGAAGTAATACAAACAGTAGTAACTGTGACTTAGATCTATAGCTACAGATAAGGTTTGGCTTTCAAATCTTAGTATTTAAAAACAAGTTTAGCCTGATGTAAGGCCCTGAATTTAATTGATTCAAGTTGAGCAATTTTATTCATTCATCAGTCTCAGGTAAAATGTAATCAACCTGTAGTATTTATATTTTCAGACTTCTGGTCTGGCTAGTTTTCATCATTGGTGCTGTCAATGTATTATACACATTTGATATATGTAGATTTGTTTTGTGTTTATTTTAACAGGATAAAATAATCCCTCCTGACCCAATAACAAAGAGTGAGAAGCAAACCACGCTTCATCAGCTGAACCAGATTCTTCGACATCGACTAGTGACTACAGATCTCCCTCCACAGCTGGCAAATCTTACAGTTGGTAAGAACTGGAATTACTTTTTGAAGAATACATTATTGCAGACTGGTTTAAGATTCTGCTTTAGTGCTAAAGCAAACCTGTTCAGGACAGTTTGGTACGTCTGTCCATGCTGCTTATTGTCACTGGTTCTGTTGCAGAAGCAATTGTGAAGTCTTCAGAGTTGCACAGAAACATGTGCAATAGAGCAGAAACCATAGGGAAGTAATCCATTGTGAGTGCCAGGAGCTACTACACTGATATTTTGAGGCATCTTAGGAGACTAAGTGAAATAAAACATTTTTTTTTCTTCCTTAGCCAATGGCCGTGTGAAGTTCCGAGTTGAGGGTGAGTTTGAGGCCACTCTGACAGTGATGGGTGATGACCCTGACATCCCCTGGCGCCTTCTCAAACTGGAAATTTTGGTGGAAGACAAGGAAACTGGTGGTAAAATAATTCAAACCTTTACAGTTTCTTTTTACCATGACTTTAATTTCTGATGCTGTATCAGTCTTGCTTATACTGGATCTTTTGCGTATCAAAACTTAAGTTAATGAAGCTGTATATTCTTGTCATGTTTTCACCTTGCTCTACATGCTTTTAATACCTTAAAAATGGTAGATGGCGATAGTGCAGTAGACTGAAATTTCCAGAGTAAACCAAGGATTTTGTTGTTTTGTTAGAAATTCCGGTATGGAAATTGCTCACTACAGTTGTATCATTTATTTATTTATTTTAAATACCTAGTTTTCTGATGTCTAATGTGAATTATTTTTAATTCATGAAAGATGGTCGAGCCTTGGTTCACAGCATGCAGATCAACTTCATCCATCAGTTGGTCCAGTCACGGCTGTTTGCTGATGAAAAGCCACTTCAGGACATGTACAGCTGTCTGCGTATCCTTCTTAGAGTTGCTTCTGAATAAGCTGTTTAATGTAGCCTTGCTCTTCCTAGTAACTGGAGTTCAAGAAAGATGGATTCACTGTTAAGCTAGGGGGAAATGTCTGGACATGGAGTAAAAATGATGGCCTTGGAAACATTTATACTCAGGTGCCAGCATGTAAAATTTGATTTTACACAATCAGCAATGGTAAAGGTGAGGTACTCAAGACAGCAGGTTGTGTGGTAAGTCAGTGTGGCAGCAGCTGGCTGCATGTGCTAATTTCCAAGATAGAATACAGTGCTGACTTGGAAGGTATGGGAGCTGACAATTCTTGCTACTAGGAACTGCAGTAAGGTGATGATGGTGTGTTAACTGTATTGCACCTGTGTGAATAATAAAAGGAGATATAGCATTTGCAGGAAGCAGTGCAGTGATTTTCTACATGCAAAGGGCAAATTGCTTGGCAATGTGAAACGGTTTTCAGTGAAATAGTTTCAGCAGAAACAAACAAAATCATGTTATTTTCGGGTGACCATGGGAGATGGGGTTAGTGGTAACTATAGGGTGATATGAATTTCTTTGTTAGTAATCTTCTTTACCCTAAAAGATGATCAGAGTTAAAATCAATAAAGCTATTGTGATAATCTTGTCTAACACAAGAGTTTTTCCTTCAAAAGAAAAACAACCTTTGAGAAAGATTTGATGATGTTTATATGTCATTATCTCTGGATTAGTACATTAGTGTGTTTTCAGACAGCGTCTTGACTGACACTTGTGACAAACGGATTTATGTAGTGTACAGACTTTTTGGAGGTTTTAAATTTTCTTAACTCCATTTGTTAGACTCCTTCTGCTTAGCACTTCAGTTGGAAGTCTTGCATTCACAAACACTAATGCTGATTCGAGAGCGCTGGGGTGATCTTGTGCAAGTGGAGCGATATCATGCAGGGAAATGTCTCTCGCTTTCTGTTTGGAAGTAAGTTAATTTTAAAAGGGCTGTTAACAAACAATAAATGAAATAATAGGAGGGTTTTTGTTTACTAAGCTTGAGCCAGAATTTTCAGAATGGTATTTTCTTTTTGATGCGAGACTCCTAAATTCTTGTAATTAAGTGCCTAACATGTTACTTGACTTGCAAAGAAGTGAGGGATATACATTAATGTACATGAGGCCAAGGGATACAGCTATAAATCAGCTCGTATTTATGTGGATATCTAAATAAATTAATTGCTTCTTTGTCAGTCTTTTACTGTATTTATTGCTTGACTTGCACTAGATAAAATTTAAATAAGCAATCCAAATGCTTTTCTAATTGTGTTCAATTTTCAGCCATCTAAAATTTCTTTATGCAGTTATAGTTTACCAACGGTTCTGCATTAAAATGGAAACTTAAATACTTTTTTCAGTTCAGTTGACATAATTTTATTTTTACCAGAACTTTCAGAATCAAGGATTAGCTATTGAAAAGCATACTTTCTGCTATTCCAGTTACATGGTTTAATTATTCTCTTTATTTTAAGTCAACAGGTGCTTGGCAGGAAAACAGGAACTGCATCTGTTCATAAGGTCACTATTAAGATTGATGAGACTGATGTCTCAAAACCCTTACAAATATCTCATGAGCCTCCACTGCCAGCCTGTGATTCCAAACTGATGGAAAGAGCCATGAAGGTAAAGCTTTGCTTTGTAGTAGGCATCTAGTTTTATAAATCAAAAACTTAAAAATGCTTTCCATTGTCAGTTTGTTTCACTTTGATTCTATTTAAAGAGCTGTTTCTAAGATTTCTAGTCAGCAGTTACTCTAGGTTGTGTTGTGTTTGTGTTAGGACCTAAAATTATTGTTAGAAAGTAACTGACCTTGACTTCATCTTAAAAATCTACTACTTCACAATGCATTATATACCCTTATAAGACAGAATCCTGATGCTGGGGGAAACAACGGCAAAGTTTCAGTTATGGTTAGTGTTTGGCTTGAAATGCTTTATAGAGAGCCAGTTCTTCCCTTTCCCATCTTGGAGATGCTGTGTAAACTTCCTCTGAAAATCAACGTCCCCATGTCGCTTGAGTTTGCTACACAGCAGTGCTATTCACTTTAGAAGATCTTACATTATGATTTGGAAATGTTGTGCAAAAGAGTTAATGTGGTTTGGTTGGAAGTGTTAGGTGAAGCTTGGTTTTACGTTATCACTAAGCAGATTATGTCATATGGCCTATTTGAATGTGCCTTTATATTGTTCAAATTCATATATGTTAAAGGTGGGATGGTTGAAATGATCCAAAATGAGTAACTGCAGTGAACTTCCTACTTCGATAAGGCTTCTCTGATAATTCTAGATCTTGGTTAATGCTATCTAAGAGAAACTGCATTCTAGGTTTTATAATAAGACTTCTGTAAGTTCCTCAGCAAGTTTGGCTGTGATTTTATCAGGATGTGTGTTTGTCATTATTTCTTACAGTGTTTGGGTTTTTTTAAGAGAGTTAATAAAGTGAAGTGAATGGTGTGGTTCTCAGACTTTGAGTACAGTTTTTTTCCACTGGGAAAAACTCCCCAGATCAGATTCTTCACCTGTCTGACAGAACTTTCTACTGATGATAACCTTCACCTAGTCTACATACTTTGTATTTGAGCCTCTTGGCCAGTCTTGTTTACTGAGTCTGACAGACAAGTCTCTATGTGGTGAATGTCAAGAACTTTGTATGTTTGGGCTACAGAGGAATGTGGGAAATTTAGTGGAGCATAGTAGCCTTCTACTCTACTTCTGGAGTAGAAATTCTACTATTAGTATAGTAAATGTATACTAAAGTTACTCATTTACTAGCCTAACTTAGTATATTTAGGCTACTAAATACACAGTTAATTCAGTGAAGATACTGTATTTATGCCTAAATCCAGGGAAATTTGCTTTGTCTAGACAATCTGCTGAAGTTCCACTGGAGCTGATGTGAACTAAGCTCACTGAATCAGGTCTACAGACTGTAGACTAAGATATGAGGCCACTGTAAATCTAAGATTTATCAAAGTTAGCGCTGACTCCCTTCATAACTACTTGCTCTGAGCTTAAAAAATTTATCAGCTATGGTATACACACTGCTGCTCTAGTGTTTGAAGAATGATCTCAGCTGTAATGATGTAGATAGCGCACTGTGTTTCTCTTTATTTAAGATACTATATAAAACAGTGGCACGGACAAATATGTTTGTCTAAGCAGGTTATTATACGTGAACCTACTGAAAATTGGATGTAGCTATAGAACCTGTAGTCACTTGTTTGTGAGGAAGATTTAACTCATAGCAGCAGCTGAGTTGAAACGCTCTTGAGGATTGATAAACACGTGATTTTTTTTTAATGCCTTGTCTTGGAAAGCTAGTCTTTAGGGGAAGGTCATTCCAGTATATACAAAGGCATGTACTGAAATTCTGTGTAATTCTGTTCTGGTATAAACCTCTTCTGACTTTATCTCATGCTAGAATAAAATTTGAGTTTAATTCACCTTGAACAGTTTTCAAAGCGATGTGAGGTTAACTAGAAAAAAGTTTTGCAGTAATCTGTAGCTTTGCTTATGCAAAATATGTAAATAATATGACTGCAATGTGAATGATTATAAATACAAATGCTTTAATTTAGATTGCACAAGTAAACTACAGTGAATATAAGTGGTGGCATAAGCTTCAGCACTAGCAGTGCAGCAGCCTGTAGATGCAAGCCTCCAGATACTCCTGGGTTCAGTAGGGCTGCTCATATTTAGTGTCTGCCATTGCATCTTCACCGCATTGTTATCCTGTTAGCACAACTAAAACTAGTTGTGTAGAGGCAACCACGTTCTAATAGAGCGTTGTTTTTAGGGGATTTGTGGGGGTTTTTTTCCTTAGCTTAAGCTAGTTATAAATGGATGCCTGCTAAGGTGGCATATACTCCAGCCTTGATCTAGAACAAGTAGTTCTGCACAGGGAGTAGTGACAGCATATTTTGTGAAACTTGTTTTATTTTACCTTTTCTTCTAGTCTTCTGTCAAACCTTCCCACTGCCTGCTGTACAGACAGAATCTTATGTTAGTGTGCCGTATTTTATAATGATCCAAACACTCAAATGAATAGTTCATTGGTTCACCACAGTTCTAAGCACATTCTTTCTGAAATGATTGTTTTATTAAGTAGCTTTGTTCCAGTGTGCTAATGCATAAAGTCTACACATCAAATTTGAACTTGCTCAAGCATGTTCCTTTTTTTTTTTTTTTTTTTTTTCACAGATTGACCACCTATCAATAGAAAAACTCCTAATAGACAGTGTCCATGCGAGATCTCATCAGAAACTCCAGGAGCTGAAAGCCATTCTTAAGAGCTACAATGCTAATGACAATTGTACGTGTTTTCTACGAAGTTTGTTTCAAGTTAATTTCCGTTTGTGCCTAGGAATGGTTTCCTTTTTTCTTGGTGTTTCTTGTTTTCAATAATTCAAATAAAAAATATGAAAAAATAAAGGGATATGTGTTCAGAAATAACAAAACAGCTTTAAATTACTCTGCATTGATAATTGTAAAATACTCATACCTCTAAATGCAGTATAATAGATGAAGCTGGTAGAGCATTATAGACTAGGTTGAAGGGTTAAAAGTTGTCTTCTGTAAAACTTGTACATGTTCAGAATTGAAAGCAAATCCTTCACTGTCTTGAGCTCGCTTTGGATGAGACTTTGCTTAAAGTGTTGTTGAAACTATTGGGATTTGAATTGAGCTTATAAGCATGAAGCAGCGAGTAAAAGATATTCAAGGATTAATAATCTTCAAATTTGGTCTGTCTTTTCGCATTGGTTTGTTACTAGCATTATTTTCACCAAGAAACTTATATTCCATTCCCTCTTTATGTTAACAGTGTACTAATGTGCAAGTGAAGATTGCTTCTATAAAAACAAACAGGTTTTGTGATTATAATGGGCTAAGTTTTAGTATGATGAGCTTGAATTTTGTGTCAAATTACTAACATCAATTTTTGTTTAGCATTCATTGAGACGGCTCTTCCAACTCTTGTAATTCCTATCTTGGAACCATGTGGTCGGTCAGAGTGCCTGCACGTATTTGTTGATCTTCACTCTGGAATGTTTCAACTGATGCTGTATGGTGTTGGTAAGTAGGTGCAGTACCAGGTTATATTTAGTATCTTGCAAGAATCCTGCATTATGAAGTAATTTTGTGTGAACGATTCTGTCAAATTGCAAAGTTCTGTAAGTAAATGAGGGCAATGCAAATGAACATCGCACTTGGTCATCATTTAGGTATTTGAGTTTGAGGAACGGAGAAGTGGATCTTTGTACTTAGTTAGGTATATTTTAAGAGGACAACAGACTAAATATTGTTATGCATCATTGCAATGCATATTTTTTATGACTCATGATTCCTGACTTGGGCTATTAATGGATGCAGTCTTTTCATATGGACCCGATTGAGAACTGTCTTATGTGACCTTATACATCTTGAGTTACTGTTCAAGTCTTAACTTCAGGTTTCAGATTACTTAAGGAAAGAAGGAAAGTGAGTTCTTTTAGTTTATTTGCCTAATAACGTACTGGTGTGGTTTTACAAGCTTTATGGATCATTTGTTGTGTATCTTAATCTCTCTCCTCACAGTGAGCCAGACAGAGAAGGCAAGGGGCAGCAATTACAAATTGCTCCAGGAGAGGTTTTCTCTCAATATAAGAAAGAAATCTTTTACAGTGAAAACAATCATTCACTAGAACAACCTCCCCAGGGACATGGTCAAGTCACTATCACTGGAGGTTTTCACGATGCAGTTGGACAGGGTGTCAGATAATCTCCTTTACGCTCCCTTTACAATGAAAGGTTGGACTGGATGATCTTTCAAAGTCCCTTCCAACTTGGGCTGTTCTATGGTTCTATGATTAATTGTTTATTAAATTAGATGAGACACGTTCATTAGTTCAACATTTTATTTGAAGAGCAGATGTTAAGACCATTCACTCACTTAATGTTCTTGCAGATCAACTGACACTCGATGACATAGAGAAGTCTGTTAATGATGATATGAAGCGTATCATTCCTTGGCTCCAGCAGCTCAAGTAAGTAACTTGAATGATTCACTTAGTTTGCATAGAATGAATCACTATATTTGTATTTTGGATGATCACGCTTGCATGGCTCTGTGTTTTACCACAGTAGGGGGTATACTTTCTCGCTGTTCTAAGCAACCTTGCTATTTACCATCTCCTCTAAATGGGTGGAGGAAATTCTGCTTTGGCTTGGAGTTGATTCCATAGTCCTCCTTTAGTCTGCCTCCTTACACATAGCCTCATGCATTGCTGTGCGCACACTCTGCATGAAGTCTTTTCACTTTTAGTTGGTAGCAGACCACTTGCTTCCTGAGGCTCTCATTTCGTGTTCGTGTTCATTTTCTATCTCCTTTATTCCACTCTGTTTCTACAGCTGAACTCTGCTTGTTTCTCAGCAAGAACGATCTCCTTTCTCACAATACAGAGGAAAAACCAGGAAGTGGCCTAGAATGATTTAAATAATATCTGTTTATCTTCTAACACTTCAGCCCTTGCTGGTTTAAACCCCTAATCTTCCTTCCATAAAGCCCTGAGATTTAAGCACAAGATACATTTGGCTCCCATAAGAGGTTGTAGCAAATAATACAAATACAGTTTGCATTTGCATGAAAACTAAGTTCCACCTGCTCTGTCGTTTTGGAAATTCCCAGTACTCTGAGCTAATTACAGGGTGAAACCTTTATTTGAGGAATTTTGCTTCTAAAAGAAGCATGATGACGCATGAAGCACTGGCACCCTGGAGAAACTAATCAACCTCCCTTTGTTATAAATAATGTACTCGAGATAATGGCTTGGGTAGTGCTGCAGTTTTTGAGGAAGCTGGGCAGTCCCACAGAATGTCTTTTTGGACAGCTATATCCAACATGTATCCACAAGAATAAATGTGGTGTGTTGTGCTGGAGAGATGCTGAGCGCTCACACTTTCCACTGCTGTTTTCAGTGGAAGTTTGGCTGAAAAACCAAGCCACACATTTCTGAGCCCCTTTCAAGCCTAGCTAGGTTTTCTGGCCTTGTTACTATTGCCAAAGTCCACTGGAGTAGGACAAAGTTTAATTCTAAACATTAGAATAAATTTAGTGTCTTGCATGTGGTTCTTCATGTCCAAACTTATTCAGGTGAATGAGTTTGTTTATAACATAATCCAGAGTGATGTCCAGCTTTGGTGAATTTTTGTACTTTATTGCTTACCAGCATATGGGAGCAAAGATTTTCTTTTCTATACCAAAAATATTCAAAGATTCCATGTAAAATAACTGTAATCTGCATGGGTTTTTTATTTGTCCCTTCTTTTTGATATTGTAATTTCATATTGTGGTGTACAAAAACTTATTCATATATTCCTTCAGCAAATAATTTCCAGGCTTTTCTTCTTAAATTAACAGCTGTGTGTTACTCAAGCTGAAGACAATATGTAAAGACAGTAATAAAATATAAACTCATGAAATTTTCTCTGTGATTTTTCTGTATATTACTTGTGCAGCAATGATAGATGTTAACTTAGAATACAACTGACTCTTAATTTGACGCTAATGCTCTAAACAGCAGTACACTAGAATAATGCAAAAGAGTCTCAGGGTACTAATACCTTTATTTCAATGCAAGGTTCTGGCTTGGACAGCAACGTTGCAAACAGTCTATAAAACATCTGCCTACAGTGAGCAGTGAAACTCTACAACTGGCAAATTTTGCTAGCCATCCAGTGGGAAACCTTTCCAAACACAAACTGTTTATCAAACTCACTCGTCTTCCACAGTACTACATTGTAAGTAACTGAAAAATGCTTCTATCTTTTGCTCCCAGTCATGGATATACCAGACAGTTTGTTGTATTGTGAGCTCTAACATTAGGAACCAAGTGATTGATGCAATCCTCGGCTCTGCCCTCTCCCTTCCTTCTCGTTCAGTGGGTTTGTTAAGCAGTCAGGCTTATAGAGAGGAGGGGACAGCAACCTCCCCATGCTCTTTATGTTTCCTGAAAGTTTAGTTTTCCTTCTCTTCTTGGATCCCTTTCCTAGCCACAGTATTACTATCCTGAGAAAGACTAATGTCTTTTCTTTGAGGGGAAAAGGATGGGAACTGATGTAGATGCATTCTTAGCTTGAGAGTCTTCTCAATTTGTTGTTTTGTTTAAATATAGGTTGTAGAAATGTTTGATGTTCCTGGCAATCCCACAGAACTGGAGTACAAGTACCATTTTCTCTCTGTGAGCTACGCTGAAGGAGATGACAGCCCTGCCACTGCACTTTTACTACAGCAGTTCAAACCAAACATTGAAGAGTTGGTACTAGACACAAAAAGTGGGAAACAAATGAAAAGTGGTGTCAAGCGCAAGGTATGTGCTTCAAAAGCCATCAGGCTAGTTATAGAGCGTGAAAGGTAAACGTGTTCTGAGCAGCAATATCAGCTTTAGCAGTTTTGTTTCAAAATTTTGTGTGGCTGACAGCTTGCTGTATTGTGGCTTGGTTCTCCGGACTGCTTCCCCAGGGAGATGTTGGGGAAACTATTTTCCAGCAGTTATTGTTTAATTCATGCCAGGCCTTCTCAACTGTAAAGAGCCAAGGCAGAAGAGCACTGTGCTGAGGTAGCTAGAGTACCTTGTGTATGCAGAGCGCTGGTATCTGTGTGATATGCTTTGTGCTGTGTAGTTGTAGTCTTTGAAAGACTTACCAGCCACTGCGAGTTATTTTTGGGGGTCAGGCTGACATGGCTTAGTGATATATAAATACTATTTTAAGGAAGGAGGTGATTATAAAATTACTTTAACTGAATTGTTTCAGTCTTGAAGTGGACCACATCCTTTCAGGAGTTTGCGCTCAGGGTTTGATTCATGTGAAACTTGGATGAATGAGATTATTCTGTGACATCTTTTGAAAATGTTTGCTCCAAATGTGCAAGTACATGTGTCTTTATTTTAATTCTAGTTTTCTGGTGATCCATGTTCCATAGAACCTAAGAAACCAAAACGGTCGGGAGAAATGTGTGCCTTCAATAAAGTGCTAGCTCATATTGTAGCCATGTGCGATACAAATATGCCATTTATAGGGCTTCGTATGGAGGTATGTATTAAAAAGTATTTTCTTTCCTTCTTCCCCTCTACTATTTCTGATTCTCATGTCTAGATGTGACTATTCAGTAAACTTGTGGTCATGTGTTCATTATGGAGTTTCCCTGCCAGCTGAGTCTGGGTGACTGATGTTCTACACTGGGTTGCTATAGTCTTGGTAGAGCTGGCTCTCTAATACCAAGCACGGCAAAAAGCTTGACAAGTTGAGGAAAATGGGAGGATGAAAGTCACACTTGTGGGAGGGGGTGGGACACAACTTTATACCAAATTTGCACAGACTGGTTTTTTGCTTTCCAGTACTTGAGGATATGAAACATCCGTCACCCTTAGGGGAAAAAAAAAAATCCTTGAAAAAGTTACAGTTATGTTACTTGACTTTTTGCTTAGGATAACATTTTTCTTGTTCATTCCTAGTTATCTAATATGGACATTCCTCACCAGGGAGTACAAGTAGAAGGAGATGGCTTCAGCCATGCAATACGTTTATTAAAGTAAGATGATATGCGCCTGTGTTTCATTTCATTACTGTAGATATACTTGAGAGAAAAAAAGGATTGTTTGGAGAGTAACACTACAAATATCAGGATGGGAGGATTTTTGGGTTGGGGGTTTTTGTTTGTGGGGTTTTGTTTTGTTTTTGTGGTTTTTTTAATTATTGTGTGTCTTGCACTCTTGTGAAGCAGTGCTGGAAAAAGAGGAAAATAAGAGTAGACAAAAAGCCAACTATAACTTGTTTCCATCATTAACCTAAACTTTGGACTTCTGAAAACAGTCTGACTGTCTTCAGTCCTAAAATCCAGGCAGTGCTAAGGAAGATAATGGTGATGATTCATGAACATCTAATTGCAATTTTAGATTAGGTCAGAGGCCTACATACTGCATATGTTCTTTGACAATTAGCAGTATGTGAGAATGCAGAGGAAAATGCAATGAAACCTAGAAAAGACAATTGTGTGGTAAAACACTTGTAGAGAAAACCATCTGAGAATCATACAGTAATTTTAAGAGTGGAAGGGACCTCTGGAGGTCATCTGGCCCAACCTCCTGCTCAAAGCAGGGCTTGATCAGCTGCATTTTGCAATCTCCAAGGGTTTTTGTGCCCTCCCTGGGCACAGTGATTTCAAATGCTGACTAGAAGGGAGTAGTCACTTGATTGCCTGGCTAATACAGCCCAGGATGCAGCAGTCTGTCCTTGCAGCAAGGGCGCACTGCTGACTGTTGCTCAGTCTGTCTCCTGGGTCCCCAAGTTCTTTTTCTGCCAGTCAGTCTCTACTCTGTGCTGTTGCTTGAGGTTATTTAGGTCCAAGCGCAGGACTTTGCATTTGTTTTTGTTGAACTTTATGAGATTCCTGTTAACTCTTTCCTCCAGCCATCTGAGGTCTCTGAATAGCAACCCTGTCCTCCAGCACGTGAAGTGCTCCCTTCTGTTTGGTGTCATCTGCAAACTTGCTATTCCTTTGCATCACGTAGGTTGTTGAAATTGTTAAATAGTATTGGCCTCTGTGTTAACCCTGAGGAATGCCAGCCACAACAAGCCACTAATTGAACCTGCAACAATTGACCACAGTGCTTTCTCCCTGGCAGTCCAACCAGTTTTGCACACTTCTAGGAGCCTACTTCAAGCCTCGCTAGTTATATGTTGGATTGCGTTATGAAGTAAAACAGATTATATTAGTTTAAAACATAAAAAACCCAAACCCCAAAGACACCTTCTAGAGTAAAACCTTCTTAACTTCTTTTTTGCTGCAGAAACGTGTAGTGATATAAAGGCATCGATCTCTAAATGCATCAGGCTCTACCTTGTTAACTTTGCATATGAGCAGAGAAGTACTGAGAACTTGTGAGCTGAATTTAAGGGTGGTATGTGAAATTTCAGGATAGACTCTCAAGGGACTTGAAAAAGTTTGGCATATTTTTATGTAAGTTTTATTTAGTCTGTCCCCTGAGCTTAATTAGCACATCAGGATATGAATGAATTAGTGGGTACTAAGATAACTGTCAGGTGGTTCACTGCATTTAGAGTGAGCTTGTTCTAGAAGGCGAACTGATTCATGAATTCAGGTTGCCACAGAACTTGTTTTCATCTTTTTTGGCTTGTTTCTCTGTATAAAAGCTTTGTATCAGTGTGCTTTTACTTCACCAGGAGATCAGGACAACTCATCAGATCCCTTAACAGCCTGTAATTTGCAGGTGTTGAATCCATATAAAAATTGCTCTTTACTCAGACTGCTTTTGTAATGCGCTTATTACAGTCCTTGAAGAGGAATAGGATATCTCGCTGTGCAGTCCAGCTGTCTTTGCTCTTGATTTGTTCATTCTTTCATGTCCAGATTTGGAAGTCCTTCAGGAAATGTTAGAAGGTGGTAGTATTTTTAGTTTTGGACCTGTACTGTGTATAACTGAGACTTTAATTATTTTTTTTACCATGAATAGAATTCCTCCATGTAAAGGTGTGAACGAGGAAACGCAGAAGGCTCTAGACAGATCTCTTCTTGATTGCACTTTCCGATTACAAGGTAGAAATAATCGCACGTGGGTGGCTGAGCTGGTGTTTGCGAACTGTCCACTTAATAGCACTTCGTCCAGGGAGCAAGGTATGTTTTACTTAGGAAAACTGGCACATTTGGGGTTTTTCTGTGGCTTTACATTGTCTGTTCCAGTAGTTCTAATGTTTTGGTGTTACTGGACAACTGTCTGCTCTTAAGATTTCTGATGAACCGCAGTGTACCTGAATCAAAACTTTGACTACTGAGTTGTTTTGGTTAAATTATTATTAAATTATTTAAATATGCTTCCTAGTCATTTGCTACACTTCAGTCACAGTCTGTATAGCACAGTTTAGGAACCACCAGTTTCATCACTATTTACCATCTCCTAACACTGCAGGACCAACCCGTCATGTTTACCTGACGTATGAAAACCAGCTATCTGAACCAGTTGGAGGTCGCAAAGTTGTTGAGATGTTTCTTAATGACTGGAACAGTATCGCTCGGCTGTACGAGTGTGTCCTGGAGTTTGCACGATCCTTACCAGGTACAGAAATCGCTTCCTTGTTAAAATGATGTGTTTACAGATTACTGTGGTTTTCTAACTCTTTTCCCTCCTTTCTTCAAAGACATACCCAACCACTTAAACGTTTTTTCAGAAGTTCGTATCTACAATTACCGCAAACTTATCCTTTGTTACGGAACTACCAAGGGGAGCTCAGTAAGTAACTCCTTAGTGCACTTAAAATGTATGTTTGAAATCAGAATGGGTAGGCTTAGAGTTCTCAGAATTGTGCTGCAAAATATTTCCTTGTATTACATTATTGTGGAATTAATATTGATGAATATAGAAAAGACAGAACTAGAGGGTGCCAGATTGCTAATTTGCTAAGTTACTAGATGTTCAAAATTTCTGAGAATTTGTGTAAGATGCTCTAAATTGTGGGAAGGACAGTTGTGTGCTCCTGAGTGATGAAAGCAGGTGCGGCAGCCTTTTTCTGACAGACTTACGTCACTGTTGCTACTGGTCACTGCTGTACTGGGATATATGGATATATGTAAGCTGAGTGCCTGTTTCTGCCTCAGAAGAAAGGACTCTTAGAAAGTTTTAAGTGCAGCACTGTGCTTTTAAATGAGGCCGTCCTTAATTATTTTGCAGCAGTGCTGTTCCCTTGTTCAGAAGTCTAGCTTACTCTGTAGTATTTGAATTCACAGCTTAGTAATGACTTTGATAACTGACTGAGTACTTGCTCACGTGCTTTAAATGCAAGGTAGAGGAGGAAGTGCACGTTTATTACAGACTAAGAATATATTTCTGTATGCAACTGTTGCAAAATAGCTGATGCCCTTGAAATTTGCTTCTTGGAAGGTTTTATGTATTCATGTTCTAAGCTGAATTTTTAAGAGTATTTCTATGTGCGTTTTATTGGGACAGTTAATAAGTTGCAAGAGTAGCAGTGTGGATTTTGCATGTCACTTACTTAGATATTAGCATGTCTAGTTCTCATTTGTGTGATATGACTGAGAAAACCAGTGCATCTCCAGCAACTCATCATTCAGTTCTCTGCAACGTGAATCTTTGAAGCTTATTTTTCTCTATCTCACCTTTAGCAGAAAAGGCTTTTTTTTTTTTCTTTTTGGTTGACTTGCTAAAATAATTCCCCAGTTTTGTAGTTGCCAACAGTCCAGCTAGCTAAATGGATGTTGAACCTAACAGTGCTTTTTTTGTTTTTGCCTTTTTTTTTTCTTTTCTTTCCCACAACCTCAGCAACTTTTGAGGAAGGTGAGTTAGGAATCTTTTGCGGTTTCATGAAAAATGGAGAAAAAAAATTTAAAGCAGACCAGGTTTCTTGTTATTACCTCATAGTTGTTCTAGTTTCCAAGACCATTTTATGTTCTTGACATTGCAGATCAGCATTCAGTGGAACTCCATACTCCAGAAGTTCCACATTTCACTGGGGACTGTTGGCCCAAACTCAGGTTGCAGTAACTGTCACAACACAATTCTGCACCAGCTCCAGGAGATGTTTAATAAGACACCAAATGTGGTGCAGTTGTTACAGGTAAAGTTTTAAGAACTTCTCTCGAGAAAAGTGCAACATAATTAATAGTTGAATCCTGGTTAAACTCTTCTCTTCAAAATTACACATGTGTTATGATTGTTTATGCATCTCATTGGCAGCAGGTGGCTTGGGGAAGATTGTATCGCCCCTATGCCCCATTTTCCCTGACCTTTTAAGTAAAGGTAAACTACCTAATCTCTCAATTTCTGTTCTCTCTCTCAGGTTTTGTTTGACACTCAGGCTCCATTAAATGCCATCAACAAGCTTCCAACTGTGCCCATGCTGGGTCTGACTCAACGCACCAACACTGCCTATCAGTGTTTCTCAATTCTGCCACAGTCACCCACGCATATCAGGCTGGCTTTTAGGAATATGTACTGCATTGACATCTACTGCCGGAGTCGTGGTGTCGTAGCAATACGCGATGGGGCGTACAGTCTCTTTGACAACAGCAAAATAGTTGAAGGCTTTTACCCTGCGCCTGGATTAAAGGTGATGGTTTCTGTGTTTTCTGGCATGTTGTAAATAAGTGAGCTTCTAACTTGAAGTATGGATCTGATGTGAAGAGCTTTGTGAAGCTTTTTTTGTGAAGAGCTGCGGTCCTTCCAAAATTCTGAGCACTGAAGGGATTTTCTGATTTATTGGTCGATTTGTTAATTAGTTTGAATTGAAACATTTCCTTTCAGAAAATGAGCATCAAGTGTCAGGGCATTTTTCCATATCTATGTAATAAAATAATGGAGAGGCTACTTCAGGCATCCTTTTGTTAAAACTTGCTGAAGCTTTGTGACTAGGCTAGATGTGTTCTCCAAGATTAACAACACCTGCTCCTCACAAACTACGCTGTGTGGCAGGACAGTGTTCGTATATTGCAGACGAGGATATGCTCCATGTCAGATGATTCTAGACAGAAACTTTTAAAATAGTTTCCATCAGTGTGTGGCAGGAGCCTGTGGCTTTGCTCCTGAATACAGCACTGGCTCGCTCTTCCTGAAAAATGTATCTGTGCACACTAACAGAATACAAGCTGAGGGCAGCTTGTACCAGTGCTAGTTATACTGAAATATTGGAAAGTGGCACCCATGGTGATACAGGATAGTTTGCTTTTTCTTCTGACAGTTGCAGTTAAACACTGATTCTCTGGCACTGCATTTAGCTAATCCTAAACATATTCACTCCATTCACAAATTCCAAGTGGAAGGCTAATGGGAAGAGGGAGAGTTTTTTTTTTACTGGTGGAAAGTATAAGAGAACAAAATTGGGAAGGTAGAGGAGGAAGTAATTCAAGAGAGTTGGCAAATTCCTCTGGGTACAAGAGGATGCTATGGAGGAGGTGATCTGGGCGTTCTCACCCAAACAGGGCAGTTGTAGGTGTGACATAACAGCACAGTAGGTTCTTGTTACTGATTTCCAGGTGTAGGCTTTTCCTTATTTTTAAGGAAAAAAGAAAAATGTTGGTATTTCAATTAACTAAAGAGATTAATGAGCAAGGTTTCTTGTTTGGCGATGCAAGACCCCTTTTTTAAAAGAAAAAGGGAATTGAGCTTAAATATCCACTGAGAAGCTCTGTTTATGAATTGATATAAAGCATGAACAGTTTGCAAAATATAGAATGAATGCCTACTGGAGACCTGCCTTTTTCTTATGTGCTGTAGCTGATAGTTTTAAAGCTCAGCAACTACTGTGCTCATTTATGGAATAAAATTCAAATGAGGAAATTACTAACAAAACTGACTTTTCCACAGACGTTCCTGAACATGTTTGTTGACAGCAATCAGGATGCGCGACGACGATCTGTCAATGAAGACGATAATCCACCTTCTCCTATTGGAGGAGACATGATGGATTCTTTGATATCGCAGCTTCAACCCCAGCAGCCACTGCAGCAACCACAACAACAGGTACCCTCCAGGCAAAATAAGAAATGTTTATTGTCTTCCACGACTGTAGATTTCTAAGAACTTACTTTCTAAAAGGATTAGCAGTAAAAAATGGACAGGGAGACTGTAAAACTACTCTGCTGTGGAATTCCCCTTGGGGCAAAATGTATTAATTTATTTTGCTATTTCTCATTCCAGTGTAAACAGCCCGTAGCGTACGAACAGCAGCTTTGGAAGGTCACATGAGACTTGCTGCCTTAGAAGCAAAGGACTGAGGGAGGGGAAAATGACTGTTTAAGATAAAAGATGGGAGGGGGGAGTCAGGAGGTTTCACTGTTACAAGGTGGCAGATAAAAAGGAATGAGGTGCAGAGGTATTCTGTCTTGAGAAACTGCAAAAAGTCACTGAAAAAAATAGTGAGTGCTGAACAAGGTGGTATAGAGAATCAAACAACTATGTTGATAGACCTGTAAGATTTCATAGGTGGGGACCAAACTCTCATTAGTATTCTCCTGCACATACTTAACTTTAGATTTAGTATAAAATGGTGAAAAATTTTCATTCTCCTGTGTTGACAATTTCAGCCATTTGCTAAACAGGCTGGAGCATCAGGACCGTATCCTCTTACTTCACCACCCACCTCCTATCACAACACAGTAACGCCATCTCCGTCTATGATGCACACACAGTCACCAGGTAAGATGGCCGACAGCTTGTGTGCTAATGATGTGCTGGAAACATACACGCAGCTTTCTGTGCGTGCATGCTTTTTTCTATTATTTGAGCTGTGTTTAGCTCCAAGTTAGCCAAGAGAAAGTACCTTATATTGTGGGAAAATTGCAAGGCAAAGTCCTGCCATGCATGTTTTGGAAAGTGCACTTTGAAGCTAAAAACAAAACAAAAAAATATCCATGAAACTGTCATCTTTAGCTGTGTCATATTTGGGACTGTTTCATTCTTACAACTTATAACTTGTTCAGATCAAAACCTGTTAATTTTAAATACCTGCTTCTTCAGAAAAGCTTTTCATCACCAAAGCTCTGCTTTCTGCTCCCAGCTGTTATAGCGCAACAGCTGAAAATATTCAAATTTGGGGAAGGGCTGGGCAGGGGGGAAATACCATTCTTCAAGCCAAATATCTTGGAAAGTTTCATTTGTGTGGTGAATCAATTGGAAAATATAACACTCATACATGTACAAAATAAAGCTTTCGAGTGCAAAAACAAATTCTCGTGAATCTTGTTTGCTCTTTCCCTGAAAAGGAGATAGTTGTAGCAGCTGACAGGAAAAAAAAATATAACAGAAAAATGGGAAATGTGTATGTTGAGTGACCTGATGTCTTTGATTAGGAAACTTGCATGCTGCAAGCTCACCTAGTGGAGCTTTAAGAGCACCATCACCAGCATCCTTTGGTCCAACTCCTTCACCTTCCTCTCTTGGAATCACAATGGGACAAACAGCTAACTTTGCCAGCCCACACGGTGAGTTCTTTACTGGCAGATGTATATATACTGACAGGGAGAGCACATTTCCTTCTTGAAATTAAGTCTTCCTGAGCAGACCTAAGTTAATTGAGAAAAATTTGTGGTTTGTAATTGGCCTAAGTAGCTGTTTTCATACATGTGGGTGTAACTCTTAACAGTAGTCAGCAGTAGCTGCATGGCACGTTGAGGTGTTCCTAACATTTTAAAAATTGACTATCAGTCACTCTTTCCTGCTTACTAATGTGGGGAAATTCTATGTGGTCTTGTAGCAGAACAATGGCTGCAGCTTTTAATAAGCATTGTCTCTTGTTAGATTAGTTAATGCATTTTCACTGCTTACATTTCCTGGAAGAAATAACTGAAACAGATTAGAAATTCAAATACTTGCAATTTGAAAACATTGTCAAAGTCTTGCAGGTTTGACATACCTCTGTGCGAGCAACATGCCTTTTGGTCGTTTCCTTTATTAAGTTTTTTTGGAAAGCTGCCAAAACAATTGTTTGTTGTAATGGCAGTGCATTGGAAACCATTCCATAGATCACAATAAAAGAACAGTTCAGATTGTAACTTTAGCACACCAATTTAACTGTCAAGACGAAGGAAGTGAGATAGATGTACAACAGACGGTTTAAGAAGCTTGTTCTGATCAGTCTTTATAACAGAGTACAAAACCAAAGATACTTTTGCAGGGATAACTGCAAGATACCGAATAGATAAGGAACTGTCTAGCTGAGGCTTTCATTTGCTAAGGAGCAGTAGAAGTCCAAGTCTGTAGGCAGACGTTCCTTTTAGTTTAGACCCCATTACATGTTGAACATGCTGATTTGCCTTAACATTCAATTTTATTTTACTTTTTAAAGAATACAACCAGAAAACCCTTGAATTTGTGTCTTGATTTTATTTTTGCCCCCATTATTTTTTTTTTTATGGTCATAAAATGTAGTCTAAAAGCTTGCAGACACCTTCATGCTTTACAGATTTTGGTAAACCTTTTTTAGATTCCTAGATTAGAAAACCTCGTACTTATTTTTTTTAAAAATAATAACAGTCTTGTAACATCTGTAGGTACCATAGACCCAAGCTCACCATACACCATGATGTCACCCAGTCAGCGTGCAGGGAACTGGCCAGGATCTCCCCAGGTCTCTGGTCCATCACCAGCAGCACGGATGCCTGGAATGTCACCAGCCAACCCTTCCCTTCATTCACCTGTCCCAGATGCCTCTCATTCCCCACGAGCTGGAACAAGTAGGCTTCTTTATCAATGTTATGACTGCAAAACACTCATGTTTAACATTTCTAGTTCTGTTCTTTTTAGTAGTTGCGTGTCAGCCTAACAGCCCTTACTGCCGTTGTGCAGTAAAATATCTAAGGAAATGAAGCTTTTATTCTGTCCTGGTTCAAATCTGCGACAAGAAATTGGAAAACAAGTGAAATCATACAGCATAAACTTCAGCAGGATTGATACCTCTTGTTGCACTGCAGAAGTTAGTCTTAAACTATTGAGTTACATGACTGAGAAAATTCTTTGGAATTAAAGCAATGATAGGCATATTTGCCAACCCAAATACTAACTTTTCACATCATAGAATTGTAATGCTGCTCTTGCACAACTGATTTTGCCATCTTTACATCTCGTTGAGTTTGTTGTACAAACCTGCTATCTGCTGGCATGCTGCAGAAAGAGGAAAAGGGAGTAGGATTTTAATGATACCGAGACTCTTTGCATGGGTGGAGGGTCGAAACACTAATTCTTTGACTTTGTCTATCTGTTGCCTGTCGCTAGGCAGCCAAATTCTTAAATAAGAAGGATTAAGCTTTGGCCCAGAGAACTCATTGCTTTTATAGTGACAACAAATAAAGTGAACATGTTTCAGCTTAAATCCTTCCTTACTACAAGTGTTTTTCTGTATCAATAGGTTCCCAAACAATGCCAACTAGCATGCCTCCACCTCGTAAACTACCTCAACGCTCTTGGGCTGCATCCATACCTACAATCCTCACCCACAGTGCCTTGAATATTTTGCTGTTGCCCTCTCCTACCCCTGGGCTTGTGCCAGGACTAGCTGGCAGCTATCTTTGCTCCCCTCTTGAGCGATTCCTTGGATCAGTTATTATGAGAAGGCATCTTCAGAGGATCATACAACAGGAAACGGTAGGTTTAGGTTGTTTTAATATTGACCTGCGAGTGTGACTTCACAATTACTCTTTTTCATGCTTCTGTACTCCATGTCTTTCAAATCTTTAAATGCTTCAAGTCTTTAAAATGCTTCAAGCGTAATAAGTATTTGCTGTTGGAATTGTGCTATGCTGCTGAATCATGCTGTGTAAAGTGTCAAAATTTAGAAAAAGCATTTAATTCCACTTCTTTTCCACATAAATCAGTAGTGGAAAACCTGTTTGGTCATGTGAAAGTTGATAGCTGATGTGATAGCAAGACTATGACCAGATTTTCACATGCCATGGCTTCTGTCCATTGGGAGTTAACTAGAACAGCCACAGGGTTACTATGGATGCCACTACTTGGCAGGAGTAGCCAAGAAACTAGTTACTAGTTGACAATAACCGAACTACTCAGTCATGAATATTCCTTTAGGGTTTGAGACGGACAATGTGTGCCTCTTCACTTCTTTGGCATTGATTCGGTGACAGAGAAAGAGGCCAAATCTTGCATAAGCTTCATTCTCCAAGGCAATTTTACCTGTATACAAATACCACATCTTTCTTTCTGGAAAGAGGACAGATCAGTCACTATGGTCTTGGAAGTGAGTGTGTGTGTGTTCATGCTATTTAACAAATGACTGGTTGAATGTGATACTTCTTTTTTTGTGCAGCTACAGTTAATAAACTCCAATGAACCAGGTGTAATTATGTTTAAGACGGAGGCACTGAAATGCAGGGTTGCTCTCAATCCCAAAACCAACCAGACCTTGCAACTGAAAGTAACACCTGAAAATACAGGACAGTGGAAATCGGAGGAGTTACAAGTTCTGGAGAAGTTCTTTGAAACAAGGGTATGTACTGAAATCATTAGTGTTTAAATTCTTATGAACTGCTTTTAATCTCTGGTGGTGTTTTGAGTGGTACTGCTGACTTCCATTAGTGTGTAAGGGCTGCAAAATATAAAATTAACAATTGTGCATGTTGGTTACTATATTAAATGATACAACTATTATCTAACTAGGCAGTACTAAATAATATCTTTCTTCAGGTTGCAGGACCACCTTTTAAAGCAAACACCCTAATAGCCTTCACAAAATTACTAGGGGCTCCAACACATATCCTCAGGGACTGCGTACACATTATGAAACTTGAGCTGGTAAGTTAACTGTTCCATTCAGTTCACCCAACCTCAGTTATTACATTTCTTAAAAAAGGTGCTGTATCTTTATCTCTAAACACATAAATTACTCTAAATTTATATACATGCTACTTAGTGTTAATAAAGAAGTTTTTGTTTTACTACAAGCTCTCCTGGAAACTCCCAAAATTTCTCCTTTAAACTGATGATTTTGAGAAACTGCAGGCACGTTACTGCACAATAGGCACATGCATAGGCTGGCTGGAATCTTTCTGATTGTGTTCTTGTTTACCTTACGCTCAATTCTTTCAGAGTTATTCTGACCTATGCTAAACTTGGCAACATTTGCAAGTTTAGCTAGAGAGGCACACTCTACTTTCTAATGCTTCCCTAGTTCACAGCTGTGTATGTCACTGATGTGAGACCTTTGCTCTTCTTTCTCTGTGCTGCTCTTTCTAAACAGTTCCCTGATCAGGCAAGTCAGCTGAAATGGAATGTGCAGTTTTGTTTAACAATTCCTCCCAGTGCACCGCCAATTGCGCCTCCAGGAACACCTGCTGTTGTGCTGAAATCCAAAATGTTGTTTTTTGTAAGTAGAGCTATCTGTTTTAAAATTTTGTGGGCTGCACGTCTTTGAAACCATTGTGGGTTAGTAGGAAAACATAAGCATGCTGTATCTGACAACTGTAATAGCTAAAAATGGTCTGCCGTTTGGAAGCCTAGATCGTGTGCATCTCTCTTGTAATGAGTTCGGTTGGTATTCCTATTTTCTCTCTTGTAACAGCACAGCAGCTCTTCATGTTTTGTGTTCTTGGAAAGATGTTGACAATATACAAAGTTCAATTCTCTCTGGGCTGTGGGTATCTTCCGGTGCTCAGCTTCTGGGTGTTTTGTTCTTCTTTGAGGCACTAACCACCTAGATTAAGTGATACACACAGTAGCGGTGCTGGGAAGGGATAGCAGGCATGAGGCATTTAAAACAAATCTATATTAGTTGTCATCTCTGAGGCAATGGTCACTGCGGGGTGCTTTTGAGAAGAAGATTGATAATTTCTCTGTTATAGAATTGATGTCTGAAAACTGAGGGGGTGAATGTGCATGCTGTCTGTAAGCCTAGAGCATTTAACTGTATCGGAAGTTGCGCTGAAGTACGTGGTCGTTCAATGTAACACACTTTCTGTTTTTTCCCCACAGCTCCAGCTAACACAGAAAACAACAGTCCCACAGGAAGCTGTTAGTATTATTGTCCCAATTATTTATGATATGGCTTCGGGTACAACGCAACAGGCTGACATTCCCAGGCAGCAGAACTCTTCTGTTGCTGCTCCAATGATGGTTAGCAATATTCTAAAGAGGTTTGCTGAACTGAATTCACCACGACCAGGTACTGTACATGTCCAGTAGATATATTCTCTTCACCCAGACATCCGTGACAAATCTCCAGTGTAAAACTAAACCTCTCTTAAGTCTGAATTCTTCTCAATTTCTATCATAGTTCTTTAGTGATTACAAACTCCTGACGTGACAGGCAATACGTAACTTAATAGCAAGTACTAGCAACACAGCAGAAGTTTACACTGATGATTCAGGCTGGATTTTGCTGTTCTGCCCAGGTGATAGAATGCACCTCTTGTGGGCCCAGCTCTTGCTGCACAGTAGGAGGCATACTTTTTAAACAAATGGGCCCCGAATGAGTCGCAAGAAATATGCTATGGTCAAATGTCAGTTTTCATGGTTAATTATGAAGTTATTGAGCTTAACGGTAGAATATAAAGGGATGTGAAAATATTTATCAGAACTTGTCCACGTGCTGTGAATGATTAAAAAGTAATTGGGGTGATTGTATACTCTTCTGTCAGGGTGTGCGCTAACAGAGGTGCATACAGTCCTGTCCACCAAACGTGCTGTGAAGTGTTTGAGCTAAATAGGTTGTTCTGAATGTTTGTTGGCCCATAGGTAGTGCACTGTGAGCATTGTGCTTTGCTTTCCCTCTTGTTTGTCATGCTTCTTTTTTTCTTTTCTTTTTTTTTTTTTTTAATATCTGAAACATTGAACAACAGTAGCAGGTTCTTTGGGCAGCATGTTGTCTGTAAGCAGTGGTTTGGGATACTAATACACAGATGGCTCATAAGAACAGTAACTTTCAGTTCCACTGTAGTTAGATGCTGAAGAACAAAGCCTTTTCCCAATGACCCAGTGACTAGATTGAAGTTGTGAATCCAGAGGTTGAATTCTACTTCTATTCTGTGTAATTCTTCATCTTATTGTTATGCGGAAGCTATAACTATGCGTGATGGTTTATTTCGATTGCTAGAACATGAGCGATGTTTATCTTAAATTAGTGTGGATATGCATACATTTCTGAAAAATGTGATGAGATTTAAATTAACACACATTTTCTGTTTAACATATAATGTAGGTAAATAGGAGACACAATAGCCTTGAGGGCGTGCAGGGTTACCCGTAAGAGTTCTGTATGTGGTACAGAACTGTTGTTTGCATAGCACTTTTATTTCAAGATACGTTAACCAAACTTCAGATGTTTCTTTTGGAAAGTGCTTCCCCACTGAGTTCCCCTGGTGTGGGGAAGGGTAGATACTTTTTTTCCTGTTTGTTATTGCACTAAGTTGTGTTTTACGGTAAACCCTCCACAAAATACTGCAGCATAGGGGGTAATTGTCAAAGCTGCTCTTGAGTGTCCCAGGTGAGATGTCTTCTGATGATCGTTTGATAGACCAGGATAGACAATTTTTGTTTCGTCATGCAAGTTTTCAAGTAGTTTGGGAATGCGGTACAGGGAGCAGAGTATTGACTGGGGAAAAAATGCATATAGAAGAGCTTGTGACCCCAAGCAGGACCCTATCCAGGCAAAGAATGTAGCGAGCTGAGCACAGGGCACTTCTAGTAGTCTTTCCTCTGACTTCTGAAAGAAAGAATGAGTCTGTATGGATTTATTTATTGTTTATTTATTTCCACCACCTAGCCAAAGTAGGATCTTCCCCGAGGACACTTGAAATGCAATTTCCTGTGTTCTTACTGTCAAAACTTACATTATTATATCTGATAAAAGAGAACAAGATAGCGTCTTTTCTTTGCCATTGAAAGGAGATAGGAGAGCCAACAGATGAGAGTACATAGCTGGGAGACTTCTTTTACAAGAACAGTACGTGGGAGATCCCAGATGCATATCCTTTTTCTTCTGATGCTATTGTGCTGTACCCAGGATTTTTCTGCCTGTGTTAGCTCTTCTGCTGCACTAATTGCAATTTGCTTGGATAAGTGAGTTTTTCACTGTTTTCAGTCAGAAAGGAACAGGGCTTCCTATCATGCACGTATGATATTACTGGCACTTTCATTGTAACCCGTAATCAGTGTTGCCTCGTTTTGGCTGTATCTTTTTTACCTTTCTCTCTTTGTGAGAAAGTCTTTTGTATTCAGCTTAATTGTCCTCTTAATAAAATGGTAGTGCCTGAAAAGTAAGTTCTTTTGGAGGAGTTTTCTTTTCAGATCTGTGGGTAAACACATTCTGCTGTGTTTTAACAGTAAAAAGTTGACTCATTGTGAGTAAACTGTCTTTGAGATCACTTTACCTATGCCTCCATGGGGAAAAAAAATATTTTATTTTGGGGAAATAATTATATCAACTGAGATGGAATCAATGCCCTGAAATAATAGGGTTAAACTTGAGCTGTAGGTCTATAACCTGCATTGTTTAGTGGACATCAGTCTGGTAAGGAAATGAAAGTCTCTACAGATGCTGGAGGTGACCCTTAGAGAGGACTCATGATATTTCTTAAAACACTTCACAACTAAGCATTTTTCAGTGTCTGATTTTCATTGATGCTGGGGATGGTACATAGCCCAAATTTGTAGCTTTGGTATGATAATGACTTGCCCAAAATAATCTTGGGAATCCCTAGTTTGGCAGTTAGGATTAATGCATCCCAACAGGCTCTGCTCTTATCTCTTTGCTCACACTGTTGCTCCTTCAGCACCCAAAATTCAGTGTCTTCTAACTGGTATTTCTTGAAATATGCAGGAAGAATTCAGCCCACAGTAACTAGGGTACAACAGTGGCTATTAATTTTATTCTCTTACCAGGAAACAGTAGATGAAAGTCACAGCTGCCTAACACTTCACCTTTTGTTGTTCTAATGAAGCCCTTTTGATTCTGTTGGTTTTAACCTTTTTAAGCTATTTCAGAATGTGTGTGTGTGTTCTCAAAAAATGCTGGTATTCAAAACTTGAGACAGCTATATCTGGGGTTTTTTTCTCTCTCTTAGATCTCAGCTGTTTGAAACAAAAGTCCATTTGCTCTGTATTCTGTTTTGTAGTTTAGGTGTCAAGGGTAGAGCCAGAGCAAATTGGTTGAAAGAAACAGATTTCTGACTTTTGCCCAGTCTTGGAATTAAAAGTGTTTCCAAAACTAGGCTTAGGACAGAAAACATCTTCCAGCTGTTTCAGACTCATGTTTTTTGAAATGTTTCGTTTCTGTTCTTAATACAAACAGAACTTGAAAAAGTGTTTTTTTCTTTATAAGATGTAGTGCAGAATAATTCGGATTGCAGTGCCATGCACAACATTCTTGTACAGATTCAACCTGACATTCCAAAAGCTGTTAACAGTTGAGAGCTTCTTGCAATTTCGTGACCCACAAGAGCAGTCCTGCTGGGAAAGCCGGAGCTACTTCCCTTAAAAATCATTACAAATCCTGACGTCCTCGGAGGGTCGCTGGGATTTACTGATGGCAGTCGTCAACCCCTGCTTGTTACGGGGTAGTAGCCATGCCCGGTGTGGTCGGAGTCGGCTGTGTCGCGCTGCCTGGGGATGATTGTGAGAGTGAAGGCGTGCTGTCGGTGGAGCGATGCTAACCTGTCTCTTTTCCCTGTTCCAGGTGAATGCACAATATTTGCAGCCGTTCGTGATTTGATGGTTAATCTTACGCTGCCCCCTGGTGGGCGTCCCTAGACACTTTTAAAAGAAGGCTGAAAGGGAGACAAAAACCACACAAAACCCCCCCNGCAAACTTTCAGGGATGCACTTTCATCAAAATGAGTATCACCACAACTTTTGTATAGTGCTGTTGTATAGTGTGTTTTAATGGGAGACACTTCAGACTAGGTAATAGATCGAAGTATCAGCTTGCTGGTAATAGATTTAATATTCTGTTTTATACTATAAAGATTATGAAAATGCCAAACTTGTTTGTTTTTTCTGTTTTTTCTCATGTTTTGGTGTAATAGTCTTTTTTTAAGGCAGGTCTGTCATTTTTGAATACTGTAAAACTGTGACAAACTTTATATTGAAGCTGTATTTTAATATGACTGCTTTGAATCCTTAAACAATTTATTTGGGCTTGTTGTAAACATGTCCCCAAAAAGCAATATTTAATAAACTGGATTAAAAAATCTTAAACTGGAAGTTGTATCATCTTAAACTTTATTCCTCTCCACGGGCTAGATTTCTTGTATTCACACTTATTTGGCTATCTCTGTATGTGATCTTGTTTCCACACACACATGTGCTGCTAACTTCAAAACAAAATGCATTTTTCTGTGGGTGTGATTTGTTCCAAG
The DNA here is from genome assembly GCA_013400195.1 of Aramus guarauna. Taxonomy (NCBI): domain Eukaryota; kingdom Metazoa; phylum Chordata; class Aves; order Gruiformes; family Aramidae; genus Aramus; species Aramus guarauna. The sequence continues at coordinate 505,735 of VXBL01003720.1, forward strand.
TCATAGGACAACAGTTTGTTCTTTTTCCTGATTCTATAAATAACCAGTAATTACTTAAAACAATACTTCATTTCTTACAGTCATAAGGAGTGACATCTGTTCGGTCCCAAAAGCAAAGTTTAGTGGAAGAAAGCACCTTTTTTCATCTGTCATGGAGTTTGTAGTTTGACACCTCTGTAACAATAGACTCTTACTTGTCTTAGTGTAAGGGCAGGTAAGGTAGAAGCTTGAACTGTATACCATGAAATTGGAGAGGCTGATCCAAAAAAGAACCAACCTCACATTTAACTTCTTCCTTTAGATGTATGTAGATAACTTTGTCAGTGATGACTGAAGGCTCTTCTAATGGAATAAAATTTCCATCCTCAGGAATTACTTTGTCATTCAACCATTTGTCCTCATGGATAGGTATTCTCAAATTTTTATTGAGTTCAAGTTGGTTTTCTGACTTCCTGCAAGAGTAGCTTTCTGCCGTGCTGCCTCACTTCCCTTGCAGAGCTCTGTCAGCTCCCTCCTCAGCTGAAGGATGTTTTAAATTCAGTTTAAATATCTTTTGGTGGATGTATTCTAGTCTGCCTTGCTGGCTTTAAGGCTGCCCGCTGTCGCAATGCTTGAAGGAAAGAATGAATGAGTCTCTTTCAAAGCTCTTGCTATTAGAAATAATCGTAGATCACAGAATGGTTTGGGCTGGAAGGGACTTCAAAGACCATCTAGATCCAAGCCCCCCTGCCATGGGCAGGGACACCCTCCACTAGACCAGGATGCCCAAAGCCCCATCCAGCCTGGCCTTGAACACTTCCAGGGATGGGACCTCCACAACCTCTCTGGGCAACCTGTTCCAGTGCCTCACCCCCCTCACAGTAAATAATTTCTTCCTAACATCTAATCTAAATCTACCCTCTGATAGATATACTTCTTTTGGTTGGTGTCTGCTTCAGATTGGAGCCTGGAACCTGTGGGTTTGGGTATTGAGGCTGTATCGGTACTTCTCTGACCTGTATATATCTAACAGATGGTTATGCAGGAGTGAAAACCCCAGCAATCTTTAAATGTTGCTGGTGATGATTTTGTATTTCTATCTCTTTCACAACTACTGATGTTCTAAAATTGAGAGGTGATACCAGTATGTCTGAAAAAGACTGGCTATTACGCTGACTACAGGTCTGGATTCAAGGTCTGAGCATCCCCGTGCCTCAAAGCAGCTTCCTGATAACGCAGAGCAGTATCTGCTGCTGTTTGCGCTAAGGGGCAGGTGAGTGTTCTGGCAGGGCAAGGGCCCCCACTTGAGAGGGAGAGGTCTCCCCACAGGGCAGAGAAAACAAAATATGTAAACTAGTGACAGATAGCTATGAACTGACATTCCCAACCTGAGATTATGGGAAGATGGAATTTTCTTTCTGATTACGCACCCCGCTCCTCTTAACATACACCACATTTTAAGCCTTTCTCCCAAATAAATTCTGAAGGAAAGTGCTGCTGGTAAAAGGAAGCATTTCCCACTGAACACTTGTAAATAGACAGTCATTTCTTTGAAAGGAACAAGTGCAGTTTTAAGTTGGTTGTTTTGGGGTTTTTTTTTCCAGTATATTCAGTCTACTTTTATGGTAGCCAGGTGTTATATCCACCTGCTGCCTTGGGACTATTGTAGATTTTCATCGTTACAGGAGCTTTGGTTGTCCATTTATTTCACCGAATGTGCCGCAGTGTCTCCACATCCTGTGGTATCCATAGATCGTTTCTCATAATCCTGCCTGCAGGATGAGCGTGACAGAAACTGAATTATGCAGAGAAAAATAGCAAGTCTGAACTGATCCACAGATCTGGCATAGCAGTGGTAGCCAGTGTCAAATAGGAACATGCAAGTTTTTAGGAATCCAAAAAGCCATCCCAGATGACGGCAATACACTGTGGCTTTCCAGGTAACAAATACTGATCATGTTAAAGATTTTCTTAATATAGAAAAGAGGGAAGAGGCTTTTTTGAGCCCTGCAAACACTCAGACAAGGAGCTGAATCAAGGTGAGGTTTTGGGTTTGAGTTTTTTTGCTTGAAACTAAGTTTGCATTACTTGTTCTCCTTACATGTTTGAGTGTCCTGCAGGTTGCCTTTGAGACTGCAGATGTTTTAACTGAGTTTACAAAGATTGCAGGAAACAAGGTCTGATACAAACCAAAGCTCCATAAAACTAGAAGCTGTTTTTCTTTCAAGAGCTATAGTTTGTTTCTAAGCATTTACTTGGTTTCCTCTATTAGCTGAAAGTTACTCTACTGAGTGGATGTTTTAAAGCAAAATATTCTGTATGAAAAATAGCAGATACTCTCCTAGTAGTCTATGTGGGTCATTTTAACCAGATTTGTGATTAAACTGTCAAAGGTGTCACTTGAGAAGTTGTGCTATACTGGTTATTTCAGCTCAAGTGGTTATAGTTGTTCCCCTAGCCCAAATTTTCCATGTGCCACAGAATTTCAAATGTTTCTAAGGTAAGAATATATTTCAATAAATTAATGTGTAATCAAAATGTGTTAACCGTACGTAGCATCTAGACTGTAGTTACAAAGCTGCGACTGCTGTGTGACCCCATAATAGCAATATGATTGAGAATTTCATATTTACGTTAAATCACATTGACTTCAAATACACGAGGCTTTTCCTGAGACACTCCAACAGCCGCCTGTGATTTAGTGTTCAGTGGGTAGGTCATAATTTTTTGGCAAATGATTTTAAGACTTCACTTCGCCTCCAGGAGCATCGCAAGCCAGGCAAGCAGTGCCGTGCTGCCCCTTCCCTGGGTGACGCTGTCCCCGTGTGCTCCCAGCCTCTCACGTTTTTCCAGAGCGATAATTAACGTCTTTGGGAAATGACCCCGCGTAATAGCTTTTACAGGAAACACCCGGCTGCTGCTCCGAAAGATAAGAGAAGCTGAGTGAGGAAGGGCCGTGCAGAGCGGCACGGATGCAGAAAGCTACGGCAGCTTAAGCCTGGACAGCTTGAATTCCTGCCCCGAGAAAGGGAAGGGGGTGGAGGCAGAGCCCCCCCAGAGCAGGACCATCCCCTCGCACTGTGCTGCGGCCCCGCTGCACACATCCTGGAGCAACTGGCGTAAGCCAGTGCTGCAGGGAAAATGGTCTCTGCTGTGTGAAATGGGGCTCTCATGGGTGATGAAACATGATGTTTAGGCTTGTCATTGACTGGGTTTTCTCCTCCTATGATTCCCCACCACCGCGCATGTTTTTAAAAGGCCGTTATTGAGGCTGCGAACACCAGGACAGGGCAGCTTCAGCTGCACCTGAGGCTTTCTTTTGGGGAGCAGAGGATAAAGGGGGAGTCTGTCAGAAACTACAAATCAGCAATGCGGTAATAGGCCGGTCTGAGGCAGGGAAGGGTTTTCCTGACATCCTTGCCACGTGTCAGGGCAGGTAGCTCCCAGGGCAGAGCGGGTCCAGGTGAGAAGGGGTCCTTTCCCTCTCCTCTATGCCTGGGGACGTGCCTGCCTCCAAGTCTAATCCCCCTCGCCCGCAGCCCCCCCGTCTGGTGTCCCGCTGGCAGGGACCCCCCCCAGCCACCACCGCCCTCCCGGTCCTGCTGCCGTGGGGGCTGCTCTCCGATCCAGCAGCGTGCTCCTTCCTGTGTCTTTATTTTTGAGGCATCCTCCATGACGAATACAGCCTTGAAAGCAGCTGGCAAGCTTGCAAAGCAGCAGGCAAACCGTAAGTGCTGCATTTAAAAGAGGCAGAGGAAAGCGCTCCCATCCTTTGAAGATGATTTTGCAGCAGAGGGAGGGAGAGGGCGGCTGGGGCCCTGCTGTGCTTTCGGCACGGATCTGTGCAACGTCGATCCCGAAAGCGGGGATGGAGCCAGCCTGGCGCAGGGCTGGGAGTGCCCGTGGTGTCTCTGGTGCTGCTCTGCACAGGAGCTTCCCACCTTGCGCCTCGGGGTTACGTAGAATAGAATAGACTTATTTCAGTTGGAAGGGACCTACAAAGATCTAGTCCAACTGCCTGACCACTTCAGGGCCAACCAAGTTAAAACAAGTTGCTACAGGCACTGTCCAAATGCCTCTTAAACTCTGACAGGCTTGGGGCATCGACCACCTCTCTAGGAAGCCTGTTGTAGTGTTTGACCACCCTCTCGGTAAAGAAATGGTTCCTAATGTCCAGTTTAAACCTCCCCTGATGCAACTTTGAACAGTTCTCATGTGTCCTGTCGCTGGATCCCAGGGAGAAGAGCTCAGCACCACCCTCTCCACGTCCCCTCCTCAGGAAGCTGTAGGGAGCCACGAGGTCGCCCCTCAGCCTCCTTCTCTCCAAACTACACAAGCCCAAAGTCCTCAGCTGCTTCTCACAGGACATGCCTTCCAGCCCTGTCACCAGCTCTGCTGCCCTCCTCTGGGCTCATTCAAGGACCTTCACATCCTTCTCAAATGGTGGGGCCCAGCACTGCACACGGTACTCCAGGTGAGGCCGCACCAAGGCTGAATACAGCGGGTTAATCCCCTCTTTTGGGCTGGTTAGGCTGTGTTTGGTGCCCCCAGGATGGGGTTTGCCCTCAGGGTGCCAGGCAGCACTGCCGGCTCATACTGAGCTGCTGCCGACCAGCACCCCCAGACCCCTTTCTGCAGGGCTGCTCCCCAGCCACTCCTCTCCCCATTTACACTTGTGAGCAGTTCTCTGCTCATAAAGTGCCGTAATGTACTGACGCATCATGATTTCCATGCGCTGCTGAGAAGCCGTGTTGTTCGTTGTGTGCCTCCACAGAAGCAATTCCGCAATACTGAACAATATCACAATTACCACACACCGGTGCTATTAAATAAGAGCTAACACTTTGACTTGCCGATCTTTTAGGACATTTAGCAGGACAGACTAGATTCTGGTTAATTAAATCTATCCCCTGCCCTTCTCCCATCAAAAGCTGCAAGGAAAAGATGTGTTTGTATACATGCACTAATGAACTTGAAAAAAAAGGTAAAAGGGATGTATGCCTTAACTATTTGGGCAGCCTGCAAAGCAGACCATTTCCTAAGGATTTAGATATATTAAAATAGGTATTTTTAGTAACATTACTGTGTAAAAACTGAAACGTAATTTCAAATACTACTGAGACTACTTTCCCCCCCCCCCCCCCCCC
>VXBL01003720.1:518892-536388 GCA_013400195.1 Aramus guarauna
AAAAAAAAAAAAAAAGCACAAGCTGAAGGACCCAAGTTTGTCACTTGGAGCAGGAGATTGCAGTCATTTACAGCAAGACCAAAGACTTGCCAAGGCATAGTCCCAGTTCAGAGACCTGCTGTGGTCTGTGGTTGCAAGCAGTGCCTGGAGAGGGTTTGGTGGCAGCAGTGGCAGCATCTGTACCAGCTCTGCACAAAGGGAGTTCCTGGAGTCTGCTCTCCGATCCAGTGACCCACCACATACCAGCCCAGCTCCTCCAGGGATACAGCTTTTGTGTACACTGGCTATAGCTTTTGCTCATTTCTCTTCCATCCTTCACACTCCAAGCTGCACAAGCCCTTTATAGTTTAGTGCCCTGCAAGTAACTGTAGTACCTCCACAGCAACACCTTGCACTGTTGGCAGGAAATAAACTTCTGGATTTCCCATTTATTCATTTCTTTTGTTCTGCCCAATCTGAAATCCTATAGCTTCACTTCCATCTTCCTTGATCTGCCGCCTCTGTCCTACAGTACTTGTGTGGATCTCCTCTCCCCCCTCTACAATGAGGAAAATTCTTAAGAACATAGTTTAGGGCCTGCAGAAGAGAAAATAGTAATAAATAAAAAACCCAAACAGGATAGTCTTCAACTCTAGCTCAAGCAAAAAAAAATTAAGGTTTTCTAGAGAACATTTGCAAATTTTAGCTCAAAGCTAAAACCCACTTCACCATAGCCAAAAAACAGTGATAGTAGTAGGATTCCAAAGGTCATTGTTATTGTGGGGCATTTATTTTGTTTTGAGACAGATTCTTATTTCCTTATGCTAGACTCCGGCACCATCCTTGTTGTCTCCATTCAGGCTGACTTATAAATCCTAGCAATCACTTGCAAGGTTGATCAACATTTGCATTTCAACATGGTTTCTTCATTTCCACTTCCTTTTTTTAAAAGACTTGAACATAACATTTACACATTTCACATCTGCTTTAGGCTTCCCTTGCCTGTGTTGCAACAGCAGTGCATTGGCTGGAAGAACTTTTAAAGTTGCCATGCCTGCCACAGAGAAGCCTGTAAAGTTGCGGCATACGCAAAGCCTAGATTACACCTGCCTTCTGCCAAGTTTAGACTTTGGGAGATTATCTAGAAAAAGCAGCATAGTGACTCTTAAAAGAACCCTTTATTTTATGGCTGTTTTCTCTTTTCAAACTAAGTATCAAAGGCAATGCTCAGGCTTTAATTCTGACTCTAAATTCTCTCCTTTTCACAAATGTCAGCACTTTATGAAAACAGATACCCGGGCTCTAGGTACTCCCCAATCCAAATACTGGACAATATATGACTAAGCTCTGAAGCAGACCAAATCAAATACATCTCATCCTTTTTGCCAAGATAAGCTCCCCAAAGAAAATCTCTCTTTGGCGACCAGATCACCACTCCCTGCAGCAGTTACATCCTAAATCCTACAGACAGCGCTGCATCAAGCCTTTCCTGGCCTGGCTGAAAGTTGCTTGCTGCTGAATATCGCATAATGACTCTCCTGCCATTCTCACTTCAAGCAGACAGGATCCCAATACAGGCTGTATTTTCCTTACATCCCTCTCTTTCACTTGGCCTCGCAAGAGCATACACAAAACCTATGATTTCTGCCGTATCACATACCTTTTTTATTTTTTACAATTTATATTCTTGAGATGATTCAATTTAAAGAGAATGATCAATAGCAGGTCTAATGGTTTTGACAGCACTTTCATTCTAATTAACTGAATTCTAAGTACAGAAAGGGTATTCCTGGTTCGGGGATCAGCATGGTAATTACCTGTTTGATTAGCAGTTAAGGACCAACACTGTTGTACAGTATAATGTGTCTTGCTCAACTAGCCCAAACTGCAGCACAGTGGCTTTAGAGTGGTTCAAGAAGTAGCTTGTGCTGTACAAAGTAACAGGTATTTAAGAAACAGCGCAAATTAGAGCGCTCAAAAGCACCTTCAGTACCAGCTGGGTGCCTACAGCCACGAGAATGAACAAATGTGGTACTAACACCAGAAGTGGGAGTTCAAATATGCCCTTCAAAGTAGTCTAATACTAGCTTTAAAAAGTAAAATTAGAGCCTACAGCAGTAGCAAGCAGCTGGAACAGAGCTGACAGGACGGCCATCTCAAGGACAAGTCCTGCATTTAAACAAACTCTATACTGCCAACTTGACTGATTACAATATAGCTACCTAGGTATACCTGGTATGCAGACATTAAAGACTTACAATTAATTATATAGTCACTTTAAACAACTAGCTCCTGTAAAACTATGCACCATTATCTGGACTATTTATCTGATTAAATCCCTGTATTAAGTAAACTAGGAATGCATTAATTCAATATAGACCAGTAAAAACCTACAAGTTGAAGTAAATCTTCACCAAAAAGTCTATAGCATGACTAATTTTCAGGTAATCAACACTTCACTTTGTTTAAAATGAAGAACCCACAGCCCAGACAGCCTAATCTTGCAAAAACATTAGGAGTCCTAGTACTAGACAGAAGACATGCAACATGTTTTATCCCTTTTCTTACCTCCTTAAAAGACCTTGCTAAAACACTCTCTACAAAGCTGCAGTTTGAGTTACTTATTGCTCATAAAGCAGGTGAAAGAGAAGATCAAACTTTCTGATACTACAGCACTTGGCCTATCACCACATAGTGCATTTCCACCCCAGAGATACTGTTCTTCCATGTGACAGAACCTCTCCAAGAGGTTTTTCAGAAAAAGTCTGGCACAATAATGCTTCCCATTTACTTTAAATTAATTGTGGCAGCTTTATTCTTGTGGCAGACCTGAGCTCCTCATTTCTAATAGTACATAGGGTCACCTTAGCCCATTTTGCAATGACTGTACATTGTACCAAAGATGCTGCAACTGACCAGAAAGTGCACACAAGTCTCAGAAATGGAGCTTAAGCATCTACTTAAGGAATAAATCTTCTTATATGAATTCTCTTAACAACTGTAAATCAGTAAGTAGAAATTTTAAAGAGTGATTTAAAAGTATCAGGGAAACTATTGCAGCATTGTTTTTCAAAGAGTATTTTAACATTTTATATCTCTTAGTATTGTTTAGGACAAGCAGAATCCCATAGAGTGGCTTACTCTATTCCAATTGCTCTATGCGAGAGTGGTAATTCTTCCTCTTGCCACATACATAACTCTTAAGGTATAGTTTAGTTGGAAAGATTCTAGTATTAATGTACTACCTCCCTTCTTACCCTAGATCATGCTTCCTGCTGAAGTTTTGGGGTATTGTCTTCCATAAGTGACCTCAAAACAGTCAAAGAAATTTAAAACAACATAAACTAGCACTTCATAGTTTACTTAAACCATTAGGGTTCATGTCTATCAAATGGGATGATAGAGCTGTATTTTAATTGTTTTCATAATAAAAGTTGTACAGCTTCATCAGATGGATTCGATTCTCATCAAAACACTGCAAGCATGTTACAGAACACTCAATAACTGGAATACACATTCTTGTCAGAGAAACTGGCAGTGCAACTCTTCCGTTCTATCCATTGATCTTAATCACCCAGATTAACTTTAAGTGCCATTAAAAGTAATTTCAAATGATTGTAAAATATACTAAACTGGACTTGGGTAAAGAGTTGCAGTGTGTTACTCAATTCACCACAAAGCATTGTCCAGAATTTCCAAGACATTAACAACTTCAACCCTTCCAAATCTGACATTCCCAGTAAATGAGACAAATTAATTCAATGAACAGATGTTTTCTGGAAGTTGAACAAATCTCTCCTAGCAGTAGGAAAAAGTTAAGCACATTAGAGGACAACGAGATGAAAAAAGTAGTTTCCATTCATGTTGTAGTCTGGAAGAATTCCTTTTACCACAAGCGCAAATGAGTTTCTAAAACGTAGGTAGTTCTAAAAAGATTCAAGTCAGATTAAACAGCTTGTTTTAACGACACTCACTATTTGGTTTAGGAAAATTAATCCATACAAGGTGATCTTCCAACATTTGCTTTTGAAAGACAGGACTAAACCGTTACAGATTCACATAGAAGAGGCTGCCAGCACCCACTCTAATCAGCTGAGCTAGTATTAAGTAGAAGTAGCCAGACCTATAAAGACCAAAGAATAAATGCATTCAGGAACAACTGTTCTTTGTTTTATTGAATGGTTGAAGCAGGACTATAATCCAGGTATATTTAAATCAAGTGTTGGTCCACTCTTATCATCAAAAAGAACTGATTTTTTTTTTTAAATAACATCAACACAAATGGAAAGAATATGAAGCATCATAATAGGAACTTTCAACTATATGTGATGTTAGACCATGATCAGACTGGTGCCACTTCAATACTTATAGACTCTCCACTGTATAGACCAGCCACACTAGTGTTATTTACATCCAAATCACTAAAGTTCTAGGTAAAGGATCCTTCTGTCTACAGCTCAACATCTGAGCCATCACCTTGAGATCAAAATGCCATTTGTGCCACTAGAATCGTAGGTTTGTAGAAATATTTCTATATTTAGTATTTTACTAAAGAATAATAACTATCCTCTCTGAAGTTACATATAGCCATTATAAATATTTACATCAAACATTTACAACTGGTTCATAATATACAACACAACAATTTAGCTATATTTTCTAATCTTCCAGTGTAAAAGTTTCAAACAACATGTTGCTATCAATATTTCAATTTATCTGTTTCGCACACAGTCACAGGCAGTACAGGGCATTTCAAAAACTCATGTTACATGATAAAAAAATGGAATGATGTGACCTCAATAACAATTAGTTTGGGGATTGGTTTTGGTGGTTTGTTTTTTTTCTTTTCAAACAAGCAGATTTTAATTTCTAAATCCCATCTGGTGCTACTACTAACATTTAAAATAGGCTTGAGAGGGAAAAAATACTAAGAAATAAATACACCTTAAAAATTCCACAATTAACCATGTCAGAATACGTTTTTTCCCCACACAGTTTAAAGGATACCTCACTCTTCACCATTTCCTTGCACTGAAATACAGTGTAGTTCAATCCATTCTTATCTTCTGATTTGTCATCCTATAAATAATGCTGTCATACCCAGGATCCATGTTCCAGAGGTTGTAGGAGATAACTATCACAGCTAAAGCAAGACCTATCATCATCCACAGAATAATGTTGAAGATTACAGAGTAGTTGTAGTTATATGGATAGGCAAGGTTATATGGATTTTCTGTTTCACTCTGTAATAAAAAAAAAAAATTATTACTTTAAAGTTAGCTTGCATACAAAGCACATTCCAACTACATTGAAAATCTGAGCAATCTGAATAGGAGAGGTGCATTTTTGTTCAGACAACTCTGATGCTAGGGCACAAAATGCAAAAGCAATTATGTGACTGGCATTAATGGAATCCAAAGGAATGGGCTGACAGAAGCCTCATGAAATTCAGTGAGGAGGAACGCAAAGCCCTGCACCTGGGACAGAATAACCCCAGGTGACAGCACAGGGTGGGGACTGACCGGCTGGGCAGCAGCTCTGAAGGTCTTGGTGGACAAGGTGAACAGGAGTCAGCAGTGTGCCCCTGCAGTGACAAAAGGGCAACTGCATCCTGGGCTGCATCCAGAATGTAGGCAGCAAGTCAAGGAAAAGAATTTTTTCCCCACCCAGAAGGCAGGACTTACACACACCACCGTACTGGGGAGAAAATGGCAGAAATGCAAATCCTAACAAGACCTAAGGGAAAAAGTTTTCACAGTGGAAGTGGTTAAGACTTTGGAACAAGGTGTCCAGAGACGCTGTGGGACTTCCAGCCATGGACTTTAAGAACTTGGCTGGACAAGGACCTGAGCAGCCTGATCTAAACTCCTAAATTAATCCTGCTTTGAGCAGTAGGTTGGATGAGATGACCTCCAGAGCCCTCTTCAACCAAAACTACTATATGATTAAGTGAAGATCAAGACAGGTAAGCTGACCTCTTCACCACCCATGCCCAAATCATAGTCAGTATTCTAGTCCTTAAAGAAAAAGTTACGCTCAAGTGAGGAAGTGATGCAGTTTGGATCACTTTCAATAAATGAGATATAGAAAAATACGCATCTACTACCTGTGAAGATTGGAGAATGGAACGAGTCTTCCTCGTGAGGGGAGAATTAAACGTCTTTACAGCCACCACTTCTACTACTGCATTCCCGCTATACAGATTAAACATCTCATCTGCAAACTGGAAAAGCAAAAGTGATTTAATTTAAAACCTACACTGTAGCCAGGAATTAAGGAGAGTTTTGTTAGCAAGATGTACTAAACCACAAGATGTCAGCTTCAGGATTAAGAAGCTTCTGGAAAAGTTCTCAAATAGTGTAGATTTTTACAATTCCACTAAGAAAGTGCCAACTTTCACCTGGTTTACAACATCTCTTTAAAACCCCTCAACCACTGTTTAGCAGACTGTGGCTTATGACTGCTTTCTGGCCTAAAACTGGTTCTTTCATCCCTTTTGTAAGAGGCCCGTCACCATGTAGTTTCCCAATTGTATGTCTGTCAGTGTCAACAAATTATTTAGGTTCTCAAACTTCCACTGGGAAATTATGAACCCAAATATTGTAATTTGGTCCAAAGACTAAGTATGCCTAGTATTTAAATATATTTGCTTAACTGAAGATAGGCCAAAGAGTAAAGCTTAGAGATAACAGTTATTTGGCTTAGCAAATTCATGCTTTTACACTTTTCCATCATGCTTTTGAAACTCTCAAAAGTGACTGGTCTTAACAAAGATTTTATGTAATGATTACATAAGACCTGCTAAAGAATTACTTTCTTGAGCACATTAATAGATGAACAACAGTTATTTTAGAGCCTTGGAAATTTAGATTTATACAGCTTTGTGGGCAAGGGGAAACTAACCATTGTACCCTGGGCTAAAGATGTGTCCACATTTTTGAGAGCCAGTTTTTGTGAGACTTACTGGTGGATTTAAACGCAAAATATTTATGTAGGAAAAACAAACACATCAACTCATGTTGATGTGTGGTTTCAATATATTCCTACTCCTTTACCCAAAATATCTAACACATTGTAGAATCACGTCAACACCTTCCACAGAGTGACAAATTGTAGCATTCAATTTTATAACTGAACAATTGTATTTTAAAAACCAAACAACAAAACCAAGCATCAGTCAAGCCATTGCTAAGTGACAATTCAAAGCAGAAGACAGTCAATAAACTAACTCTCTTGTACCTAACACAAAAAAATTACTTAGTATTCCTGTGAGTTTTGTTCATTTGGTAGAAAACATACCTTTTGCAAAGAGTCTACAAGAATTTGAGAAGCATCCTTGAACTGCTGAGAGTCTTCCCCATATCGTTTTCCAACCTCTTCCAAACCAGCCAGTTCCAGAGAATACAGGTCAGGTGAGTGATCTTTGGCTAAGTGCTTGTGTCGAGACAGCTTCGGCACACCAGTGAGAGGGCAGAAAGAAATTAATTCATACACAGGTTACTTTAAAAACACATTTCACAAAATCAGTTTGCTGGGACTAATCCAGCCTCACTTTCCAAAGTCATATTCCATATTGATTAGGAAGTGGAATTTCTTGCCAACTTAACTAGAAGATGTCCACAATTATTTCTTTTCTTATTGTACAGAAGCAAGCAGATGATCATCATGTAGCATCTATTCTTAACATGAGGTTATATATATATGTAATATAGAGCTCTACTGAAAAGAAACATTATACTTATTCTCATCAGAATCCTTGTTCTGTAATTGCCGTAAAAATAAAGCTTGGAGAAAAAAAATACATAACTACAATACTTGGATACTACTATTCCCTCTGCTGAAGCTGCCCCTTGCAAAACTGGTTGCAACTTCTACCTTGCTGTTGCCCACGTACAAAAGTAGTTTACTTAAGGAGTATCATCCCAGTGTCATAAAATTCAACCAATATCATCCAAATTATCTCAAAGGACAGTAGGTATATTCTTGCACTTCTACAAGTATGAAGCTGCAGCAGTGACATTTGCCTACACAAGAAAACAGTCTCTGAAAGCAAAGAATTCTCCTAGAGAAGCTGGCGGTTCATGGCCTTGATGGGTGTACTCTTCGCTGGGTTAAAAACTGGCTGGATAGCTGAGCCCAGAGAGTGGTTGTGAATGGAGCTAAATCCAGTTGGCGGCCAGTCACAAGCGGTGTCCCCCAGGGCTCAGTGCTAGGGCCGGTCTTGTTTAATATCTTTATCAATGACCTGGACGAGGGGCTCGAGTGTGCCCTCAGTAAATTTGCAGACGACACCAAACTGGGTGGGAGTGTTGATCTGCTCGAGGGGAGGAGGGCTCTGCAGAGGGACCTAGACAGGCTGGATCGATGGGCCGAGGCCAACTGTATGAGGTTCAACAAGGCCAAGTGCCGGGTCCTGCACTTTGGTCACAACAACCCCATGCAACGGTACAGGCTTGGGGAAGAGTGGCTGGAAAGCTCCATGGCAGAGAAAGACCTGGGGGTACTGGTTGACAGCCGGCTGAATATGAGCCAGCAGTGTGCCCAGGTGGCCAAGAAGGCCAATGGCATCCTGGCTTGTATCAGGAATAGTGTGGCCAGCAGGAGTAGGGAAGTGATTGTGCCCCTGTACTCGGCGCTGGTGAGGCCGCACCTCGAATACTGTGTTCAGTTTTGGGCCCCTCACTACAGGAAGGATGTTGCGCTGCTGGAACATGTCCAGAGGAGAGCAACAAAGCTGGTGAGGGGTCTGGAGCACAAGTCTTACGAGGAGCGTCTGAGGGAACTGGGGTTGTTTAGTCTGGAGAAGAGGAGGCTGAGGGGAGACCTTATCGCCCTCTACAACTACCTGAAAGGAGGTTGTAGTGAGGTGGGGGTCGGCCTCTTCTCCCTGGTAACAAGCGATAGGACCAGGGGGAATGGTCTAAAGTTGCGCCAGGGCAGGTTTAGGTTAGACATTAGGAAAAATTTCTTCACAGAAAGGGTTGTCAAGCACTGGAATGGGCTGCCCAGGGAGGTGGTTGAGTCCCCGTCCCTGGAGGTATTTAAAAGAAGGATAGATGAGGTACTTGAGGACATGATTTAGTGGTGGGATGGCAAGGTTAGGTTAGCGGTTGGACTTGATGATCTTAAAGGTCTTTTCCCACCTAGATGATTCTATGATTCTATGAATTTAATCTGTTCCTAACTTCCCATCTACTTTAACTACAGCATTTCTAATCTGCAAGACAAAAACAAGTTATTCTACTTCATTTTCTCAAGAGCCCCATTTGTCTCCACCAGCCTTTCACCTAGTATCAACTTCTGAGTTTTTCATGACTGTTTCTTTCACTTTAGGTAGCTGAGGGCTGCAGCTTTACAGACAAAGAAACCCCACCAAAACCACAAAACAAACTCTAAACCTGAAGTAGCTTCTTTATAAAAAGATAAGACATTTTTTGCTTGAAAAGATTAGAATTAAAAACTCACTCCTCCATTGGAACATTTCTACCACCACCATCTACGCTATAAAAGTCACTCCAGTCTTTTCAGAGGAAATGTTATGCTGATATTTTGAAGTAAAATGGTGGACAGAACGAAGAACTTAACTACCACTATTCTTCTCAAGCAACAAAACAAGGAAATGCCCAGCAAATTCTTCTGCATCTTTAGGTATGGAGAAACAGCAGCTTGGAACTCCCCCCCTGTTCTCACCAAACACAATACAAAAGAAACTACAGATGATACAGGTTTCATTTTGTTCCACCAGCATCAGGGCTGATACAAATAGATTGTGAATGCATTATTTAAACTGATGCAACCAACTGATGACACACTTGAATACATATCACTGATTGCCAAGTACCCTGGCTATGGCTTCTCTACCTTTAAATGAGATCTCTGAAGTTTGTGACATAACATGGGGAAAGGGTTTCAAAAAACCTTACCAGGCTTGCAATATCATGTAGGACTTGTAGTTCTGACAGAAAAAGCAAGTCAACCTAGGGGAAGAGGCAGAAAGAGAGAGACAGGTATTTCCTCTGATAAAATCAAAGTTAGGGAAGTCTCATTTTGAAGCAAGTCTCAGTATTTTATAACAGGTTATGTCTGTTACAGAATCAGAACATGCTAGAAGGAAATTAGTCTTTCAATAAACAAAAACATCCCTTAAAACTTAGTTCTTAGAATTCAGGTACAAAAAATTAGAGTGGGCTCTCCTAGGCAAAACAAGGGAAGAAAAAAAGAAGAAGAAGAAAAAAAAAAAAAAAAAAAGGAAAAGCACAAGCTAACAAAGAACATTAGAAAAAAAAAAAACATTAACTAGTGGGAACTTTTAAGTTTTTTACCTCATTGTTTCTGCTCAGGGAGTTGAGAGGAAGGGAGCTGAGAATGGAGTTGTCCTGGAATAAGCGGTTTCGCAGTTGGCGCAGTGTGACAGAAAGATCTTCAAATACAGAGTTTGCCTTGCCCACCATGTACACTCTCTGCAGGAATAGCCATTGTTTAATAACAACAGAGGTTAGGTTTTAGTTTTTTCTAGTCACACATTAATAATCAATCATACTTGCAATCTCTCTCCAATGCAAAATATTTCGTATAATCAATTGGTTTTGCTCCAGCAACACAAGTGGAAAAAGGTTTACTATTTAGAACATCTAGAATCTGAAGTGAAGCAATACTTACTTCCTCACTGGGGGCCAGCTGCAAGACCACAGGAGTTTCTTCAGAGAACAAAGTATGAATAGCATTCGCAACACTGTCAAGACTGAAAGGAACGGCCTGGAAGACAAAGTCTAGTTAGATTTTTGGGTAAAACAGTGCCTAACAATATAGAAGGAGATAATTTGCTTTGCTTAACTACAGAAGTCTGGAAAAATAGGCCAAACTCCTTTTGAGCAAGAGTATAAATAGCTCCAAAGTGAAAACAACAAATAATAGAAGCCTATGTGCAAATCAAAACATCAACTGTGTATCCATGAACAGATAATTTATTTCTATATATGGTGGACACAATATACTTTTAAGAACACCAAGGAGCCATGAGTGTGTAATTATGAGGTTTGCTTAAGCTAAGAATGTAGCCTTGTTTATCAGTAAAGCAAGACCAACAAATACAGAGGCAATAAAAAAAGGGAAACAATCTTAGTGCAAATGGAAAGATATGAACCACAGAAAACTGACTGAAAATATATCAGTAGAAAGATCAACTACTGAAACACCATAGAAAAGAGCTATATAAAAAAATTACTAAATAAAAGAAATCCTAGCACAGTATAGTGCCAACACTGGCTAGCTAATAAAACTGTTAGTTTTACTGAAAACGGTCTTCTGGGTTTCATCTAAAAAGCAGCAGAACGGCACATTTCTGGTCAATAGTTAAAGAGCATAAAAATAATTTTTCTAATAAATTTTAGTAATTTCTTGAGTATCAGAGAACCAGTACTTTGCCACCATATATTTGGGACAGCTCATCTGAAGCTATTACAGCAGTTAACTAAAACAATTAAAGCTTAGGAATATTAATTCCTATTAATGTATTTAACGTATTTATAAAGGAGAAGCGACTAGACACTGCACAGTTACCAATAGCTTGTAAGTCACTGTGCTCCTGTGAAGAGGTGTGCGGACACAATCCTATGACAGGAGAAGCAGCAACAGGTGTAAATTTAAGAACACGAAATTCTATCTGAACACAAGAACAGAGTTTTTTTTACTGTAAGAGTGGTCAAATACTGGCACAGCTTGGCCAGAGAGGCTGTGGAATCTTCATCTATGGAGACACTCAACTGGCCACAGTCCTGGACAGCCTGCTCTAGCTGACCTTGCTTGATCAGGGAGTTGGAGTAGATGATTTCAAGAGGCCCCTTCCAAACTAAATGATTCTGTGATGCTGTGACAAGTGTGAGAAAAGAGTCGCAGCAAAGACTGACAGTGACAGGTAAATGTAATGTTGTTTGTTGTTTTCTTTTTGATACAATACAATTGAATGGTGTCTCAAAGTGCTAAATTTCATAGTAAAGTACTTGAAGAAAACTCAAAGACTGCTTAGAGGGTGATACAGTACATCAAAGAATCAACATCATATAAAACACTGACACACACTCAGTTGAAGAAAAAAAAAAGTAATTCTGACTACAAATCACTAAGTTAACATGGGAAGCAGTGGATTCTCTGCTTTTTGGTACACATATACTAAAACTAGCTGCCTTTCAAGGAGAACATGGTTTGGTCAAACAAGTTACTAAACCAAACACAGGAGGCCCTGTGTGAAATTAAAGGCCTCCCACCTTGTATAGGAGTCTGATTGGATTATTTATCTATACAGCCTGATCCATCATTCTAGGGTAGGTACGTGAACTCCAAGTGAAGTAAGAAATAAGTGAATGTTAAGGACTATAGTACAGAGTCACATACTTCTCGTTAGATCACAAGAGTCACAGAAATTGTGTGACAGTTCCAAATGCAGATACTCACATTCTCAATAGGGTAAGAAACCCCTTTCACAGGCAACGCCAGCTTGTCTACTCCTTTCACTGTTACCAGCACAGTAGCTCGTGGTCTGTGAAACAGATCACCCACTGCAAGCCCAGGCCAGGAAAGGTCCTATGACAAAATAGTAAAAAAACCTTGTATTTCACAGGGAGAAAGGAATCCTCCTCTATCATTACAACAAAATAACATACTATAGTGTTAATATTTCTGTGCAAGACAGCCTACTGGAAATTTCATGGGGAATTAAGTTAATACTAGAATGCTTTCATCTCGAATAATGCCGTCTCAAGTTAACCATGAGGAAACTGTTAGTTTAAAAGCTGCCAGTAACTTCATAGCAAAGTCTACACTGAGAAAGCATTACACAGATATATCAAGAGTTATTTCCCATCATTAAATTAGAAATATCATAGTCTGAATTAAAAAAAAAAAAACAAAACACAAAACAAACCACAAAATAAATAAAAAAAGACCCAAACCAACCCACACAAACCCTTTTGCAAAACACCATAGAAACAGGTTTAGGCACATTAAAACACTAACATCTTGGTATTTTCAGTACCAGAAAGAAATATGGGGAAAAAGGGGAGGAGAGTGTCAATCATACCAACAGCCTACTAATACAAAACTTACAAATTTGCATAGAAACATAAAAAGATTCCTTAGAAGCTTACTACAGTTATGTATCAGTAAGAACACAGTGAAGACTACCTGGCTGGTTTATTCAGGCACAAAATAGAAATTAAATGATTTTGAATGAATTAAAACAGATTTCACCATTTGTGTAAAAGACATAACTGCTTGTTTAAGTATTATGAAACCAATTTATTTGGATTTTAGAATTAGATGTCATTGACATTATGATCTGTATCATTGAAAAAAAACAAGGAAAACCTTTTAAAGCATCAAGGACAAAAAAGGGGTTGCTTTATCTTGCCTTAACAAGGGAGGAATATTGAATGACTTTTTGAGAATCCCCTATGTAATGCAGTAAGAATTCTAAATTCTCTACAGCGTACCTACTGCACTATCCGTTTATGTGCCTAGACTACAGCCTTGATGTAAACTGCAAAATGAGTTGTGGGCCCTGCAGTATTCTCCATACCAGGGTTGGAAGCTGCCTACACAGTGACCTCTGCCTTAATGACAACGCTGATAACTTTTAATTTCAGGGTTTATCCGAACAGTGTAATTTAAACATTTCCTTCCCTGCCTGCTTCTAGGATTTGAAATAATAGTAATAGAGAAGGGTGCTACAGACCCATTAGAGCAAATGAATTCCAAACTTTGGCAGAGAGTGAGCACTGAAACACTTTTTTTTTTCCATGACAACCATGTTATACCTCCAGATGACCAGTATGCCAAAAGTCAAGTGTAAAAAGTGGGCCAAACCCCCTGTTTTGCTGAGTGACTTTACATGCAATGCACCAAATACCATCTGATGGTTTTTTCCTTGATAAAATAATCAAAATACACTTCTTTGGTATACTACTAATAAGAATTTCTATTACTAGTTTAATGACAAAAAAAGAATAATTAATTGGCAGCAAGATATTTTCAGACAAATTCCACAAGACAGGCTAAGCGGACCTGCATTCAAACCCGAGTTATCAGACCTCTTGCTTAGCTGCAGTATGGAAGAAATGGGAATTGGCCTCCCTCACCAGCACTGTGAGAATATCCCAGCTTGTGGCTTTGAGTATCTGGCTGTACACAGCCACTGATAGAGACGCCTGGCTAGTAAGCTCTCCCATAGTGCTTCAGCAGCCACTCATCCCTGCTGAAGCCCAGCAAAAAATTCAGTAGACAAGAGGGAATCAAAGGGCTCCTACTCATGTACCTCACTTTAAACATCACTAAAGTTATGTTCAAAATCCTAATTTGGGAAACACTACCACAAATTAGGTTTTCAAGTCTTTGGATTACTTTCTGATTATTCAGTTTGTTTATTCTTATTAACTATGGTCAGCAGACAAGCTTGCTGACCTGACAAAATGCCTGCCTATCCAAGCCATTTCTCACAGTCTTCAGAGTACCCAAGAGCAGAGCCTTACAGATCACTCGTAAGCAAGAAGTGACAGCCGTTTCCAGATTCTCAGTACGTGACTATAGATTGGGGGGGGGGATACAGCATGTAGTTGGGTCTCAGAGGAACTGAAGAACATCACAGTAAAGACTCCACAGGCTTGCTTCCTTCTGTAGCTGGTGATTCAAATTAGCCAGCTAGCACAGCCTTTTGCTGCTCATGTGACTGATAGAGCTCTATGCTTGGAAACCACACTGACAAGTCATGCATTCCTCAAGACAAACGGGATGATATTTCATATATCCCAGCACATGACAGGAAGATTTGCATGTTAAGTGAGCAGGTCTGTAGTTTTAGAGGTGTTTCAAAATCAAGACCTGAAACATACATCTTCAACAGAAAAGCCCATGGATAGTGCAGCTACATCCGGGATCCGCTCGCCAGGAATGGGCCAGCTTCCATCTCGAAAAACAACTGACTGAGGTGATCGTAAGATGCTAAATTCATCACCGCATACACCTAAAAGCAAACAAAAAAAGCTGTCAAGAGTTTCTACAATCTTTCCCTTACATCACAGATAAACGAGCCTATAAGATTCCTTATTCCTCACTGCTCTCATACCTATCAATTTATGTAAAATAAGTAATGAGAACCAATTGTTTTAACACTCTGGAATACAAAATAAGGTTTCTATACAGCAATGACTAAGGATTGACAAATCCACATTAACAAAAGCAGGATGATTACTCAAAGCAACAGCACAGTACACTTCTGCATGCTCACTAGAAGGTTGTGAGTGGTTTTACAGCTCAGACCTCGTAAAGCTAACTCTCAGTAGAGCCAGACAGACTCCAAAACCCTGTTAGCTCACAAGCAGCTATGCACCAACATGGCTCTGGTTGCTTCCAGGACTGCTTGGCATAACACCTCCTTCCATGCAGACAACAGCCTGAGCCACTGAACCCAGAGCCAAGAGGATCAGCAGAGTTTTGTCAGTGCTGGCTTAAACAGAGCCCTGCCAGGAACAATCTGGCTTCTGCAGTACAGCTCCGGTGTCTCTGCTCTGCCTTCTCAACCACATGACGTTGCGAGACGTTTTTCTTCCTCAGATGCGGTACTAGACCTAAGCTGATTGCTTGAAGCATAATCTGCAATACTTGTCATGTTGGGTTTCCACTCATTTGCGATCCCTCCTTCCCTCTTTTTCCCATTACCTTGAATGGCAAAGTTCACTAAAAACATTATTTGTAATCTGTATTATGATGACAGTAATTTATTGTGTAATAAAGACAGAGAGGACTCCATGAAATAAGAAATGGCCTTATTTCAGTCTAGGTTCCTATTTTTAAAGTTACTTAAGCATAACTGCAATACGGTGTACATAAATATTTGTCTAAATAAATTTTGAAATGCATTTGGTGTACATAAGCAGTAGCATGCACAATGCAAAACTTCAGACGTATCCCCACCAATGAGCAATCTGTGTAGATTTCTACCAGAAAACTAATCTGATACAAGACTGGAGAAAAACAAAGGGAACAATTAATATTTGCAGGTCATCTAAGTTTAAGTTCTAATTATATAATCAGTCTGACTCCAAAATTCAGTGAGTAAGATAGCCTTCAAAAAAAAAAAAAAAAAAAATTTACTCATATGATCACTGAAAATTAGTTGCCAATCCAAGCAGCTATATAACATAATTTTCCAGAGCATCTGCAAATCTAAAGGCTATTTACAAATCTAATGCGACAGTAAACTGATGTGTTCTGCAGTTATACTCTTCCCTAACATTAATTTAACCAATCTGACCTTGAAGATGCTGTTTTAAAGCCTAGATCATGATCATGCATACAAATGTTGACAGTAAATCTGAGCTGTATTATGATAAACATACTAAAGGAACAAAGTACTGCGATGCAGGTCAGGGAAGGGTGGCAAAAGGAAGGAAAGAGGCCAAACCAACACATACATAGATAGCAGATATAAGTAATTTCTGATAAATTGATAAAAGTTCATTGATATACGTAAATTTATATACATTCATTGGATGGTCTGCTATCAATTTTAATGGTGTATCAACCCACATTTTGAAGGACAGAAGTGTTTCCAGACCAATTTGTTTAGGAAGGAATTTACAAAATTGCTACAAATATTTTTGCCTAGCCTATAAGACTTCACGTGTTGCTCTCCACAAGGCTATTTAGGACAAGTTGGCCTACTTAGGACAAGTTGGCTTAGGTGGATAAAGTTAGAGCATTACCCTTTTTACCCAAATTCGCCTTGCTAGACTCGTTCAAGGTCTTAATGAGCAAAACTGAATTTGAACTTGGGAACGCAAGCCTTTTCCCCAGGCGTGCTATAACTGCTCGACCACGATACCCCGCTGGGCCACACAGTGAGGTCTAGAGAGTAAATTCTGAGGTGCAATTCATCCTATATACTATTATCCACTCACCTACAGAAAACTCAAACTTCTACCTTACAGCAGTTGTACCTCAGCAGAACTTCAGCTCTCAAAAGCCTTTGTGAACCTGGACAGAAGAACTAAGGGATACCGAGTGAAAGCTCTTTGTGGGGCCTGGAAGCCTTAAGCGCAGCTCACAAGCCTGACTCACAACAAACGACAGAAAGCCTCCAACGATCACAAAAGCAGCTCGGCAAAACACGAAAATTGGTACAGGGCAACAAAACGACGTGCCTGTATAAAACGCTCCACGCGGCCCTTAGCTAAGAAGGGAGAGGGAAGTCTCCGAGCAGTGCCCAGAGCAGCCGGGCTGGGTGGGGAGCCGGGGGCGGGGAGCGGCAGGGAGAGCACAGCCGGTGCTCGAGGGGCAGCCCCCCGCTGCCCCCTCTCAGTCCTGAAGCTGCCGGACACGCACAGACACACGGACACCCCCAGGCGCTGCCCACGGGTGGGAGCGGCCCCAGGGCGACCTGCGGGTCTCGCCCTCCGCGGGCGCCCCAGCCCCCGCCCCGCAAGGCTCGTGCACCTCCCTTCCCCTTCCCCCTCCCCAATCGCTCGC
>VXBL01003721.1:0-27005 GCA_013400195.1 Aramus guarauna
GGGTGGGGCCATGCACAGGAGCTCCCATGACCCCCATGTCACAGTGCTGCCACCCAGCAAGGCAACAGTCACAATGCCCCGAGGAGGATAAAGGGGGCATCCTCTCGTAGTTGTGGCAGAGCTGGCCCTGGGGCAGCCCGTAGACATGCGAGAGGAAGTCCTTGAGGAGCCAGCGGAATTCTTTGGAGGGAGTTGGAGGAGGACTGACCGGAGGCTGGATGAGGCTGCTGGAGATGAGAAGAACCAGCAACACCTGGAGGTGCCCGAGGCTATGGGGCCTTTTCAGCTGGAGAGNGGCCTTTTCAGCTGGAGAGCAGTGTCCAGAGCAAGGGAATGCCTTCTGGAGGAGCACTGTGGAGCTCGTCATCCTCATCCCCTGCGGGGAGCCAGTGGCAGCAGCCGTAAGCAATGGGGGGCAGAGAAGTTGCCAGGGGTGCCAGTGCTTTGGAGCAGGCAGTGGTGTCCTGCCAGGCACGGGCCAGGGGAAGGATTCTTGCCCCTGATGGGTCGGTCGATCAGGCCGGGGGCATCTCTGGGAAGCCCCTGAGATGGCTGCAGCTTGAGGGAGTGTAGGGCTTGGGCATCTAGCTCCTGGGAGGCGTGACCAGCCGCTGGGAGCAGGAGGAGGAGGAGGAGGAGGCCGGTCTTGCTCCCATGCTCAGGGACTAGCCGATCGCCAGCGCTGCTGGGGTCAGGAAGGAATTTTCCCCCGGGGCAGATTGGCACTGGTCCCCGGGGGTTTTTTGCCTTCCTCTGCAGCATTGAGCATGACCACTTGTCAGGGCAGGGCTCCTCTGGTCCCTTTTGGCTAGCTCACTGCCTCCTGCTGCTCATGCACCACGAAGATGGCCCCTCGTGCCCTGCAGCTGGGGGGAGGAGGCTTTTTTCCCCCACGGTGGGCTAGCAAGCGTCGCCGGGGGTTTTTTGCCTTCCTCTGCGGCACTGAGCACGGCCCTTTGCTTTCTTTGCCAGGGCTCCTTTGGGCCCTTTTGTCCAGGTGCCTGCTGCTCATGCTCCACGAGGGGGGCACTCGTGCCCCGCATCCGGGGGGAGGAAGCTTTCTAGACTCCCAGGGCGGGCCCCCAGCCAGGGTGGCCCCCACGGGTTGCGTCTTGTCCTCTGTCGCATCGAGCACAGCCCCTTGTCAGGGCTCCTCGGGGCCGTTTCGGGAAGGTTCTTGCCGGCTGCTCTTGCGCCTCCAAGGCGCTACTTGTGCCCTGGCTCCCCGGGGCTCTCTTTCCTCGGGCAAGTTTGCAGCGGGAGCGAGCTCTGCTCTTCCCTTGGCTCCGTTTCCCCAGGGCTTCTTGCTTGTGCAGAACAGCCGGTGCTTGGGAGGACTCCGGGCTTGCTGCACCACCACGAGCTGCCACTTTTCAGCTCTCCCTGCATGCAAAACAAGCGCGGGGCAGGCACGAGAGCGCTTTTTTTTCCTGCATCACTGGCCAAGAGGCACAGCGCAGCAAGTTTGACAGGGCAAAAAGGATGCTTCTCATCGATAGGCGTCATACTTTGGAAGACATCCCATGGTCCCACACATCTCGTCTTCATCATCATTGTTGTCATCGTCGTCCTCGTTGTCATCTTCTTCCTATTCTTCTTCTTCCGCCACTTTTGTGTGCGGTTGGTGGTGATCCTCATGCTTCAAGTTCTCACTCTTGAGGAAACAGGGCCTGCTTGGCCTCTATTCCTGCTGCTCCTTTCTGCAGCTCTGCGACTCGCCTTTGCCCGGCTGCAAGAGCTGTTTTTTCAAGCTAAACGGAAGAAGGCACCAGCCTGCTGCTGGCTACACATGGCGCGCTGTGTTAATGCCTGTGAGCCTCGGCTCTGGAAGGGATTCAGGCAAATCCCGTACAATCACCTAAAATAAGAGAAAATAAAATCCTGTTTCCACTTGTAACCTTTCTGATTTGTGTCCTTGAAAATGGTTGTGGAGTGGAAACCCTCCTGGCGTTTCCAGCAAATAAGAGTCTCGGTGGTTTTCGACCCCTGGTGAGCGCCGGCAATTGAATAGACTAGACTAGACTAGGCTAGACTAGACTAGCTATGCTATGCTATGCAGCGAGTTGAGCCTGACAAGCTCTGCCCTAGGTCTGAGGGGTCCACCCAGGAGAGCAACTCTCGCACTGCCCATCCCAGGCCCGTCCAGGAGCAGGAGAGAGGGTCAGAGACGGGCACACCTACAACGTGGTTGAGGCAGGGCCTGAAGGCTCCAGGGTGATCTGAGACACCCTGTCCCCGGGGCCCTTGGCAGGAGACAGTCTGGGTGGGGGTCCTAAGGAGAGGCCAGTCCCAGCCATTTAGGCCTATGAGAACCCCCAGGCCCTTGGCAGGAGCAGAGCTGCACTGCTCATTTGCTCTCCTTTAGACATTGATGGTTGGCTACTTTGGAGACAGAGCATTGGGCCAGATGGACCTTGGTCTAATGGAGTACTGTTGTTCTCTGGCTCTTTTGGTGTAGCATATTTTTCCAAGGGAAACAGCTCAGGCATTTCTAAAAATGAGTACAAGGAGAAAAAACAAATCCATGGGGAGAAGAAGAGGTCTTGGTCACCTCACAAATATTTGCAACCATTTAGTTGTGGAACACTTCCTTCCTCTGACTGAGGGATTGATCTTTGAGCCTCACTAGTGTCAGAGATGTTGGGGTTTGCCATCCTGTGGAAACTGAGCTGCACTGGGTGAACATAGAAGACTGAAAAAATGCTGTTCACACATGCTTTTTGCAGCTCTATTCAAGTGGTCACATGATCTTGAGACAATGCACAGCTCACCCCCATCAGAAGGTACCTGCCTCCTTCCCAGAAAGTGACAAGAGCCAATGGCCAGGATGGGACATGATTACCCATTGCATCCCTTCTGCTAGGGCAGGACTGAAAAGAAATGTCATCAGAGGTTTCCTCAGCACGTACTGCCAGGGAAAGGAGGAGGGAGGAAGAAGGAAAGGAAAAAGAAAAGGAAAGAAGAAAAGAGAATAAGTTGAGTTGGAAGGCACCTACCACAATCATCCATTCTAACTGCCCGACTACTTTAGGGTTGACCAAACGATAAAGCATGATATTGCCACAAGCAGTTGCCTTGTAGTGTTGGATGGCCACCTGGCCATCCAACTCCTTACCCACTCCAGCATGATCAGCAATAACCTTCCTCTTCACTAAATGCTTGCAGGATTAATTTAAAAGCTTGGTGATCTGCATTCACACTCCTGG
This sequence comes from Aramus guarauna, assembly GCA_013400195.1. Taxonomy (NCBI): domain Eukaryota; kingdom Metazoa; phylum Chordata; class Aves; order Gruiformes; family Aramidae; genus Aramus; species Aramus guarauna. The sequence continues at coordinate 3,207 of VXBL01003721.1, forward strand.
AGATTAAAGCTTATTCCCACAGGCAGCAGTGCCATGAACTGCATCACACTGGCCCACCAGTGTTTCATATCTTGTAGCTTTTTCATTGTCTGGACTGATTTGGCATTTTTTCCAAGGAAACTTTGAAAATGGAATCTCAGTTAATGCCAGCTGTGGTTATTTCCTTTCCTAGGAGGAGACATCCATTTTGAAGGTGACTAGACTGACACCACCAGCTTCATGCTTAAAGCCCACCCACACAGCCTGTCGCTAACCTGGCTGGTGGATGGTTGAATCTGCTGGTCATGACTGCGTGGAGCTGACTCCAGCAGGCTACTGATGTGTGAAAGCCTCATTAATACATCTGTCAGGCTCCATCCTTCATGCTTTGATGTCATCAAATGTACGAAACAGTGGTGTTCGTAGTCAGGTCTTTTGAATTTAGATTGCAGAAAACCATCATTCAAGAAATGTAGATTTCCCTGTCCACATCATATTCTGGATTTCACGGCATCCAGAACCAGAAAAAGCTGTATCTCATGGTATATTTCTACAGCTCCATACTCCCTACCAGCTGAAGCTCTGACAGAAAAAATAGATAGCCCCTACATCAATAAACCATGCGTGAAGAAATGCAGAGTAGAAATAGGTAACACATCAGGTGGGGTGCCATGACTTTCTGCTACAGTTTGGAAACATGGGAGCAGGCAAATGTTCCTGGAGGAGTACTCAAATCACAGGGTGACAATAAGCCACAATTGTGATACAGGCAAATGCTTTCTTGTGTGTCAGGCAAGATATTTCTGTAGGAGGGGCAAGTGTTGTGCCAAGCCCTAGTGAGAACTCACTTGTACCACTGTGGACAGTTCTCATTCCTGAGGTTCAAGAAAAATAAATTCCATCTGAAATGAAGGCAAACAAAGACTAAGTAGTTAATTAGGGGCATGGAGGGCCTACAGAAGAAGAAGATGAGTAGGAGCAAGAGGCTGAGAGGGCTGCCATCACTTTAAAGAAAGATATCAAGGATGTAGGCCAGAGGAGGACAAGAACTCTTGAAGTGTAAGGCAAAAGATGGTCGAGAACACAAAACAAATCAGGACTTCTTTCCAAGAAGAAGAGGTCATCGTAAACATCTACAGAGATGTAGCATGCTGTCTACATCTCTGCAAAATTCATGCAGAGGGAACCAAACCCCTTTCTGGCATCACCATAACCAAATTAATGTATATGATAGAAATGTCCTTATTTACATAGTCTCAATGTACATACCAATTTTGTTACCAATGTACAAAATGACAAGAATAGTACCTTCCTTGCTCTTTCAGTACTCAAAATACTAAATCCTAAAGGAAAAAGGGACTTGCCAGCATTTTAAATAAGGTTTGAACATTTTCCCACAAAGTGAGGTAGGCAAATGGGATGGAGGGCTACAGGCTGTTCAGGAGAGATAGGCAGGGCAGGAGAGGTCAAAGAGTTGCACTGTATGTAAGGGAGAAGTTTGACTGTATAGCCCTTATGGTTAGGAATGATGTGGTTGAGACCCTCTGGATGAGGATTAGGGGGATGGAAGACAAAGCAGATATCCTGATGGAATCTTAAGGATGAGGTTTACTGGACCAATCACGAAATTTGTTTGACTTGAGAATGTACCTGTATGATTTGTTTAATCTCTGTGACATGCACAATGAACAATATGGTGAACTATATCGTTCTTGAATCTATATAGTTCAACTCATAAAAGCTCTGGATAAAACTCTATGTTATCATCATTAGTCTTTACTGCAGTAGTCTTGAAATCTCCCATATATGTGATATTTTTCCTTCTGTCTAGGCAGGCAATGTGGTGACAGGAGAGATGGTAGAAGAACTTATTCTTTCTGGAGCAGATATTATTAAAGTGGGTATCGGACCAGGTAAGTCAAATCCAGTCAAGTAAGGGTGACTTATGGTAAGGTTGGTGGAGGGGTTGTCCAGAGGGAACCAGTATATAATGCTGTTTGCTTGCCCATTAGGATACCTAGACCCACTCAGGTCGATAAAGTAACAGTGCCCTTGCACATAGTGTATTTGAGAAATACATGGGCAAGATGTTTCGTACTGCAGTGTGTTGCATATTGCATCTTCTCGCAGTGAAGATGCCTGTTATTGGAAACACTGAGTTGCTGACATTATCACTGATAATATGTGTTGTGTTAAGGAACACTTTTTCTAGCCTGTTGAAAAGAGGCTGAGTCATCCCAGCTAAAGCTCAAAGGATATCCACTTCTATCAAGGAAAGATAGGTTTCTAAATAGCTTTATGATTTGTGTTCTATTAAGCAAAGGTTGCCCATCTTGTCAGTGTCTTCAAAGATGAAATGGCATTAAGTGTGAAGTATGGACAACATTGCCTCTACCTGTTACTATTGCCTGGGAGTTAAAATTTACATTACTGTACTTCTATGTTACGTATCACTGTAACATTCCCATGGATAGATGGGAGGACCCTAAACTTCTTACAGTGGTTTTCCTACCTTCCCTTCCCTAATACTGTTGTCTGGCACATGCTGTCATATTGTCTTCCCATTTTTCTTTGTCTCCCTTGTGTGTTTTTTATGTGCTCCTTCCTCTTGCAATTTTCTTCTTAGACTGCAGCTTGGGGTCACCGTACGTGGGCTAGATTTTAAACTAGCTAACACAAGTGCCGCTGACAGTATAGCTGTGGTCAGCCACTGCAGTGCAGACAGGTTGTTTACAATGCCAAATAGTTATGGTCCATGAATGAATAATTTGAGCAGAGCAAATGATGTAATAAAGATTGCAGTGGTGCCTAGGAAGAGAGCAAACAACAATAAATACTGCAAAATACACAGAGAATAAACAACAGAGATGTTGTCGTGCAATTGTCACAGGCAAGTTCATGTGTAAAAGAAGAATTATTGTAGTTGGTAGCCTCAAAGTGGAAATAGTTAGGAGTAAATGTTGTATAGTCCTCCTTCGAGATCTTCCTGAACAGATCTGCCCAGGTTGACCACCCAAAACCACAAAAAACAAATGTTAACAGAAGATCAGATCTTGAGGCTTTTTTCCAGACAATGGTCCATCCTGTGGAAAATGGCTGTGATTTATAATAAAGCATTATATATACGTAAGTACATACCCTGTTGAGATTATTTCAAAACTAATTTTCTTCCTATTTTGCAGAAATACCTTTTCACCTTGTCAGTTCTTTGAAAGATCTTTGGAAACTATTACTTTACTGGTAGCTCAAGTATGCCTGGATATCAGCTGGGTGAAGAGATCCAGATTTCACTGCATTTGGTTTAGAATCTGTCTTGAAATTCTTGTTATCATGCAGACCTTTATGGTCTGTATCCTAAATTATAAGACCTGGACGGGCAAAAAGCAGTCCTCATTTTGACTCTTGAGGAGAAAAAGAAGGCATTCCAAAAGATCTATAGCCATGTTACCATGTTGAACTATCATTGAAGTGGGGGTTTTATATATATGTATATACCTTTATTTTTATATATGCATATATACATGCACCATGCATGTGTATAAATAATATAGTTTGATAATCAGATATAATTAGTATATTTCCTGTGACATTACACTATATGGCTTTCTGATGATTACTTCTCTCACTTTTTAAATACTGTATCCTGATTTTCTTATGTTTCCAACTATTGTGATCAAATATTTCTGCTTTAAGTATTAGGCAAAAGATGGAATCTTTTTGTAGAAAATCGCCACAAAAAACACAAAGCACAGATTTCCTCTGAGAATTATTTTTAAAAACATAGGTAGAAAAGAGAAATTTTTATTGGAAGAAATATTCAGGTGTTAAATGCTGCTGCTGAGTTTCACGGGTTGTGACTCTCGTCCTTTTGTTCCCCTTCCCTTCAGGCACTTCAGTTAGATTTGCTTTATCGTGATGCAGTAGTTCCCTCACTGGGAAGCATTATTGATGAGATCTAAACTGGGAATTTTTGGCGTGAAGAAGAAAGGGGGGATATTAGTCACCTCAATTACAGCTCCCATGAAATGGTGTGATGGCATTTCAAAACTCAAGTACCCAAGTGTTCCTTTTATCCATGAGAAGCCAATATTGGCAATAGAGACTTCTTGAGGGAAAGAATAATACAGATAGAAACACATTTTTTCCACAAGAAAAAGAAAACAAGCTGTATCTTTTCTGTCAGCCTAATGGGCTATGATTTTTCCTCTCTTGTTTAGGTTCTGTGTGTACCACTCGGATTAAGACTGGGGTGGGCTATCCACAGCTAAGTGCTGTTATTGAGTGTGCAGACTCAGCACATGGCTTGAAAGGACATATCATCTCTGTAAGTAAATGTCATCTACTCTAAGATTCCCACTGTGCAAATTGTTATGGAATAGGAGAAGCAAACAGTCCAGTATCCTGCATGTTAAAGGCTGTCTTCTGTCATCTCCAGTTGACCCCTATACTAGCTCCTAGGGTAGTCAGTAGAGATTTAAATATAAAGAAGCCAACTCTCTGTAATGGTTAAAAACACTTGGGCACCTCACTCCTGTTGGTGCCTTTGTAAAGCTGCTTCTTGTTCCCTGAATGCAGTAAGCTCTTATATGAACAGAATAGGAAGCTTGATAGTGTTTTCACATTGAAGTGAACAGTAATTCCTACAAAAGATTTCTGAAAAAATGAGTGAAATGTTAACATGGCTTTCCCCAGAGAGTGGGACTGAGGGACAGGCACACAGCTAGAAGGGGGGGAGTACAAGGTAAAGCAATGTAAGCCATCTGTGCCCTAGCAGCTGGAATGATTCAGGTATCATCCTCACAGGGCTCTCTGTGCAGGGGCAGGAGTGTTCCGGAGGTGGCTCTGTTGAGCAAAGCTGGCACGTGTGCTCACAAAACTCTAGGGAAATAATGAGCCTGTGGAGAAAAAAGAGCATGTCTATTGCCTGCTAATGGCAGCTTCCACTCTACCAGCCAGACCAGATTCACCTCACACAGAAAAAAAGTAAATCCGTAAGCATGGTCTCAGACTGAGCAAGACTGCAGCCTACAGCACCCAAAGGTTCTGTGTGCTTCAGCATGTCCAGCCATTCAGTGTGCCCCTGACTGTCAGGCTTGCACAGTCTCTCCAGACTCTCTGTGAGGCAGGTGGTAATCAGGAAGGGATAGGGGCTAGCCACCCTGCTTACCCTCGCAGCCAGCAGCCTCCTGCAACAGACCACACACTGAATTTTAGATCTACTGCCAAGTGAAATCACTGGAAGGCCCTGATTTGTTTGACCCAGTTGTGACTAGTGTGGAAGTGGAATGTGAGGAAGTGGGTGTGTTGTGTTGTTGAGTAAGGAGGGGAGAGGATAACAAACTGACTGTGGATGGGCAAAGGGTTTGACTATGTTTCTTGGAGCTGTGGGTATAATAGAGCAGGAAAACAAGTATGAGTTACAGTCGGATCTCTCCTGCTCTTTATTTTTAATGCATATGCATTCCCTCCTCTCCATGGCTCCCCTATATGAATTTTGCAGAAAAAAAAAGAAAAGCAGAGTGTGATTTTATGATTTGGGCAGTATTACAAATGTTTATGTCTATAGTAGACAGCAGAACATGTGTGCAAGAGAGCATGAAAGACTGACTCATTACTATGAAGGCTGGATAACTATAGGTGTCATCCTAGCAGTGGTGCTCAGAGACCCATCCTAGTTTTGCAATAATAATTTTCTGCTAGCAACCCTCAGAAGAACGTTATTATCCTGATTTTACCAGAACACAGGGAGTGTGTATTTACAGTGTTGAAAAATGAGATGGTTCTGGAGTATTCCTCCCCTCCTTTCCTGCTTTGGGGATGGATCAGTTCCTGACCTGCTTAGGTCATGTTGGCTTCAGTAAGCTCACACCTATTAACCCCTCACCGTTACAGGGTGAATATAGGAGGATAATTTAATACCTGTCTGCCACAACATCTGGGCCAAGAGAATTAACTTCAGCTACAACTGGGGTCTCTTAACACCACTGCAACTCAACTCTGTCACCCAAGCTAAGGAGACTAAAGCCAGGGCAAGGATATTATGCCTGAATTCTACAGCATTTGGATACGTATTGGTGTGTTTATTAGGGAAAGAAAAGGCTGGGACTGCACGGTCATTGCCAGAGCTCTGGCACTAGTATCACAGAAGAGAGGTGTCCTCCTGAGGGAAAAACACCGTATGTGGCCCAAGTATATAATTGGGTCTAGTGGCAACAAGTATACATGGCATCCCTCAAAATGTCTCACTACTGTCATGTAGATTCAGGAAGGGGCACACCCTGCCTGAGCCAAAGGAGACCTCTACAGGCAGAGTATTACCACAGCTGTCTACGTCAATTAAGCAGGAGAAAATATATCCAGCAGTTTTTTGTTATATTGATATAGAAGTAGCAGGAAGGATGTGAAAAGATTCAAAGCCTACCAGCTATCTTCATGTAGATTATAGCTGATAGTGTGATATGGGTTAGTCCCTTGGAGTGCTTTCTTGCATCCACTTCTGTCTTGTGGATGTACTTCAGTACCTTCATTGAATTGCTCCTCTTTCTTGTTACGTTGGCTCAGCTTATGTACGAAGGGAAAGAAGTCCCACTCACAGACCGAGAAAGTGACAGTACTGAGCACAGTACAGGCACTGCAAGGAACACAGCACACTTGAAGCCCGTTCTGCAGTAGCTCTGCTAGGATGGCAGCACAAACTGGGATTTTAAATGTTTGTATTACTGAAGTGATCATGTTTGATTTTTGGAGCTGATACATTGATAAAGAAGGTAACAATTTTTAGGCAAACATGGTAGTCCAAGTGAACGCCTGGTGTCTCTCTAGAGTCACTTACACAGAGAAAGGGGAGGTGAAGTTGCACCAGTTACTTTTTGTCATGCTAAATTATCTTTAAGACTCAAAGTTCACCTCAGAAATGAATCTTTCATGACTCACTGAAAGAAGAGAGGAAACCCTGTCTAAGATACAGGCACTGTTCCTGTCCCGTGCTATTTGTCTGGGAGCCAATAGTCTCAATTTTCATTCTTGCTAATCCATTGGCCTTGAGAAAGTGCAGCAGTGAGTTACAGCAAAGGGGGCATTTAGCAGGAGAGCTCCTTGAGAAGCGCCCTACTTGAGATAAAGTTTCTGTTTCTTGTAGGTCAGAGAACTACTGTGCTGGATAGAGAGGCAGTCACATAATCTAGTAAGCCAGCAATGTGGGGAATGGAAAGCAGCCTTGCATGTGTCCTCTCTCACTTGGCTATCATTTGATAGAGATCCCTATTTCCCCTTCATCCTGCTTGGGTGATAGGCCACCAACATTCAGTGAAAAGGATGACTAAGGGGTTCTTCACCCAGCTACTGCCATACCATCTCTTCCTCTACATAGAACACTTTCCATACAGAAATATGCCCAGCATATGTAGTTCAGAATAAAGCGCCATATGTATTGTTTCTACTGCTGTATATGCCACATACTTTATATATCTTGTGCATAATAAATAGCTATCTGTTTGTTGATACTGTAGGAAGGGCTGGTTCTACAGTTTATTATAAAGGTTGCTTGAAACATACAAATCATAGTTATAAACTTATTATATGTTGCATGTAAATTAAATATTCAACCAGTTCATACTGGTTTTCCATACTGTATTTCTTTTCCTCAGGCTACATTTTGTTATTGTAAAATGGTTTATCTGTTCAGAGAACAAGACTGGGCAAAATAACATTATTTTGGCCACGTTAAAATAACACTGTTGACTGGAAAGCTGTTTTCCCCTCTCCTTCAGTTTAGCACGCAGTTTTCTGAGTCACGCCCTCTACAGGCACCATGGCCCCCCTTTCCAGTAGGCTTACTTCAGAATCATGCCAGTTCTGAATTCACAGAGGGATTTGTACAGATACATTTCCCCAGGGCTCTGAGGTAGAGGCTGAGCCTGCAGCAAGCTCCATGAGTGAAGCCCATCAGTTCTACAAGTCATTTTGAGTCCAGAGTGAGGCCCCTGTTGGGACAGCTGAACTGCAAGGGGAAGCTTCCCAAAGTTGCAGAAGCACAGTCTTATTTTCTAAACAGAGCACTTGATTTTTCACATAGAATTAAGTGGTTTAATGCATATAGCTTTATTATATAGCATCTTCTGGCATAACTGCTTAGTATGTCCTCTTTTTGTTTGCCTTTCTGTGAATCATTAAATTTACCTGCTTATATGAAGTAAGTGGAGACATCTACAGATAAAGAAGTGCTGTGAATCATCATCAGTTCCTTTTATCTTAAATGGTAACTCATGAGCTTTTGGGAAAGTCTTTTATCTGCTCAGCATTTTGTAATTTGGTGACATTCAAAGTGATATTTTTTGAAGCCGATGATTAATGATTACACACTAAGGCCCCCATCCCCATGGTACTTTCGAAAGCATAAAGTCTCCATCATTGCCACTACTGGGTTAATTATAAAGGTCAGACACTGAGCCACACAACAAGAACAGACTGAAACCCATGTATCCGAGAGCATTCATAGCCAGCCTGTCTCAGTCAGACAGTAAGAGTCAGGCTCTGATGCTACTCTTTGAAGATTATTAGATCCCTCTTTCTGCCTCGGCTCTTCCTCCCCTGACACATGCACACACACTCACACCCTCCTCCAAGCTCTGACAAACTTGTCAGAGGGAAAAAGTTGCACAAGCAGAGCCCTTAAGAGGAGAGAGAGATTCAGCTGTCAGCCCAGCACTCCTTTCTGGAGCTGACAGCAAGAGTGTCTAGCTCAACAAAAGGCATAATGTACTAGAGGTTATCAGCAAATGGAATAAAAGCCTTTAAAGTTCTACCAGGTGCTGTTTGCCCTTTGAAAAACCACTGAGTTTTGGATCCACCTGCTCAGTTTGTGTCTGAATCCTTTTCTGCGCACAGAGAGGTTCTAACACTCAGCCCCACTGCCAGCTACTTGTGAATGCCAGCTCTAAAATGGCTGATGCTGAGGGTGTCTGGCTGTGCTCAGCCGCAGGTCACACACAGGCATGCACTTCTGCCAGTCGGGAGGTGAAACAAAATGAAGTAACCATACAGTCTGGGGAGTAGCTTCAAAAGAGGAAAGCTGTTGGCAGTCTGCAAGGGACCCTAATCATCAAAGCAATGGGGAGCCTTCTTGGTACGATGACTGTGTGGAGTAGAAGGATCTTTCATCTGATGCTCAGACCTTTACAAAACTTAAAGAACTGTAGCACATTATGAGCTCTGCTATGTATGTGCCATTCCTTTTCTACAGCCCTATCACACATACATAACTTTGCTCCCCTCAACTGAAACCCCTTCATCAGACGCTTCTTTCCTCTCCACTGAAACTGAAACACATAGGTCTAAAATGCTAAAGATCTCAAAGTGCTGTTGTTTCTTTACCAAACCCATAGCAAAGTGAGGAGTATGACAAGAGATTCATTTTCACTTACCAAAGATTAGATTACCCAATTTGCGTAGAGATTATCAGATCAAAATCCAACATAGCTGATGGCATATTTCCTCACTCCTCCCACTGTGACCTTTTAATGCATTGTAAACTGCTGAGAAAGTTATTTTAAATGTCTTTGGTGGTTTAAGGTAGGGGTTTGTGGTACCTCTGCATCACACAGCCTTACACTGAAACGGTAGGGAATGATTCAGATCATCGGAGGTCTTGTTGTGCAGTTTCTGGGATTTAGGAAATTGCAGTCAGGAATTTGCATTGCTGCTGTTACCAGTGGTATTATCAGTAGACTATATGGTAGAGTAAATGAGCCTAAAGAAGGAAAGCAACAGAAAGGATAATATGGATTCCCTAAAAAATCAGCCAGGATTATGCATACAAATGGTGCACAGTCAGCTCTTGACACACTGTTCCTGAGCAAGGGCCATTCTGCTGGAGGTCGCAGAGCACCAGTGCTCACTGGGTCCCTGAGTGAGCTCACTGGCACTCACTGTTGTCTTTTCTTTACACAGGATGGAGGATGCAGCTGCCCAGGAGATGTCGCCAAAGCGTTTGGTAAGGACAGCGTGTGGTGCCACCCGTTACACCCTGCATATCTCCAGCACTGTCAGCAGCGATGTAGAAGTCAATTTGACCCTGAGTGTGTAATCATCAATAGGTTGCATTCATCCCCATGGGTGACTCCAGTGATATTAATACACCAGACGTGAATTTGCTCTTTGGACCAGACAGTCCAAATTCTGCAGCGCAAAACATACAGTGGTCGAAGTCCTATTTAGAAACTATCTGCCAGGTGTGCATGGGATACAACCACTGGGACAGTAATACAAAGAAAACTGATAAGGTTTTCTTCTGAGTAGGGTTCAAAGATGCCTGTAACATTGCCAGAGCTGGCTGACCTGGGCCTGGAATGGACTAAGAGATGGTGGAATGTGTGTTGGACAGAAGAACAAAACAAAAAGGCAGGCCAGATCCCTGGAGATGTTCTTGGGATCAGCTGTCCACTTGAAGAGATGAGATTTTATTTATATTGTATCCCCTAGAGCTGAGCAGATGTCTAAAACATCTAAGTTAATAATTAACAGATTTTGCTCTCATGCCAGTAGCTTCAGTGAATTGCACCAGCTCTTGCTGATACAACAGATAATTTAATCTGTGAGTATTTTTTGTTGGGCATGAAAGTTACATCGGGGTGTGTGTGTGTGTCAAGGTCAGGATTGTCACTTAGCCATAATCTTTTTGCAGCAGCATATGTGATCCAGGTGCTAAATGCATCCTGGGCTGAGAGGACATTTAAAGACACTACCCCCACCTGCCAAAATTCAGGACCCTTTGGAGATGTCACAGTGGGGTAATACTCAGAATACAGTGGAACAGCACAGTCTCTCATTGGGATTTCAGGGTGGTATGATACAAGAGATAGCACATTATGATACAGCATGTCTGCTTGGCAGGAAGCTTTGGACGTATGGAAAGCAGGGGCAGGCCTAAACTCAGATTACAGACCTGCCAAGAAAAACTCAGGGCCTCCAAGAAAGGTTGAAACCAAAATCTGTCTTCTAAGTTTGCAGACAGCTTCTCTTTTTAGACAGGTCAGATGACAAGGAAGGCTTAATTAGAGAATTTTAAACACAGCCATGGAGTGGTTGCTACCAACAAGGAATCTGCTCAGTCATAGGATTTCACATCTCCCTTGTGTAACCCAGCAAGTGATGTGACGTGGGGAATAGATAGTTCCAGTTGGGTGATTCTGACATAGCTGAACAGCAGCATCCACCCTCTTTGACAACAAGATTGTATTAAAAAACCACCCAACCTCTCAGCCCAGCCCACCCTGACATCATACCGCCTGCAGTGAGGCCTTTGTTCTGCCTGACTTTGGCTCCACAGCTCACCCAGTTCTTGCTGGCGTTGTTGTCCTTGGGAGCTTGTGAACTGAGATTGCAACCTCACTGCATTCCCAGCTGCCTGCACAGAAACCTGGCCTGTGGAAAAGGTCTTTCTTCAACAAGAGCATTTCCAGAAGTTAGAACAACAGGAAGCAACTTCAAAGTGTTTAAAATGTTTTCCTTTGTGATGTTTATAGCAAGTCTGAAGGGTCCTTGTAGTATTTTTGGGCTAACTGAACAGAAACATGCTTGAAGCCTGTGAAATGGCAGATTCTGGCTGATTGTCAGGAGGTGCTGGGATTCACAGTGGTGTGTGTTTGAAGGCTGCCATGGGTTGTCCTGGGACAGAGGAGCATCAGAAAACTGAGATTATACAGGCAGTAGTTCTACTCTGACAGTAGGTCAGACAGATCAGTCTGACCTGTGTGTCACGGGTACAGGACTGGAACTGATAGAGATTACCCTGAGGCAACAAACTTACCATATCTGGCTATGTATAATTGAGGTAGACACACTGTGGACATCTGACTAGCTGGAGCCAGGTGTGCGTTTGTCAAAGGTGGGTGGCAATATAAGCTTCTAGATAACGTTACTACTATCAGTGTTTATTGAATGCTGTTGAGGTGATTTGCTATGTGAGCCACGTAGAAGATAGCCTCCATGCCCAGCATTTACAAGCCAAAGCCTCGATACTGATAAGGGATTGTCTAGCACAGACCTCTGTGCTTGCTGAGAGCCTCTTGGTGGGGAGGAGTTACATAAATATATCCGGTAGCAGAGACAAGGTGATAAAACATACAGATGTACAATTTCACCTGGGGATAGAGGCCTGGACAAAGCATGGACAAGAGACTCACAGAGAACTTCTGGTTAAAGTGATAATACTGTCTCTTTTTGGTGGATCATTGTAAAGTTTTCATGAAAGGGATGTTGAGGTGTTCTTTATAAAGCAGTGACAAAGCAGTCATTTGAATCATGAAAAAATCATCAAAAGCGTGAGGGAGTTCCAGAAGACTAACATCCACAAATGGCTAAAGATGTGACTGGAGGAGGCAAGTTCATGGGAACAGGAGGAGTAGAGTTGAGTGCAAGAATTGTAAAGAACCATGGTGAAGATACTGAGAAACTGTACAAGTGGAGGGTGACACCATTGACTGGTGTCAGGAGTCAGAGGCAGATTGGGCATTTTGATGGAGGGGAAACAAGGTAGAAACCTATTCAGAAAGGCAAGGAACAGAGAAGCACTGAAGTTGAGGGACAAAACTGCTGTGAGTGACAGAAACTTAGGGAGAGACTGCTGGAATTCTGGAACAGCTGGATGGGAACCTGGTATAGATTTGGCAAACTGAAGATGTCACTGCCGTCTCGGTAATGGAGATGTTAATGGAAAAGATGTAGGTTGATCAGGAAGAAAAGAGGTGTTTTGTTGTAGGAATGAGAGAAAGCATGGAAGAACTTTGTGTTGGGCTCTTAGATGGTTCACATAACTACACCCTTGGAAAGGCTGATAACATGAACACATTTCTCAGAATGCCCCAGGGATGCACTACTGTCTCCTTTTTTAAAGATGAGAAGTCAAAGCACAGAAATACTAAGTTCAGTTGCCTGGGGTCACATATATTTTTGTGACACAGCCAGGAACAGAATGTGCCTTTTGAATCCTACGCCAGCATCTTTAACACAATACTGCTGTTCCTTACAGCAGTGGTGAGAAGAGATACAGGAGCAGGGAAGGAAAGGGAAGCAAAAATCATGTGGAAAAGTCAACTGGGGACATATACTGGTTCCAAAATATACCTGACATTGTACTGGCTTTTTTTCCCCTGTTTTCAATAGCTGTGTGTGTACACCTGCTGTCACAAAGGCTTGCTGGCTCAGCTGGAGCACAGGTGAATGTTGATTCCAGAGCCAGCTGTGGTCTGGGCAAACTTACTCTTCATCTGCCTGGAGGTCTGCCCAGGCTACAAATCCAGGCTGACTCTAGCTGAATTTGTGCAGAGCCAATCTGGTTATCAGTAACTCGTATTATTAGGCATACAAAAGACATCTGAGGGACTCCATCCAGATCCAGCAGAACTCTCCGAGTCCTGCAAGATTGGGCTGGCATCAGCACACGTATCCTGTAATGGCTTGAAAGAGAAGGCACTGTGAAATGTGAATGAGCAAAATCAGCCCAGATACAGGGTAGACCTCAAGGGGGAAGTCAGTGCATTGAAGTAGCATTGTGTAGAAACAGGATGAGTCTAGCAAACTCTGGGCAAGCTACTGGGATGCTTGTATGCAACGTACCTCATCACATCCCGTATTATCTCAGGGGTTGTTGCCAGGTGTTCCCAGTCCCCCACAACCTAAAATAATGGCATGCTGTCTATCTGTACTTGAAAATGAAAGACTGCAGCTGGGTGTTGCAAACATCACCAGTGCTTCTGGTCATACAAAAAACCATGCATAAGTAAAGAAAGACCATGCTAAAAACTACAGCCTCCTGGTTGGATGTTAACTGGTAGAAAAGTAGTGGAACAGACTTGAAACTTTCAGACATCTTTGCAACACTGAAGCAGGGTAGAAAGTTCTGGAGAGCACTGGAAAAGTATATTTAATATGGGCTTGTCATTCCTGGAGCTGCAGGGCAGTAAGCATGTGTCATTCCAATGTTTAGACGTGCTGCGTCTGCTGTAAGATAGCTCCTCTTCTGGAAGAGCTTGATGAATTATGTTATAGTTTGCAAAAGTTATTCAGGTTGGATGAGTTTCAATTCTGTAATTCAAACATATTTGCTTTCCTCCCAAAATACGCAGTCAAAGAAAAAGAATAAATAGATACTTAAGTGCACAGGAACCAAAATTATCTGATTCTGAAGCACAGATTGCATGTGACTGTTTTGCATTAATAATTCGGAGGCTGTGAGACCCACAACCAGAGACAGGACTAGAATTGGAGATCACGGGATAATATTGACAAGGCAAATTGTCCAGAGTGTCCTTTGGCAGGCCTTTGACTTGTTTAAACACCCTTTTTGAAACCTTGACCCCAAATCTGTCCCTCCTTCCTCATATTGTTTTCTTCCACCCATGAAGCAGACATCAACTAGATTTCCCAGGGTACTTATTTTTTGCAACGGTGGAGCAAGATTGTGCCAGGTAACAACAGGAGTTCCCCACCAGTAATTGAGAATGTCTTAAAGGATGAGCATTCCCTTTGTTTTTGGCACGTTAATAGTAGTATCAGACATGAGTCAAACTGAGGCTTTAAAACTCAGCCATCTGAAACAAGAGAGCTCAGGAAAAATCTGCCAGATAGTTGGCATGATAGGACACCTGAATGGGTGCCTGGCTATAAATACTGCTTGTGATGTGCTCAACAGTTTTGCACAAGCCTCATTTTTAACATCCCTTTACCACGGATATACTGTTCCTTTCAAACAACAACCAGGCAAAGGGAGGTGAGGTCAGCAGAGCAGCTGGATGCTCTGCGCCCAGGCATTGCTGCTAGGTCTGCTCTTTGGCAGAGGGGTGGAGGGAGGGAACTGGCTTTTATAAATCAGTGCACACTCCGCAGTTGTCCTGTATTCTAAGATCAAAACATTCCCCAATTCAGCTTTGTCTACAGAGCTTTTAAACAGATGGCCGAAGCTCAGTAGATTTGATAATGACTTCACTTACTCTTCAGATTTCAAGGTCCAGTGCTATTGTTTGGATAGTGGCAGAGATCAGAGCAAATCCTAATGCCAGACTTACCTAGCCTGGGATCTCCCCAGAGTTCGGACATGTTCATAACGGGGTGGGGTTAGGTCAAGCTCATCTGCTTTCTGTGAAGTGAGGTTTATAGCCCT
Organism: Aramus guarauna; assembly: GCA_013400195.1. NCBI lineage: Eukaryota > Metazoa > Chordata > Aves > Gruiformes > Aramidae > Aramus > Aramus guarauna. Next base: position 18,343 of record VXBL01003721.1, read on the forward strand.
GTTCTTTTGCCAGTTCTGGGAAGAAGCTGGGCAGAAGGGAGACCTGTTCTGACCCATACGCGCTGAAGAAGCAGAGAGTCTGGACAGGAAAATGCTTTGGTTCAGGGATGGGCCACCACAGGCTCATAAAAGAGTAAAATCCAAACTTTTCCAAGCAACACTAGATATGCCAAAATATCACAGGAGGAGCTGCTGGTGGAATAGTTCCAGCCCAGCTGGAAATATTGGAAATCACAGTAGAAAATCAAGAGTGATTCCAAAAACCGTCTTCCTGATCTTACTCCCAGTAGAATTGATTTAGTGATTTGCAAAGCCAGGGGAGATGGACAGACAGAATAGGCACAATTGAGTATTCAAGTGTTGTTATTCTGTATCTGGAACATATTTAGGAGTTGTAGCTAATGGTTAGACCTCCTTTGCGGTGCATGCTGAGAACCACAGAACCCAGGAGTGGTGGTCCTAGGCCCAGAGTTTTTAAACAACAGGAACCAAATGCAGATCCGTCCAGATCTCTGACAAGGAATCACCCATGCCTACACTGAACACATCTGGCTGATGGACTTGAAAAATCCATCATTTCAGTAAAAAATCTACTTGTTTTATGTCAGTGTTGGGAGGAATATATTACATTCATGAATATGCCTTTCTTCAGGGTACATTTCCACTCACAGCTGGTAGCCTAGAAATGTCTTGAAGTAGGAGCTGTCCTCTGTACAGCACTGAGCTCAACAGGTCCCAGCCCTGTGATTAGGGCTTCCAAGTACTGTAGTCACAATAGTAGTTAATAAGGAATTGTGCTCAGATTATGAACTAAAGGGTTAAAACTGAATTTGAAAATAAAGAGTCGAGTGGAGTAGAATAATCTATATCTTTGTTGTCACAACAGAAAAGCATTTTTTCCATTTTAAATACCAGAGAAATACAATTCAGCATGTGTCAGTTCTTCAGTAAAGCATTTATTCCAAATTTGCTGCATCTGTTACAGGAGGGGACTCTCTGTATCAAACTTTTTAGGGTTGGCTATTGTTTTTGGAGGCCACTGTCTTCTTGCTTTGTCTTTCACCCTCTTCTCCCTCCCCTGCTTTCTTACTTGTCATTTTGCTGATCACAGGAGCCGGTGCTGATTTTGTCATGCTTGGAGGAATGTTTGCAGGCCATGACCAGTGTGCTGGAGAGATTATGGAAAAGAATGGCAAGAAGGTGAAACTCTTCTATGGAATGAGCTCTGATACAGCCATGAAGAAGCATGCAGGAGGGGTTGCTGAATACAGGTATGAATTCCACACAGGAGCGATTGCAGTGAGCCATCCATCCAGTAACTTCTGGAGCGGAATTGTGCAAAAGGCATCTGTTGGAAACAGGCCCATGCCTCTATTCCCATTTAGGAAGCTGTTACCAACACTTACGGCAGCAGATCTGAGGGAGGGATGACATCAAGGGGGAGAGAGGCAGAAGGAGCTGGGGGTGGCTAGCTGCGAGCAACTGTGTTCACTTGATTGCAGCCAGTGCAGTATGCTGTCACTGCAGCACTAGTTTCTGGCCCTCTGCTTGTCCAGGTTGGGTGTCTTGTTGGTGTATGGGTTCCCAGCTGGCCCACATGCTCCCTTCTGGTTGCAAAAAGTGGGTGCCTGGTGAATCAGCAAAGCTCAGCTGGAGTTTCCCCAGTATAGAGTTGAGTTACAGCTGTAATGCTAATGAGGGCCCAGGAGCTCATTAATCATGCACTCTTAGTCACAGGCGGTAGCCCCAGGACTCACTCCTGCATTTGTTGGGCGGCCTTTTTAGACAGCAGAATCCTGCAGATTTCCCATGCCTTTTTGGATAACAGAGCACCAGAGTAGCCCCAAGTCATGTAGCATGCAGGAGCTTGGGTTTTGAGCTAAAATCGTCAGGGTAGAGGAAAGGACAGGCTTTGCAAAGGAATCTCTTGTCCATTGCTATTTTACTCTGGAAAGTGTTGAGAATTTTGACTTTTTGAAAAAGCAGATGACTCCAGAACACCTCTGTGTCTTTTCTCTTTTGAGTGGCAGGTATAGTCACTCCCCTTAGACAACATATTTTGTATACTTTGGTAGAGAATGTTTCCTGTCTGACACTACACAGGTTTATTTACGGATCCCTTTTGATTCTTCTCCTCTCTGTTGGGGTAGTCTCAGGCTCTGGTCCCATCTGGTAGACTGCTGTTTTGTAAGAGTCTCAGAGCCAATGACCTTACCTACTGTTCCAGACATTCAGGACTGATGGGTTCTGTTGGCCTCATCTGCTACAACTACTCCAGCATGTGGGTTTTTCCCAACATGTCGAGCTGCTACCATGGGTAAGAGTTGCAGCGCTGTGAAGGTAACAATGCAGAATGTAAAGCAGAATGGGATCCGCAAAACAAAACGCAATTCACACTTCGACACAGAGGCATCCTGATAGGACTACGACAATCCCAAACATCATGCTAGATAGAAAGCATCTTTGATCCCACCTCCTGTCCTCCACTCCGACATTGGCCTTTATGGTGGCTTTTGTCTGCCACTTCTGAAGAGTTAAAGTGCACTATAAAAATGTGCACTAGTTCACCTAACGCTTCACAAAGTGGTAAGACACAGCGTACTTCAGAGCATTTACATCTGTCTCCTTGGGTCTGAATCAAAGAATTGTAGGATCATAAAATAGTTTGGGTTGGAAGCAGTCATCTAGTCCAGCCCCCTGCCCTGCAGTAAGCAGGGACATTTTCAGCTCGATGAGGTTATTCAGAGCCCCATCCAACCTGACCTTAAATGTTTCCAGGGATGGGGCATCTACCACCTCTCTGGGCAACCTGTTCCAGTGTTTCACCACCCTCATTGTAAAAAATGTCTTTTTTCTATCTAGTCTGAAACTACCCTCTTTTAGCTTAAAACCATTACCACTTGTCCTGTCACTGTAGGCCCTGCTAAAAAGCTTGTCCCCATCTTTCTTATAAGCCCCCTTTAGATACTGGAAGGCTGCTATAAGGTCTCTCTGGAGCCTTCACTTGTCCAGGCTGAAGAACTCCAGCTCTCTCATCCTGTCTTCATAGGAGAGGTGCTCCAGCCCTCTGATCATCTTTGTGTCCCTCCTCTGGACTTGCTCCAACAGCTCCATGTCTTTCTCATACTGGGGACCCCAGAGCTGGATGCAGTACTCCAGGTGGGGTCTCACAACAGCAGAGTAGAGGGGCAGAATCACCTCCCTCGACCTGCTGGTCACATGTCTTTTGATGCAGCCTAGGATACGGTTGGCTTTCTGGGCTGCAAGCACACACTGCCAGCTCATGTGGAGCTTCTCCTGCACCAACACTCCCAAGTCCTTCTCAGGGCTGCTCTCAATCCTTTCATCCTCCAGCCAGTACTGATACTGGAGTTTGCCCCAACCCATGTGCAGGACCTTGCACTTGGCCTTGTTGAACCTCATGAGGATCACATGGGCCCACTTTTCGAGCTTGTCCAGGTCCCTCTGGATGGCATATTGTCCCCCAGGTGTGTCAACCGCACCACTTGGCTTGGTGTCGAGTGCTAACTTGCTGAGGGTGCACTCAATCCTGCTATTATTATGAGCTCCGAGACTGCAATAATAATGGAGATGAAGGAATGCTAGTGGTAGATGTTGTGCAGGAGAAATCTGGAGACTAAGTCATTGGCTTTCCTGGTCTGGCAGAAAACCCAAGCTCATTAAAAGAGAAGCCTACGTGAAAATGGAGAAACAGAGAGCTTGTGGACACTTCACTTATCTGATAGTCTGTGCCTATTAGATACAGTCTGGTTTAGTACTACTTTCTGAGGAAGACTTCTGAAGAGAAGAAAATCAGTTGGACATAGGGATGAGAGATGATAGTAAAGAGCTTTTCAAGGGCAAAAAAGTTTGTGATGAGTTTTGGCAGCTTCCAAGGGCATTTGTTTATGTAGGAAAAAAGATTTCTGAACGAGTGAAAATATACAGTGAATACTGTAGTTTGAGGAAAACATGTATATCCTGGCAGATTTTTAAAGCCAGTTTTTTTCTGCATCTACTAGGATGAGAAGGGGACAGGGATATGTTTACCTTCTGCCTGAGAAGGATGTACATGTTTGTCTTGAGTGGAGTGTATTTTACCTGAGCCCATGTACCTCTTTCTGGGACTCAGATCAGAAGCTAGTGAACAATGTGCAAGGGATTATTTTTTTTTAAATCTCATACAGGGCTGCATCTGTACCAGTTAAAAGCACCACTACCTGCAGGACATTTGGCTCCACTGAGGACAGCCAGTGGATTGCTTAAGGGAGCAACGCACGTGACTGGCTTTCCACCTGGTTGACCTGCAAGGCTCTTTTGGCACTGCAGGTTCAGTGTGCTTTTGCTTTCAAGCACAACTGTTTATTTGCAGAAGAAAGCTGCACAAGAATCCATCTGCATCTGGGGCAAGCTGAAATGATGCACCAGAAAGATGTGCTGCGCACCTCTGAGCTTTGATTCAGTCTGAATTCGTTTGCCAGTTCGCAGAAGCGGTGTATGGTTTTGGGGCATTTTTTGTCCCCCAGCAAATCTGCTTATCATCAAAGCCTCCGAACAAATGGTCTGAGTGGACAGCACTAGTAATTATCTCGTAATTTAAAAGTGGCAGCTGCCAGTTACACAGAGATACTGGCAACCTTTTATCTGAACTTACTGTCATTTGCTACCCTGTGCTTGTGTCAGCTGGAGGGTGGGAAAGGCCTGATGCTGGTCAGGCATGTAGTTAATGGCCGCTCCCTGAGAGATCACAGAGCAGCCCAAGGATGCAGTGTGAATCTCAGTGCAGTGTAGTCATTTAGGGTCTGGCCACCACAGAGCTGGTGAGAGTTGCAGGAGAAGTTTGAGAAAGCTAGCTGTACCACTGGGCCAAGGACTAAGGCAGCTGTTAAATTCTGCTCCACCTAGTTAGGTGTGCGTGTGATCTGGCAACAAAATTTATTGCCAGCAGGAGAATTAATTGACACTGGTCCCCCTTAGAAATGAGATAAAAATTTGGCTCAGTCTAGACAGACCCTTTCAATTCCTTATGGGCAATACTATACAAATTCTGTTTGATCCATAGCTGTATTTTGCTCTATATCATGATTTTACAGTCCCCTGGGGATCAAGTTCTGAAACCTTCTCAGCAACAAGGGAGTGGAAGCACAATCTGAAATTTTTGGTTCATGTTGAAATACTGCCTTTTTGTGCCACTAATAGGTAACGTAGAAGGAGTTCCCCAGTCAACTGCTAGCTACAACAGCTCCAAATATTAAATCTGTAAGCCTTGGCTGTTAACTGTGAAGGAGCTGATTCTTACCTTGTTCACGTTGCAGCCACGTTGCAGCCATGACGCAGAGCTGGCTACCCATACCAACCTTGGTCTTGATCTTGCTTGGCCTGTCTCAGCATGAGTGTCACCATGGTTTAAAAATAGCAACTGTTAGTTACTCAGCACTGTAAATGTGCTGGGCATTGAAGGGATGATTGCAAACAGGGTGAGGCTTTGCTCTAAATTGCTCTTATAGGAAAAGTTACAGGAAGTTTAGTCACTTACTAGTTTAGCTTATGGCAAACTTGAACCAAAAGGGTTCTAAGTCAGCATTTTAAATGCTGGATACCTCCAACAGGTCAAGTCAGTGGGACTTCTTTATATGCATTTAAAAAGCCCAGCTGTAAGTCTGTATCAGTCACCCCAGTAAGCTGGTTTGCCTTTAAAAGAGCCTGAGCACAGTAGGGAGCTCAGTGTGCTCAGCTCCCTGCAGAATCAGACTACTTGTCACTTCATCTTCTCAAAATTAGACATTTTGGCTGGAGAACCTGAGCCTCCAGCGAACAGTTAAATTAAAATTGACAGGTAAGGTGAGATGGCTGCAGCAGGGAATAAAGTCATGAGCGTAATTGTTTTTGTAATGAATATGTCAAGTTGATCCCATTTAATTTTGTATGAAATCTGTGTACCCGCTTTCATAACTTTTATGCCATTTATATATTGGTTTTCTTTTACATTTTTTACCTCCTTCCACAAGGCACATGGATCAGAGCCGGGAATTTCTGAAAGGCAATTATTAAGTTTCTTTTATGGGAGAAGAGAAATAAGGCAAGCAGGAACAGAGACCGCACACAGTATTGTTCCGTTAGAGCCAATTTGCTTTTGTTAACCCTTTTGAGATTTCACAGGTTTTGTGCAAATGCTGCAGTTCTACTGTGATCACTCAGCAAGTCACAGTTGCTACTAAGCTGGGTGTTGGCACTTTATACTAACTGAAGGATGGAATTTGTGTCGCGGAGACAGAATAGCACCAGCAGCTGACTGCTACTTACTGTCTTTTTCTGTATCCCAAAGGATAGCCTGGAAGACCTGCCCACAATTCCTGCCATTTCTTAAATGCTCCACTCCTCAGGTTGCCTCATGCCGGGGCAGCCTTACCCCTTTATCCTGACCCACATTTTACTGGGCTGACAAGAGCACCATCACGTGTGCTTCACCTCATCCACCCTGCCAGAATTCCCACACACCGTGTGCATCCCTCCATGGCAGCAGCAGCCTTGAGCTGGCCGGGAGTTACAGGGCACACCACAGATTGAACCCTGTGCAAGAAGTCTGAAGCAAATAGTTCTCCCTTTCTATTCACATTTGGTGGTTAGCGGGAGACTTAAGAGTCTCTGCTGAGAGCATCTGAGCACACCTTTCCCAGCTGTTGGGAGTCCCATTTGCTCCATTTTCACCTTTTTTTTTCTGAGAAAGGGTCAGTTTTGGGTTATAACTCTGGGAGAGATGTCAAAGCTGCAAACCCCTCAGCAGTTCCTGCTGACTTGCGTATGCAGCTCTCTGCCAAGTATGCCAGCTTTTGTCACTCCCCTTGTAATCCATGTATGGCCTGCATACAGGCATTTGTTCCTGGCAAAGCAGTCTCAACTTGGGGACTTTTTACTTAGTTTCATTTATTGCCAGCTAACACAAACTTCTAACCACTGTTGGGTAATTAAACAGATGCATAAGTAAACATGTTTCCTCCCCCTTTTCCAGACTCCACTTAAGCCAGACACCTCTCCACCTCGCCATGTCTCAGATCCCCTTGCTTTCACCACAGGTCACACTCTGTTCCAACTCCTTCAGTGGGGAAAGGGGTGGCACAGGACGTTGTGGTGATGGTTTCTGTCTGCCACTTCTCCGTCTTACTGTGCCTGCTCCATCATGGATTGTCCACAGGCCACAGTCCCTTTGCGTCTGTCCCTGCTCTGGCATGGGTCACCCAAGGACTACGGTCCCTTAGGGAGTGCACACCATTGGCATGGACTACTTCCTTTCGAGAGTGCATCTCCAGCTGCATGACTCCTCAGGCATGTCCAGCCATCTCCTCACCTCTGCAAGGCACATATCAAAGAACTTTTTGAATGTTAATCCATTATGAACTCTTTCAACATCATCACAATCTTAATGTACATCAGTTATAAACTCCTCTCTTCCTCCCTTTGGACCAGACAGTAGGGATTAATACTGTAGCAGTACATTTCCTAAAATGTCACTCGTCCATCCTGAGCACTATGTTAAAGGGGTTAACATCACAGTTGGGTTATATACTCATCACAGACCACACCCTGGACCAGACTACATCGGTTAATAGTGCACCAACATGTGCGTACGCTTAATGAAATTCCACTCACTCTCCCCTGGGAACCGAATGACAGGACTCATCAGCACAGTCTGGGCAACATGTTATCTGTTATAAACTCTACCCCTTTCCCCTGGGGACTGGGGTTAATGTTAACACAGCCTGCATATATACGCATCACAAACTTCACCCCCTTATCCCTGTGGACAAGAATGCAGGGGTTAATATTACAACAATCTCAGCACGTGCTTATTAGAAGCGTCACACTTTGTTTCTGCAAAACACATAACCAAGAAAGCCCCAACAGTTTGAATTACCCATTACAAACTCCACCCCTTGTCTCTATGAACCCCTAGCAGAGTTAACATCAACGTAACCTGAATACTTGCTACAAATTTTAGGACTTGTCCCTTCAAAACATACAATGAAGAACGTAATGGCAGTTTGTTATTCACTGTGCTTTAGCATGAAAGCACATGATGAAGATTGTACAAGCGAAAATTAACACCGCTGTTGAAGGTACCATTAGGGTCATGAGTTCAGTAGCTGTAGGGCTTCATTTCCATCAAAAAAGAGGGCATGGGGAGAACAGTGTTCACATGCAGCAGCGTGGGCATTTCCCTGTTTGGGGGGGGTAAGATGACGCACCAAACAGATTCAGTCTCTTGGGGCTTTTTCCACAGCTGTAACAACATTAACTGAGCTCTGACCTTTTTGCTGTGCTTGCAGTTGCTTAACTCACAGCTCTAGATTTCTGTCCTGCTTCTGTCCAGTATTCCTCCTTTTCCTTCTGGAACAGCCATTGTTCCCAGCATGTAGGAATGAGGAGCATGGAGAATTTTCAGCTCTTTTTGACACTTTCTTTCAAGGATAAACATAAAGCTGGACTTCGGGTATTTTCTGTGGAGCTAGTCTCACACCTCTCTCCCAGCATGCTTCCCCCAGTATGGTATCTGTAGGTTACTCTTTGACATCCCACCAGCTTATCATAGAATCATAGAATGGTTTGGGTTGGAAAGGACCTCAAAGATCATCTAGTTCCAACCCCCCTGCCATGGGCAGGGACAC
>VXBL01003723.1:0-52412 GCA_013400195.1 Aramus guarauna
ATCCTGGTACAGATGGGACTGCACCCAGCAATAACGGCTACTCCAACACCACAGCCAGTCTTCACCTCAACCCCCTTTCAGAGGCCAAGGCCAATACCAACACAATCAGGCAGGTTTCTGCCCTGCCCATTTCCACGACAGAAGCTGGTGGAATTCTTTAATCTGCTGCAGGAGCTCCTGCAATTCCTAAGGGGAAAAAAGGCTTGAGCAGCAGGATGAACAGGATCCAGTGCAGGCTGCAGTGTACCCCGACCATTTCCTTCTGGGGCAATGCCTGCTGATCCAAAGGCAGCCTCAGTGTCAAAGGCCTGCTCTGTCCTGCCCAAGCCCCTCTGAGCGCACACCAATGCTGAAGTTGCCTTAGTTCTTGAAATAAAGTTGCTAATTTCCACAGCTAACTGTGCTTCAGTTTGGTCTCCTGTGCAAGGCAAGGACTTCCATGCCCCGCACCTGCAAAATGAGGCCACAGTCAAGTAGAGCACAAGGGGAAGAGTCACTCAAAAGGGCTGAAACTGTGCCTGGTCAATGAGGAGGAGGGTGAAGGTGCAGTGGAATTAGGGAATACAGGTCATAGGGGGCTAGAGTTTTTGGGGACAGCAGTTGGAAACACGAAGTGTCTTAGGCTGCATACTGGTGGGATCCCTCTGTGTGTGTGTACAATGCACCAGTGAATGTGAAAGTGGACTATCTCATGACCCAGGGGACAGATCTACAAAGACACAAGGTTTGTACCAATGACTGGGTAAAGAGCTTGACATCCAGTCACAGATATTACGTGGACTTAATTTCCATACTCTTATTTGAGGAAGCTATGAACATGCTGTGCTTATGAATGAGTGAAGATGTGTTTACATTTCACTAGTAAACATCCAATCCTGATCATCTTGAAAAGGAGAAAAGGACTGGACTGCAGTCATGTTTATGTAAGTGGTGGTTATGTATACATGGTTGCTTTTAAAGGCATTGCTCTATGTCAATTTGTTTTGCCATTCACTCTGTGTGTGTGTGTGTGTGTGTGTGTGTGTCTATTTGGCTCTTTGGAATGAAGTGTAAGCTGTCTGAACACACACATGGCAACACCAGCAGCCACATCCATCAGGCTGGGATAGGACAAGCGTCCTGGGTGTGAGAGTCCACCTGATTCAGCTCTAGTGGACCTAAAGAAGAAATCCTCCATGTCAGAAGTCTACTGGATCAGGCTGCTCCGTAAGAGAATGTGGAAGAAAACTAAAAGAAACTCTGCATCAGAGATCAGAGGGATGGACAGATAGGCAGCACTGGCTAGGCTGTGAAAGGAATGGGTAGGGCTGGCAGTTGGACTACACTGTATAGTAACTAGACTGCCTGGTAACAAAAGTGCAGGAAGAATGCAAGCTCAAAGCTTTATAAAAAAAAAATTCTTTAGTGTTTGTTTTCTCCAGTAGGTACCATTAAAGCATCTGGGCAGGACCTTTCCCTGCAGGTCCAAGAGTAGCTTAGCTCTCCTGGCATGCTTTGCCTTGAAGAAGCATGCAGTAACTAGCAACCATGTGGATACTCTCACCCCTTCCTTGACTGTGATGTGCAGTGGCTAGGGTTAAGGCAAGGAAGGTCATGCCCAGACAGTCTCCCACAAGAAGGGGAGAGGCCCAGCTGCCCATCACCAGAGCTCTCAGGGCATGACAAAAATCATTTTCCTCTGTGAAGGCCAGCTCTAACTAGCCCCAGAAATCTAGAGCAAAGGGAAAAACACACTCAGCGTCTGGAGCTTAGGCAGATGGGGGCTTCTCTTCAGGGCAGCTCTCTTCTTTATCCGACAAATTCTCAGTTGTCTTCTGCAGGTCAAAGCTCTGGAAAGGAGCAGGACAAGGAACTGCTGAGAAGCATGAGAACAACAGCTACACTCTGCTGTGGTTCTTTCAAATTCAGTCTAGGGCAGCATGGGCTCTTCAGAAGGTCACTACCTTACCCCTACCAACCTAAACATGGGCAGCACACAAACCCCATGATGTCACCAGCATGAGGCAAATCTTTCCATGCCTGCAAAGTTTCACCCTTTGCCACAGGCTCTGCTTTCCCTGAGGAAAAAAAACAGCAGAGCTGCTAATCACTTAGGAGGAGTGCAGTAAGTAGAGCCTTTCTTACCTCCAGTTCTCGCATGACCTCATCCATGAAATCTCCTGAATTCTGTTTGTAAGCAACTGCCAGTTTGATAGCATCATTGAAGAGCTGATGAGAAGGAGAATGCTTGTCACTCAAAGAAAGGGGCATTGAGTTTCTGCAATATATGGAAACTGTTCCCACACCCCAAGGGAAAAAAAAAAAAACCAAACCCAACCTCAGCAACTACCTATAGCTACCAGGACTTCATAAGCAGCCAAACAGATGTACCAGCCCATTTTCTGATCTCTGTGCCTACAGCAGTCTCCATGTCCTTGGACTGTATAGGGGTCTCATGGCTATTGAGCCAAATAGCTATGTTTTACCTTCACTACATTGGTGCCATCTGCAGCAGACACAAAGTAAAAGGGTAAACTGAACTTCCGGGCAAAGTTGAAGCTTTTTTGGGTCACCTTCATATCCGCTGGGGGCAAAAAAAGAAGTGGTCAGCAAGACATCACTGTAGGAAGAATGCCAACATATACAGGAGTGGTGGAACAGATGGAGACCAGAGCCCGATTTAGCTGTCAAGGCCTTCTCACTGTAGTAATAAGGCTAGGAGAGTCCCTCCTAAAAGCTATAGGGTTTTAAAGGCAACAGCATCAGCAAACCGTTGACAAGAAGACATTAAAAAAAAAAAAAAAAAAGAGTTCTTGTTGGTTTATCCATGGTGCTTGACTAAATTATACACGGATTCTGATGTGCTATAAATGAATAATACTTTGCAGCTTAGAACATATCAGTTTACTTGCTATGTGGCAACTATGAATGTTTTCCAGGCATATCCCTATGATTTTTGCTGTGTGTCCACATAACCTGGACACCATTGCCAGTACTAGCTATGCCTCTCCCTCCAATTTGGCCTTTTTAACCAGAACTCCCCACTGCCTTTATGCCATGTTACCTATATTCCTGTGGGTCAAGGGCATGCTCACAGTATACTAATGACTCAACTGTTACACATTTTTACTTAACAGGCAGTTAGGTCTAGCTACCTCAACCTCAGTAGGCCAGAGGCTTTATTTCAGTTTTGGAACAAATCTACTGCATATTTACAGGACCTGCTGACACAGCAGTAACAGCTCAAAGTTTTGATAGGTAGACAGCCTGTATGCCAGCACAGGAAGATGACTCTAGATGATCTGCCTTTTCTCATAGAAGCAACAGCTGAAATAGTTCAGACTCCAAATGCTTGCCAGTGAGCGCTTCCAAGGCAGCTGCTCCCTAACTCTTTGCAGGAAGCTGGATCAATGGTTCTGCACACTGGTCCTGTATTATGTGCTGTGGACCAATCAATTCCTAGCCCAGGTGGAATGCAGCAAATGAAGGCAAGACAGAGGTCTCTCTTGGACCAGCGTCTACTCATATAACACTAAGAGCAGGATTCATCTGCACAGAGGTTCTGCCTAAAATATGGCTGTGAACACCAAACCTATTTGCCTTGGACTTCCTGTATGCTCCATGCAATCAGTGGATTCAAGGCTGACTTGACACATCCTATAGGAAAGGCTTTTATTAGGTAAGACTAATCATGCCCTAAACCACACCGCTGAACCAAATGAACCTCCATAGACTACAGCAGGACCCCAGACATCTCATTCGGGTGAACACACCTATTCATAGCTGTGATGATATCTACCATGAATGTCAGCAAGTAAGCCCATGTCTGACACTGTACATGATAGAGAATAGCAGGAGATGGTGGTCCTAAGGGTATGTGTTCTCTCATTGACACTGAGCAGAAAGTTGATGCATTACAAGCTCTCACAGGATGCAAGAGACAGATCACAACCCAAATTATAGCAATAATGAATGCCTAGCTGGCATTCCTAAGAGGAGGGAATCATCCAGTCATCTGAAGAGGAAGGTGAATAATTTTGCCATCAGGTATATTTAGACACTTTATCACAGGGGAGTCCCATGGAAACCTGCAGGCTGAATTATCAATACAAAGGCAGTTACTGACCATACGAGGGGAAGCCACATAATAGGTTATGCTCTTTTTCCAGCAAGACATCCTGCAATTTTTGAGTAGGCACTGCTCCAGTCAGCTTTTGGGTTCTTGCTGGATGAAATGGGCAGCATGTTAAGGATGGAATTGGAAGGACATCACTTGAATAAACTTTAATTCAATCAAATTTGTATTTTTAATTGCTAGTAAAACAAGGACAAGAGCCTCTAAGACAGCCTGCAAGGTCAGTAGAGGACCCATCTATTTGTTTTGTAAAATACAGCCCTGAGGGACTAATACTCAAGAACTCATCTGCACCTAACAGATGAATGACATTCTTTCTCAGCCAGGTCAAAAGAGAATCACATCACAGTCCTGAGAGTTTGCAAGAAGAAGATATACTCACCATCAATTTTGTTGGCCACCACAATGCAAGGAATTTCTGGGCGGAATTCTCTCAGCTCCGTGTACCAGCTGTTTAAGTTCTTGTAGGTGACTTTCCGCTGCACATCAAACACCTTTCAAAAAAGAACCAGCTATCATGGGGCCAACAGCAGGACAGCTAATGATCAGCCCACTGCACCGAACACAAGTACAGAATCCAGAATTTTCCCAGGAGGATATCAACAAAGGAAGCTGGCCTTTGTTAGAAAGGATGAAAGAGAAAAGGGAGAATATCCAGCAACTCTTGAAACATGCAGCCAGCCCATTTCTTTGCACGATGCAGGAAACAGTCCCTCACTTTCCTTTACATTCTTATTTTGTAGTACGACAAGCACTCTATCATTCATGACAGTGAACAAACACTGGGAAAGATGGGAGGCTTCTCTATTTTAACACTTAAAATATCAATGACTGATGCTCACAAGTGATGAGAAATAGTGGAAAGTTAGAGCAACAGTACAACTCAAAAGACCTAAGCAGGTTAGGAGTCAGAAAACAAGACTGATCTGAGCTAATAAATGGGAAGTGCAAAGTATAGGAAAATAGGCCAGAAGACCAGAGAAGAATGTGTTGTGTTTTACCTGCAGAACAAATCAGAACAGTTTTGAACTACATAATCCAATAGACACATCACAAACCAAGAAAGGAATGCCCTCTCCCCTGTATCACCTCTGACAGGACTACTTCTAAATAAGGTACTTACCACCTTACTGGTAACACAGTGACAAAAGTAAGGAAATTTAGAACACAGTAAATCCAAGGAATATAGTAAGAGTGCTATTAGAAAAGACAGAAGAGAGCTAAACATACCCAACTACTCTGGTTTTATCTGGTGAGAGAAGAAAGAACAATATAGCAAAGTTTTTTAAACCACTGGAAGAGACAAAAAATATAAGATGGCATAATCATAAAAAGAAACACACAGGCCAAATGTCAACTGGGACAGTTATTAGTCAAAATTCCATCAGATCATAGCAGAGACACTACCCTTACCATGATACAAGCATGAGCCTTATGGTAATAAGATGCGTGCATGCTCTGGAACCTCTCCTGTCCAGCTGTGTCCCAGAAGTCTGTAAGACACAAAAAAACAAGCTTAGAATGACGTAACTTTCCAAGTTTTGTTTTCCTCACAACTTAAACCCAGGATGCAAAGCCCAGTCCATCTGGGTCACAAATTAGGTTTCACCTCACTAATGTGAAACATTCCAGGGCTAAGAGATTATGCAAAACTAGGAGCTTTTCTTAGCTAGGCTTAGCCATGAGATGTGCTGATACTACACAGTGCTATAAACATATTAGCAACAGAGAAGTTATCAGTAGACATGACTTATAAAGGACAGTAAGGCAAAGCTAGTCAAAAGTGCAAAGAGTGGTAACAATGTATGGTACAGATGACAACAGGAACCAAAATCTAAACATCTTGAAACAGCTTGATTTCTGACACAGTGATAAATAACCAGGTGCCTGCCATAGGAAATGTTCCATCTCCTTTCACAGACAGTATAACTCTGCTCTTTCCAGGGGCACAACTAATTTTAAAATTATGAACAGTAATTAAATTAGCCTGAGACAGATGGGTCCCAATTCATTAAGCACCTTGCAGATTTGGCATCATAAAGCATACCTGAACAGTCATGAACATTTGAATACCTTTTTCTGTTTGTGTGTCTCAGGTAGAGATCTCCCCCTGTCCTCTTACTGGATTTATAGGCTAATATTTGTGTCTTATTTGTTGTAAAAATTTATATAGCTTTAACTAAGAACCACCAGATGTAGTTATACTTCTGTCAGCTAGACTGAAGCATGCCACTCCACCTAAAGCCAAATAAGCCATTTTCCTTAACGTTTACTTTACATTGAAATTAGTTTCTGACTGAATACTGTATCAGACTTGCAGGATGGTGATTTCTTAAACTGCCCAAAATATAGACAAGTACTCATCATACTACATTTGCATTCATTTTAGGTAGTTTTGCTTAGCTTCTAGAATTGCCTGATCCTTTTAATGTGCCATTTCAGAATCCTCACTTACAAGGGAAAAAGAAGTGCCAGTGACTATGACCTACCGAATGTCCCTAAATTAACTTCCTGAATAATCGGGCAGCTGCCATGAGAGAACTTGCCATGGCTTATTGAAAAACACTCCTGCTTTTATTACCAAATCTCCAGATCTTGCCTGTCATACCCCATGTCACTCCAGAACATAGGAATTTATCAACCTTAAAATCCTTGGGAAAAATAAGATACACAGAGTAAAGAAACACACCACATTTTAATGCAAACCTAACTCTACCACATGGAATTTGGTCATGGCCACTAAGAATAGTTCAGCAGAGTAAAAATTAAACTAGCAATGGAAGTGGTAATTCTGCACGATTTAAAGTCTTCAGATCAAACTACTTGCCTTTAGAAATCACACTTCATGACAGGTCTTCTCTGCAAGGTAGCTTGGATCATTAGCATTATGTTCATAAAAGGTGAAGACAGAAGACACTATGAACTCTTGTATAACATAGGCCAGATGAATTACTTAAACTAGAGTGAGTTACTTAATAAAGTACTAAATCCATGTAAAAATAAGTCCCTGACATATGAATCCATATTTTCACAAGTTGCCTTAATAGTAATTTCACTTACTGCTTAAAAAAACCCCTACCTTACCTCTTATGAGTTTACCTACCATCAAACACAGTCTGTTAAATATTTCTTGCTATGCTGAAGCCTCCTTTTGTACCAAGTTCCTGTTTTCTGATGTTTTACCTTCTCCCTGAGAATCTAACCAGACTGAGACTCTCATCATTAGGCCCCTTTTTCCCATCTTTCAATTATTCTCATGGCCCTTCTCTGAAACCTTGTATTGGGTTTAAGGGGCAAGGTGTTTTCAAGGGGGGAGTGGGGTGGGGTAAGGGGGAGCTGCAGGGGTGGCTTCTGTGAGAAGACACCAGAAGCTGACCCCATGTCAGGCAGAGCCAGTTTCAGTCAGCTCCAAGACAGACCAACCTCTGACCACATCACACCCAATCAGTGATGTTGGTGATAACATATTTAAGAAGGGGTAAAAACACTACACAGCAGCTGTAGAGCAGGAAGTGAGAAAATGTGAGAAAAAGAACTCTGCAGACACCAAGGTCAGTGAAGAAGAAGGGAGAGGAGGTGCTCCAGGTACCAGAGCAGAGATTCCCCTGCAGCCTGTGGGGAAGATGCAGATAGTTCCCCTGTGTCCAAGTATCCTCCACCTGGAGGACTGTGGTGGAGCAGATGTCACACTGCAGCCTGTGGAGGGCCCCATGCCGCAGCAGGATGTGCCCTGAAGGAAGCTGCAGCCCATGGAGAGCCCACACTGGAGTAGGCTCCTAGCAAGAACTGTGGCCTGTGGAGAGTAGCCCATGCAGGAGCAGGTTTTCTGGCAGTACCTGTGGCACATAGGAGACCCATGCTGGAGCAGTCCATTCTTGAAGGACTGTACCCCATGGAAAGGACCCAAGTTGGAGAAGTTTGTGAAGGACTGTATCCCATGGGAGGGACCCCACGATGGAGCAGGGGAATAGTGTGAGGAGGAAGGAGCAGCAGAGGCAAAGTGTGATGAACTGAGCGCAATCCCCATTCTGTATTCCCCTACACCATATTCTCCCCTTGGCGGGGAGAAGGGTGAGGTGGAAGATTTAGGAGTTAAGTTGAGCCTGGGAATAAAGGACGGATGACAGAGGGAAGGTGGTTTTAGTTTTGCTTTACTTCTCACTATCCTACTCTGTTACAATTAATTGTCAATAAATTAAATTCATTTTCCCAGGTCAAGTCTGTTTTGCCTATGATGGTAAACTGGTAAGTAACCTCCCTGTCCTTACCTCAACCCACAAGCTTTTTCATCATACTTTCTCCCGCCGTCCTGAGAAGGGGGAGTGATAGAGTGCCTTGGGGAGCACCTGGCCGTCAGCCAAGGTCAACCCACCACAAACCTCTACCATTTTTCAATGCTTTTACTGAATCACAGAAATAATAATTAGACACAGTCTTGCTGTAGTGGTTTCAAAAAGGAGTCTTAGTGTAATGTTTCAAATTTTGGATAGCTATAAAAACTCTGAAATTAATATTCTGGTTTTATATCCAAAGATCACCTTAGCTGTTTGGAATACAGCCCTCTGTTGAAGCTCATATTCAGCTAAGCACTGTTCATTATGTTCTTTTTTGCCTCCCAGGATGGTTTCTAATTCTCCCTATAAAATTATATGGAACCATATTATAAACCATCCCAGTTTACCTGCATTAGTTTATTACTGAAATCATTGTTACTAACCAGGTAGGAACAATGCAACCAGCAAAATAGGTGAGTGATGATGAACACTGATAAGACTCTGATGAAGAACAATCTCTGTCTTTGTAAAATGTATTTTAAACATGAACCAACTGAACAGAATTCAAAAGAACCATAAAGAATGACAAGAGATCTAGAAAACATGCCCTCTGATAAGAGGCAGAATAAAATGAAGTTGTTAACCGTAAAAGAGAGAAGAAATAGAATCACAGAATCATAGAATGGTTTAGGTTGGAAGGGACCTTAAAGATCATCTTGTTGCAACCCCCCTGCCATGGGCAGGGACATCTTCCACTAGATCAAAGTCCCATCCAACCTGGTCGTGAACACTTCCAGGGAGGGGGCATCCACAACTTCTCTGGGCAACCTGTTCCAGTGGTTCCCGAGTGTCACCAGCCTCAGAGTAAAACATTTCTTCCTTATGTTGAATTTAAATCTGCCCTCTTTCAGTTGAAAACCATTTCCCCTTGTCCTGTCACTAGAGGCCCTGGTATAAAGTCTTGCTCCATCTTTCTTATAAGCCCCCTTTATCTATTGAATGGCTGCAATAAGGCCTCCTCAGAGCATTCTCTTCTCCAGACTGAATAACCTCAACTCTTTCAGCCTCTCTCCACAGCAGAGGTGTTCCAGCCTTCTGATAATTTCCGTGAACCTGCTCCAACAGGTCCATGTCTTGTACTGGAGATCCAAAAGCTGGATGCAGTACTCCAGGTGGGGTCTTGAGCAGAGCAGAGGGGGGGAATCACCTCCCTCAACCTGCTGGCCACGCTTCTTTTTACACAGTCCAGGATCATTTGACTTTCTGGGCTGCAAGTGCACATTGCTGGATCATGTCCAGTTTTCCATTCACCAATAAAGGAGAAAGGTACAGTGTTCAAACATGTACAAAGCTGGTGCAAACTGGAAGGGGAAAAAACTTGCTCAGTGTCCAGAAAACACAGGAAATAACTGGTTTACCTTGAATAAAGATTTGCATTAAATATCAAGAAATAAATACTTTCTAGCAGTAAGAACCCTGATATGTTGGAATAGATGGCCTAAGCAGTCTTTGTCATTGGAAGTCTTTAAAAACATTATATATATACACATATATAAGTGAAGAGTATCATTAAGTAAAGAGTTTCTCCTGTGCAGAGATGTGCAAGATAACCTCTCACAGTCCCTTCCTGAGCTGCAATACTCTGAAAACACAGAAATTGTAGCGATACCGGCAGCAGTACAGAGTATCAACTCAAATCACAGTATCAGATAATGCTTTTCTTGAATTTCTGTCTGTAACACACAGTGAACAATACTGTGCAGTCAGAGGCTAATTCACATAGGTTAAAGCAATGCTCCATTGGCATAAAAAATAGAAAGTTAGCACTTGTGGTAAAACTGAAGTTATAGGATATTTGAGAGGATGGCTGATAAATAGATGACTGATAAAGCTAGGATGCTGGCAGTCTATCAAAAATCTAACAAAGGTTGAGATAAAACAGATGGTATTCTGTGATAAGATCATACAGGCTGGACATATCCAGAGAAAGAATTTAAATATTCTATAAGCTTGAAATATAGCAATTGGTACATACACTCAAAGTAATTAATCAATAAAAATACCCAATAAAAGGATGACCAATAATAGGAAGACTGTGTTAAAATATATTTTAAAACCAGCAACTAAAATAGTAGATCTACTGAAGTAATCCATGGCATAGATTTTTAGAATTGGTGCTGATAGGCAGCTAAATCCCACTGTAGACTATTATGTAATTAGCATATGGCATATTTCTTCTCACTTATTTACTGTATTGACAGAGTAAGTCTGAAGACAGTTTCATATTGCAGCTAAACTGATATAATACCTAGCTTGCTAAAAAGAGCAAGCCCACTCTCTCCTCTTCCTTCCTTTGCCTATGCATTCCCACCTGGCCCTTTCACCAGCCCTAGCATGTATAAATCTCCATGGTGAAATGGTGAAAAGCTTTAGGAAACTCATTCACTTATTTTGTGAGTGCTTAATATGCACTGTTAGCTTCCTGAACTGGCTTAACAATGGACAGGGCTAGGTCTGTAAGTGAATGCTGGTGGTACATAGGGGAAAAGGACTGCAACTTTCATGGGAAGCTAGTTCAGCTTCACGATAAAATTTAAATGTTAGTTAGCTTAGTTCCATCATGACACTGCATCCTGAGCAACAAGTACCTTCACTAACAGTGACTAACAAAGCTAAATCAAGATTTTTGCAGCAATTACTTTGACAGATATCTAATTCCTTGACAAAAACAAAGATAATCTTTGACTTAGATATCCCCTTGCCTGGAAGACAAATGTAAAAGACTACTGGCATAGCTGAAGAACCTAATAACTGAACAGTGATCTGCCTGGTAGATGAGGGGAGAGCAGTGGCTATTGTCTACCTAGACTTCAGTAAGGCTTTTGGCACTATTTCCCATAAGAGCCTCTTAGAGAAGCTGTTGATGTATGGCCTGGATGAGCAGACAGTGAAGTGGATTAAAAACTGGCTGAAAGGCCAGCCAAGAGGGTGGTGATCAGGGGTATGAAGTCTAGCTGGAGGCCGGTAACTTAGCAGTGTACCCCAGGGGTCAATACTGGGTCTGATCCTGTTCAACATCTTCATTAATGATCTGGATGATGGGGCAGATTGCACCCTCAGCAAGCTTGCAGATGACTCAAAAGTGGGAGAAGTTACTGATACACCAGAGGGTTGTGCTGCCATGCAGAAGGACCTGGACGGGCTGGAGAAACGGGCTGACAGAAATCTCATGAAGTTCAACAAGGAGAAGCGCAAAGTCCTGCACCTGGGGAGGAATGACCCCATAGCACCGGTTTACGCTGGACACCACCCAGCTGGAAAGCAGCTTTGCAGAAAAGGCCTTGGCTAACACCAAGCTGACTGGGAGCCAGCAATGTGCCCTTGCCACAAAGAAGGCTAATGGTATCCTGGGCTGCATTACGTAAAGCATTCCTTCACCTCTACTCAGCACTGGTAAGGCCACACCTGGAGTACCATGTCCAGCTCTGGACTCCTGAGTACAGGAGAGAAACAGACATACTGGAGAGAGTCCCATGAAGAGCCACAAAGATGATGAATGGACATGAGCATCTCTCCTGTGAGGAAGGGCTAAGAGGGCTGGAACTCTTTAGCCTAGCAAGGAGAAGGTTCAGTGAGGAATCTCATCAATGAGTATAGATACGTGAGGGAAGAATGTAAAGAAGATGCAGCCAGGCTCTTTCTAGTGGTGCCCAGTGACAGGACCAGAGGCTCTCTCTGAACATCAGGAAACACTTTTTCCACTGTGAGGGTGATAGAACATGGGCACAGGTTGCCCAGGGAAGTTGTGAAGTCTCCCTCCTTGGAGATGTTGAAAAGCCATTGGACATGGTCCTGGGCAACTGGCTTTAGGTGGCCCTGCTTGAACAGGGGCTTGGACAGGATCACCTCCAGAGATCCCTTCCAATCCCAACCATTCTGTGATCCCTTCATTCCCCGATTTCCCTGCCTACAAACCACTGTTTGGCATCCCCTTGCCCACCACAAGGAACTCCCCTGTCATGTTTTTGGGTCTGTATACTGCTTCATATGCCAACAGCACCGTTGCTGTTTCCCTCTCTGCACATAAGCCTGTCCCCAGGGCAAACTCCCCGCTTACCCACGAGGACGGCCTGCCCATCCACCCGAGCATGGTACTTATAGAGCGTCAGGGCGAAGGTGGAAAGCTGCTGAGGGCGGCTGCGCCCGTGTTAAGGAACCAACAGAGGAGCACTTCANAGTTCTCTGGACCGAGCCGCCCGCGCCTCCCGCCACGTTCCTCCATGCCGGGCCGCCACCTGCGCAGCGGCACGGGGCTGCTCAGGCCGGAGTCCCGGGAATACGGACGGGAACTAAGGGGCCGCGGGCGGCGCACCACAAGGATACAAGCCGTCGAGCAGGAACCTCTCCAGCAGCCTGCGGAAAGAGCACCACACAGCCGTTAGGCCGCGGGACCGAGCCGCCCCTCCCCTCTCCGAGGGGAACCGGCCAGGCGGCGACGTGCCCACGCGGCCACGCACTTGGACTTGCCCACGGCGCTGTCGCCCAGGCAGATGATCTTCACGGTCTCCTCAGCGCTGGCCGCGGCTTCACCCCGGGCCTGCTCCGCCGGTGCCGCATCCGCCATGGTACCGCCTCCGCGTCGTCGCTGCTACGCGACATAGCGGGCCCCGCCTCGCGGCCTGGCTCCACCCACGCCTCACGGCCCCTTCGTGCGTCATCGAGCACTCTGCCCCGCCCTTCTCCTCCTTGTTAGTGCGTCAGACGCGTGACGTCCCGCTCTACTTGTCGTCACCAGCGCGACACCTCCCGGCGAGGCGGGCGCCATGGTGGCAGCGGGGTGCTCGGGGCGGCCGCTGCAGCTGACGCTGGCGCTGCTGAAGCCGGACGCTGTGGCCCACCCCCTGGTGCTAGAGGTGAGGGCTGGGCGGACCGGACCGCCCCGCCGGCGCCGCCTGGCCTGGTCTGTCGGTCTGTCGCGGGGCGTCCTGGCGGTGCGCGTCACCCGCCCAACCGCTGCGCCTCTGCCCGCAGGCCGTGCACGAAACAATCCTTAGTAACCGGTTCCTCATCGTGCGCGCCAAGAAGCTGCGCTGCGGACAGGAGGAGAGTCGCCGCTTCTACCGGGAGCACGCAGGTAGGCGGGCCGGGGCTCCCGGGCGGGCGAGGCCGCCGTTGCCACCAGGAGCACGCGAGCCGGCGCTGCGGGCGGGCGAGCATGGCCGCCGGACAGGGCCCGTGCCGGCGGGGCTGGGCTGTGTGACTCGGGCCATCTTTCTCCCGCAGGGCGGTTCTTCTACCAGCGGCTGGTGGAGTTCATGGCCAGGTACCTGCCGTGCCCGCAGCTGGGCTGTGCGAGGCGCGAGGAGGAAGCTCACGTTGCTTTGTGGGTGGATCCTTGTCTTGCCTGAGCAGTGCTTCTGTATCTGGAGGGATCCACCTCGGCGTGGGATGCGTCTCTTAAGGAGTTGATGCTTGTGGTATACCGAGGGGGAAGGCTCAGGGGTGGAGAAATGTTGGGACCATCTCTGCTGTGACAACGGTAGTACTTGGTGGGGTGGCATTCCCAAAGGTTGTGGGGACCATCACCTAGGAGTTCATGCACATGCTTTGCTTCTGAGCCATGGTCTCAGTGTCTAGTGTCATGGCAAGTCTTTTTCTCATCCTAGAAATCACTGCACGGCGTTTGCACTTCCTTGCTTCTTTGCATTTGCTGTATTTATAAGAATGAAGGAGCTATGCCCTTTTGTAACCTTATCTATTTCTGTTCTTATCTGGTCTTTTTCTAGTGGCCCTATGTGGGCTTATATCTTGGCCCATGAGAATGCTGTTCCTTTCTGGAGATCCCTGATGGGACCCACCAAAGTATTTCGAGCCCGAAACAATGTCCCGGACTCCATCCGAGGATCTTATGGCCTCACTGACACCAGGAATACCACTCATGGCTCAGGTGGGCCTGTCCTTCTTGGATGAGTGTTGTGCAAAGACTGGAGCTCAGGGAGGCGTGATGGTATTTTTGTCTACCTTTGCTTGCTTTCCATTCTGGCAAAGTTAATGATTTGCTCACTTCTGCAGGCTCCACTCACACCTGTGAGCGTGGTGCTTTTCTTTATGGCTTCTGCCCTTCCCTTTGGAACATAGCACATATTTGTCGTGCCAGATTGGTATTTCTCATCTTCTTTTCCTCTGTTTTCTAACAGATTCACCAGCATCAGCTAGCAGAGAAATTGCTTTTTTCTTCCCAGAGTTCAATGAACAGTACTGGTACCAGCATGAAGAGCCACAGCTGCGCTGTAGGCAGGTGTATTACAACGCAGAGGAGCGTGTTCACTGTGTGTTCAGGGATGAAGAAGCAGAGTTGACCTGAGTTACCCAGGGGTACGGTTTACTGATCTGGAAACAGCTGCTAGGCACGCTGTTTGGGTCAGCCCCATAACAAGACCTAGAGCCATGGCATGTTTTAAGGAGTGCGGGGGAGGGAAAGACCAAATGCTTGTTGTGTTGTGCTACCTGGGATTATGTTATTCATGCAGCACGCAGGTGCTGGGACATTTCAGGAAAAACTAGCAATAGTCCAACTTGATACATAGTCCCTTATGTATTTATTTGGATATAAGAGGTACAGGTGAGTTCATCAAAGGGCTCTGTGGAAACTGTGGTGTTAGTTCCAGTTAGGAAATTATTGGTTTTGCTGGTAGTAGGCCTCAGATTCTTAATATTTTCTCTGTTCCCACAGCCCCTTAAGGAGAAAAGCGGGGGGAAAAAGGATATGGAAAAAAATGCAGTGGTAAGCAGGGCAATATTAACTCTCCTGTCCTTGCTTTCCTGGATCCAAGCTGAGAAACAAGGTTGTTTTCAGTTTTGTATCATGATTTGTGCCCTCTGGTGGAGGGCATAGTTAGAAGCCGTTCTCAGGAGGAAAGCATATCCTTTTGGTTCAGTTTGGTCTCTGCTGACAAGCCTGCAACAGAAGTTCTAGGGGAATTTGCAGAAAGGTGTGGAGTAGTTCAGTGAAAGATTATCTATTTTGTGCTCTTAGATTGCCTGGGGCATGAGATCAGTAGTTTGGATGAAACATGATAGTGGCTGTTACAGCTGTGGATTTCTTGAATCCATAAAAAAAGGCCAGAGAAGTTAATTTGAATGCTGGCACGCAGAGGCTGTAGAATGTCTGCCAGGACCTCTTTACATTAAGCCTTGTAACAAAATGCCTAATGGCAACTCAGACTTCATTGCCTATAGACTTACTGGGCATTGAAGCAGAGTTCCATATCCTTTGTAAATTATGTGGACAAAGTAATTTAATTATCCAGATAATCGATAAAATTATTATATGGTGGTGCATAAGGACTTGGTTTTGAGGTACAGTGCAAGGTTCTGACATGCTTATTTATGTTTTCCTGTTTGATGCATTTTGAGATCTGTTCCTGTATGAGTTTTTAATCCATTTAAACTGTCCCTCTAACAGCTTCTTACAATGCTGATTTTAATTAAGGTGTCGTGTTGTACTGAGTGAATTTCTTTCACGTAATTTTAAATGCACTGTATTGGTGAAGGTACCTTTGTAACGTACTTGGGACAAGAAGTTCATTGGCTTGACTCCCTTTACTGAAGTTATGTGTGACTAGTGTGCATGATGCTAGTCACTAAAGCTGTTGACTGGGATGTTGATTGAGTCCCAAGTTTACTTGTGCATTATTGTGTCACAGATCAAAGGCAGGTTACTCTTTGAGTAGTCAAAGACAGCTATATGAAATATTGGGCATTTGAGTGAAAAATGTTTAATTGTAGGAAGTGCTGCCATAGAGCTTCCTTGATTAAATACATCAACATTTTTGTTCCTTCCTTACTATTATATGAGACTAAAAGCAATTGTTGTTTTGTTCCAGGTATAGATCAAAAGGATCTCCAGAATATTTCTGCGTTTTTGCATTGCTGCTTTTATTTTCACCAGCAGTATCCAATGGTGGATCTGCTCATGATCGACTATGCATTTACAGAGGTCTGAAATCTTGCTGTTCTTAATACTGCTGTCAATTGGTATTTTATTGATTCCCTGAGTTTCTCTTAAGTTATGTGTGCTTTTCTTGTAACTATTAACCCTTACTATTTTTTTCACCTTTCTTCTTTATATTGTGCTTTCTTTTTTGCATATTATCATTTAATGACATCCTAAATTAATTGCTGGCTTACATTTCTCATTTACATTTTTTTTTCTAGTTACTTGCAATTATTACATTTGGGGAAACTGACCCTTTTAAAATTTCAAGTACAAATAACACTGGCTTAGTGGTGCAGTGTTTTCACAGAATAATTATCAGATCACAATCACCATTACTTAGAAAGCTGCCATTTGTTGTGTCCTAATTAGCATTTCCCTGGTCCACCAAGACTGTACCTGAGGAGAAGTTGTCAAAATTGTGCAGTCCCATTTTCCTAGGCAGAGTGTTTATTTTGCAAATCTAAAGATGTTTTGCGAACTTATGAGGAAATCTAATATTGAAATATTTGGTGTTAGATGCAGAAGATAGTGTCAAAAATTATTTTTAATATCAAAGGAAGCATTTGGATTTATGAGATGACAGCAGATGCTCTCAGTTTTGAGGACTTATGAACGCTTTTTTTTTTTTTTTCTTCTTTCTCTTCCCTTCCCTTCCTTGTAAGTGCTCAAGAAATGATTTTAACTTCTCTAGTGATACTTAGCATTTATTTTGCATACCTCCTGGTGCCTCTTGGTTTGGCGGTGAATCACCTTTGATTTTGTAACTTCCAATGGCTTTAAATTAAACCAACTTCTTGTACCCTTTCTCACTTTTCTCTTCATGCTGTCCCTACCTGTCCATAATCTGTCTTTACAGAACAAGTTGAAACCTCTGATTAATTTTTTTTACACCTGAGTGAAACCATTCTTAATAAATCTTTGTAATGCCTAACATATGCTATTTCTTCTTTTTCATAAAGATTTTTTGATTGCTTTATTTGAGCTCCAGACATTATGTTCTAAAATAATAAAGGCAAGTTATCTGAATGCTGGTTTAGCTTAAATTTGTAATGTCTGATGCTGCAACAATCTCGTGCACAGTAGATGTTTGTACTTTGGTGGTTGTCCTCTTTTTACTATTGCTTAAATGCCTTCTGCCTGTTGTTTATTTGCACAGAAGCATGGTACCTGAATATTAGACTGAAGGATGCTGAACCATACAGTTTCTGCTTTCTAGAGGAAGTGCTCCAAGATTTCACAGAAACACTACAGTCCTGTAAACATTATTTATCCCACCAATTGCTTAGCTTCCAGACCTCTCCTTGTGTCCTGGCTCGGCTAGGGTAGGGTTAACTTCCCAAGGAGCCAGGCCAGGTGAGCCAGGCTGGCCGGGGGCTATTCCATACCATGTCACGCCATGCTCACCATAAAAGGGGGCTGGTCGGGGAGGGGCGGGTGCGGCGGGTTTGGCGCGGCTCCGGGACGGGCTGAGGGTCCGGTTGTTTGTTCGGATCGGTAAACTGTTTTTCTGTTATCACCCATCGTGTATCTCTGTTATCAGCACTGTTGTTGTTTGTTTCCCTCTCCCTTGCTGTCCCAGTAAACTGTCCTTACCGCAACTCACCAGGCTTTTGCCTTTGTTTGTCCGGTCTCCTCCCCACCCTGCCGGGGGAGGGGTGAGCGAGCGGCCGCGTGGTGCTCGGCTTGGCCTAAACCACTCACCTTGTGCTCAGGAGGTGGGACAGATTTCCAAAGAATTTCTCTAGCATGTCTTTTCTCTGGAAAAGATAAAAATAGTCTCATTTTACATTTAAGTACTCAACTTCAACAATAGCTTGCATAACTGATGACTATTTTTTTTTCTCCCCTAGGTGTTGTGTGAATATGTGGAAGCCAGGCTTTGTTTGTCTGGAAAATTTGGGAAGGAATGGGAACAAATAAAGAGGAAATCTGGATAATAACAATACTAGATAGTCAATGGGGAGCCTAATATAAAGATGTTTGAATGCAAGGGCGGGTCGTGTCCTGAACATGTTAGTAACTGGGATCAGGATCTGATGAAGAGAGATGGAAACTGTTTCTGACTGGAATCTACCAGGGCTTTGAACTGTGTATCATGTGGATGTGGCTGTCTTGCTTCTGGACCCAAGCAAACCCATGAAGCAAATGTGGATCATTATGTAGGCATGAGTACAGTCTGTTGTGTGTGCTTTTTTGGTTTTTTTCTTGCCTGTACCTCTACCTTGTAGAGCCTAAGATTTAAGTTTGGTTAACAAGTTCAAATCTAGCGCCTACTTGACCTGTCTTGGACATAAGGTGGGAAATTGTTAATTTTCTGTGATATGGAGAAAACAGTCCTGATCTCATTTTTTTTCTGCAGTTTGATGTTCCTCTTACTCTTTCATCTTCCTATTCTGTATATACAGAGCTTGGTTTCTTTAGGACTGAAATGCTTCAGCTAATGGAAAACTTTGGGCCCAATTCATAATAAGCCAAGATATTAACAGACTGCGATGTGGGTGCAGACAGACTATGAAGTATAGTGGTGTCTCCTGGCATTACACTTTTTCTGTTACTGAGAATGGAGCTGCATAGGACTTTTAATGGCAAATTGGACCTCTTACAAAAGAGACTTGCTTTGAACCAGTCCTACGACACAGGTAATAAAAACATCTTGATAATCATCTGTCTCAGGATTTTGCTGCCAGAAAACTTAATGCCACCTCGTGGAGGGAAGCATTTGCAAATAGCAGGTGAAGGGCAGGCATGGCAGCTGCAGTTTGCTGCAGTCATCTCAGGCTTCATGTAGCTATTGTGTACTGGAGGTGTCTCAGATGCAACAGCAGATTCTGGAGAATATGCACTAGCAGCTGCTTAGTGGCATATTTCTCTTCAGAAGATATATCCATAGTCATAGTGTTGATACTGGAAATAGTATGACCAGCAAATGCAGTACAAGGGTTCAGTTACAGTACTGTCCACCTCTGCAAACTCCTGTGGCAGCCAATTTCAAAAGTCCATTGCCTGCAGCATAAAAAAAAAAAAGAGTTCCTTATTTTTGTCTGTCTTAATCTGATCTGCCATTATTTTCCATGGAGTGTCCCTTCTTCCTAGTGCTGCTGGATTTCATAAAATCATAGAATAGTTTGGGTTGGAAGGGACCTTTAAAGGTCATCTAGTCCAACCCCCCTGCAATGAGCATGTTCATCTTCCACTAGATCAGGTTGCGCCCTCCAACCTGACCTTGAATGTTTCCAGGGATGCAGCATCTGCCACCTCTCTGGGCAGCCTGATGCTGATTTGGGTAATAGCAGTTCTGTGTTCATCATAATCACTGTCTTTGTGATTTACTTACTTTGGTCAAACTCCACCTCTAGCCTTCAAGTACTAATTCAGATGTTCTTACACTCCAAGAACGTGAGCTTACTATGATACAAGTTTAGTTCAGACTTAGACAAGATGTTAGTGCCTTCTACCATGTGATTTGAACTTCCGTGAGGTCCCATTCTCAAGTTCTTCCCCAAGCCCTACTTCTCTACCTCCTTTTTCCTTCCCAGGTAAGGAAAATGGTAGAGAGTTGGGAAAAGCTGGTAGATGTAGAAATCTTCATTGTCTCCAGTGCCTGAAGTCTTTTTGCTTGTATGTTCACAAGTAACGCTGGAATATAAATTGCTGTTATTCTTCCATTGTAGACTGGGTGACTCCTCAGGTACGTGACTGTAGTGGCAGCTTTCACTTTGGGGATGGACTCACTATCCCTATCAGAACTTTATATCCCACAGTAAAAATGATGACACCAAATTGAATCTACTTGACACCAAGCTTGCACCATGCTGGAGAGAAGAGATGCCATCCAAAGGAACCTTGACAGCCCTGAGAAGTGGGCCCATGTGAACCTCATGAGGTTCAACAAAGCCAAATGCAAGGTCCTGCATCTGGGTTGGGGTAATCACCTGTACCACTACAGACTGGAGGAGGGATGGATGGAGAGCAGCCTTGTGTAGAAAGACTTGGGGATACTGGTGGATGAAAAGCTCAACATGAGCTGGCAATGTGTACTTGCAGCCCAGAAAGCCAATTCATCTTGGGCTGTGTAACAAGAAGTGTGGCCAGCAGGTTGAAGGAGGTGATTTTCCACCTCTATTCCACTCTTGTGAGACCCCACCATGAGTACTGTGTCTGGCTCTGGAGTCCCCAGTACAAGAAGGACACAGATCTGTTAGCATGAGTTCAGAGGAGGGCCACAAAGAAGGTTGAAGGGCTGGAGCACCTGTGCTATGGAGAGGGACAGAGAGTTGGGGTCGTTGAGCATGGAAAAGAGAAGGATCTCTTTCACACAAGGGACAACAAGGGGGGCTGAGACTGGGGGGGGGCAGGGACAAAAGGTGTTGGTCTGAAGCTGAGCCTGGGAAAAGGGAAGAAAGGGGTTTCACTAAATGTTTATTTGTTATCTTGGTTTTTTTTATAGAATCACAGAGTGATTTGGGTTGGAAGGGACCTTAAAGATCATCTAGTTCCAACCCCCGTGCCATGAGCAGAGACACCCTCCACTTGACCAGGTTGCTCAAAGCCCCATCCAACCTGGCCTTGAACAATTCCAGGGAGGGGGCATCCACAGCTTCTCTGGGCAACTTGTTCCAGTGTCTCACCACTCTCATAGTGAAGAATTTCTTCCTAATGTCTAATCTAAATCTACCATCCTTCAGCTTAAGGTCATTCCCACTTGTCCTGTCACTACTTGCCCTTGTAAACAGTCCCTTTACAGCTTTCTTGTAGGCCCCTTTAAGTACTTGAAGGCTGCTCTAAGGTCTGCCCTGAGCCTTCTCTTCTCCAGGCTGAATAAGCCCAACTCCCTCAGCTTGTCTCTGTAGCAGAGGTGCTCCAGCTCTCTGATCATCTTCATGGCTTCTTCTGGACTTGCTCCAACAGGTCCATGTCTGTCTTGTCCTGGGGACCCCAGAGCTGGAGGCAGTACTACAGGGGGGTCTCACAAGAGCAGAGTGAATCAGTAATTAGGAGGTTATGTTAATTGGCAATAAAATAAGTGAAATTCCTCATGCTGAGTTTGTTTTGCTCATGATAGCAGGGATTAAGGTCCAGCTCTGATCTGAAGTGGAGCTCTTCAGCCCATGGGCAGACTGTGGGTGGATGTCCTATGTGAGACTGGTCAGGGACCTTAAGACATATTGGCACCCTCTGGCCCTCACACTTTTTGCCTTTCTCCCTGCTCTTGGGATTCTGAACTCCTTGTCACTGCATCTAAGGCTACCTTCAGCCTTTAAGTGCCTGACCAGTTCTTTCTTGAGTACCATGTCTGGCAGAGTGTCTATCCATATCCAGAAACCTCTTGGATTGCTTTTGCCCTGCTTGACAACAGAAGTGCTGCACACCTCCATCCCTGCAAAATAGCCTTGAAAATGCTGGATGTTGGAAGCGGGCTTCAGGGATGCTCAGATAGTCTCAGGCCTGTCTTGGGGTCCCTCCCTCCAGAGGGACCATGAGCTGTCCCAACCTGACAGATTGGGCAAATTGCCCCAAAACCACCAGTCACTCACCACTGATGAAAGAGAACACAGAGTGACTAGTGCAGGGTGAGGCTGTGTCATCTTTGTGCTATGCTATGTATTTCTCTAAACAGGTCAAGAAATCAGTGCTGGTGTGTCTTGAATTCTGGCTATCAAATCAGCAGCACTGTCTTTCCCTGTAAAACCTGTCTTGAGGGCTTGTGCTGTCCTCCCTCTGCTTGCTCAGGGCATGCTATGTCCTGCCCTCCAGTGTTGCCACAAACACTCTTGCTAAATTCCTCCAATAGTAAATCAAGTTCATATCTAAAACTGTAAACCATACATTTCTATGAAAAACTCTGTACCAGCTTCATATTGTGAGATGTCTTTCCAGGTGCTTAGATCAGACACTGTGGCCTGAGCCATTGTGCTTTTGCTGCAGCACCTGTTGTGGTACCCACTCCAGGCATGTAGCTGTGATCTAGCTCTCCTCAGACATGGAGTGAGTCTTGCACTAAATATGAACCTATATCTCCCTATGCATTCACCTCACGGGTCAGGAACCTGTAGCTCCCAGTAAAAGTCAGGAATATCAAAACTCCCCTTCATACCTATAACAATGTGCCATACCTATCTGAAATGGCTGTAATATACATATATGGTGTAGATATACTGCCTCAGAGTGGAGCAGGAGTTTGGGCAAGAAGGCACAACTGGTATTACAAATGGCCATGGAACTTCAGCTTTGTATTTCCTGTTGCAATAACTTATGTTTTCCATGAAGTTTACTGTCATTCAGACATTTCATATTAACCGCTAAAGCACCGTTCAGTTATTTACCTTTTTCTCCATTTACCTTTTCAGTTATTTACCATTTTTCTCTATTTACCTTTTTCTTTTACTTCAACAACTTTGTGTGTATTTTTTTTTTCTAGAGTGTGAACATTTCAAAGATGGGAAGTTACATACAAAAAAGACGTTCTTTCTCCATGTCTCATTCTGCTGCTTCTACATTATGATGCAATTGATTACAGCAGATGTAAACAGCTTCAAAGTTATTGCACGAGTAACTGCCTCAAACTTTTAATAGCCCACTTTGTGCCTTGTTTACAAGTCTCATGAAAACATGCTAGGTAAGGAAGTGAAATTCTCTAGGCTTTTGGTAATTGGCACCGAAACCCTAGTGGCATTTTCTCTGTGGAGGGAAGCCTGTGGGGAATGGGTACCAAGGGGACAAACTGGAAACAAGGAAACCTCTCTCAAACTTCAGCCTTCTATTTGAAGCATCTTGTTTGAAGTGCACTAATTGGCCCCTGGGGCAGACTTGATGCCCAAGCATGGTCAAGGCCTGGGTGAGAAGCCTTGGAGGGCTGGCTCTGTGCAGCAGGAGGATGGAGCTGGTTATAGGAAGAGGGAGGAATGGAGATGGGGCAGCAGGTGCCATAGTTGTCCAGGAAGTACCAGGTAGCAATCATCAGGCAAGGGTGCTGCTCACTGGTGACAGGAAAGACTTTCCTTGTTGCTTTCTGAGTCCAAGTTGGCCAGGAAGAAACACTGACCCTGGAGCTGGTGCTAGGACCCCACTTTCCATTTTCCGAGACTGTGTAGGTGTTAGAACTGCCCCAAAACTCTGCAGTGCAGGAATGATACCAGAGGGTAACAAGTCACTTTATGTTGCGTGATCATGATGTTTAAGTTTGTGCATGCTCTTAACCCATAACAAACACAAGTAAATCAGGTCAGCTTTGGCCACTTTTATAGTTGGAACATGTAGGTGGAACCCTTAATGCCTTTTTTTCCTAAAATATGAAAACAAGTGGTTATGTAAACTGAATAAAAGCTTGAGACAATGCAATTTCCTTCAGCCAAAAAATCTCCTTGTTAAATGTTAGGGGAAAAAAAAAAAAAAGTCAGACATTAATCCATTACCCTCTCACAAGATGCAGTGTGAGGCTTTTGTCCTATCTTGGGTAGGCCAAGTAGGAAATGCCAAATTTTGCTTATTCTCATTTCTTGCCTGGGCCAGGTAACAGGCAACTACAGCAACTTTGGGGAAAAAAATATTCCCAAAGAAAACTCTTTCCCTGAGGAAATCAATGGGAAAAAAACTGAAATATTGTTCTTACAAAACCCGATGAGAATTTCATTCCATAAATCAGACTTGTGCTGATGGAAAGGAGCCCCTGGTCCAAGCCCTGCTTAGAGCAGGACCCGCTAGCACAGGTTCCTCAGGGCAGTGACCAGGTGAGTGTTGAGTACCTCCAAGGACAGAGAGTTCATGGCCTCTCTGGACTTTAATCTAGTGCCTGAAGGATTTTCCCTGATCTCCAGTGAGGATGTCTGCTGTTACAGCTTGTGCCTGTTGCCTCTTCTCATCACCATGCAACTGTGAGAAGAGCCTGCATCCGTCATCTCTCCCCACTCCCATTAGGCAGTTGCAGACCACACTAAGATCTCCCTTTTGCTTTCTCCTTTCCAGGCTCAACAAAGCAGTTTCAGCCTTTCCTTGTATGTCTTGTGCTCCAACCCCAACCACCTCTATGACCTCCATAGGACCTACTCCAGTATGGTAATGTCCGGCTGGTACAAGGGAGTTGGAAGCTCAGGACACTTGACTGTATTGCTGTCATAGTAAAACAGGGTGTTTTACTATAATCTCTGTTATATACGTCTGAGTGCTCCAACTGTGGCATTTATAAGAAAATCATACAGCACTTTGCCATGGAGATTTTTAAAAAGGGATGTTCAGAGGAAAAAGAGAACACCCAAGCCCGGGCTACAGTTTATACTAAATCTGTTTGAACTAGTGTTTGGATGACATCTATATTGGACAGGTCAGTTTAAGTGCCATCAAAACTGCATCAGTGACAGTCAAAAACACTGAGGGGAGAAAACAGAGCACAAGCCCATTGCAGCCAGCAGAGAGAAACATTGCTGTAAACAAATCACTAAGCTCCTGAGCCAGATAGGCCACAGAAAGCCAGGGCAAATGAGGTTGCCCAGCTAGTAGAAGTGTGTGCAGAAGAATACAGGATGAAAAGTACATTCAGCTTGCATATGTCAAAGCAACAGCAACATCAGTGAAAGCAGTGGTGTAAAACTGTCTGGATCATCAGGTTTAGTGAGTAGTGGTTAAAAGGTCATGGCCTACCTGGAGTCCAGTGATAAGCAGAGCACCACAGGTATCTGTCCTGGGACCTGTCCTATTTGATATCTTCATTAGCGATATGAAAGAGATTGTAGAGTGCACTCTTGTAAAATTTGCAGGTGACACCAAATTGAGGGGACCAGTCAATACGCTCAAGGGCAGGGCTGCCATCCAGAGGGACCTGGACAGACTGGAAGAATGAGTTAGAAGGAACACCATGTATTTCAACAAGGACAAATGCCAGTGTTGCACCTGAGAAGGAAGAGCCCCTGTCAACAAGACAGTCTAAGGATGCCTGGTCAGGCAGCAGCTCTGCAGAAAAGACCCTAGGGACCCTTGGTGGACAGCAAGCCAGACATGAGTGAGCCATGTGCCCTGGCAGCAATTAAGGCCAACAGCATCCTGAGCTGTGAGAACAGAAACAAAGAGAGTAGAATGAGGGAAATTGTTATGGTTCTCTACTCAGTACTTCTGAGATCATATTCAGGTACTACATCCAGTGCTGGGTTCCCCAAAACAAGAAATACACCAACAAACTCAGAAGAGTTCAGCAGAGAGCCACCAAGGTGGTCAGGGCTGCAGCACTTGCAGAGTAAGCAGAGGCTGAGGGAGCTGGGCTTGTTCAGCCAGGAGAAGGAATGGCTTGGGAGGGACACCAAATAGCAGCCTTCCAGTACCTATGGGGAAGTTATCAAGAAACCAGTGCCAGGCTCATCACAGCAGGGCATGGAGGGAGGATGAGAGGCAGCAGGCAAAATTCAGGCAGGAGGTTTCAAGTTCATAGAATCATGGAATATTCTCAGTTTGAAGGGACCCACAAGGATCATTGAGTCAAACTCTTGACTCCACACAGGGCAACTTAAAATTAAACCGTATGTATAAGCATTGTCCAGACTCTTTTCTGTGATGCCCAGTGACAGGACAAGGGGCAACAGGCACAAACTGGAACACAGGAAATTCCATCTCAACCTGAGGAACAACTTCTTCCCTCTGAGGGTGACGGAGCACTGGGACAGGCTGCCCAGAGAGGTTGTGGAGTC
Source organism: Aramus guarauna (assembly GCA_013400195.1). Lineage (NCBI taxonomy): Eukaryota > Metazoa > Chordata > Aves > Gruiformes > Aramidae > Aramus > Aramus guarauna. The sequence goes on from VXBL01003723.1 coordinate 26,059, forward strand.
TCCTTCTCTGGAGAGATTGCAAACCTGCCTGGATGCGATCCTGTGCAACCTGCTCTGGGTGATCCTGCTCTAGCAGGGGGTTGGACTAGATGATCTCCAGAGGTCCCTTCCAACCTCTACCATTCTGTGATTCTGTGTGATTCTGTTGTCCAAACACTTCTTGAACACTGACAGACTTGGAGCCATGACCCTGGGGAGCTTGTTCAAGTGCTTGACCACCCTCTCACTGAAGAACTTTTCCCTAATATCCAATCTGAACTTCCCCGACACAGCTTTAAGCCATTCCCTTGTGTTTTATTACTGTACACCAGAGATAAGTCATCATCTCCCTTTCCACTCCACCTCATGAGGAAATTGTATACAGCAATGAAGTCTCTTCTAAGCTGAACAAACCTAGTATCCTCACCTGCTCCACATAAGTCATGCCCTCTAGTCCTTTCACCAGCTTTGTTGCATTCCTTTGGACACATTCTAATGTTTCTATATCCTTCTTACATTGTGAAGCCCAAAATTGCACAGTACTTGAGGTACAGTTAAGTATATCGTAGAATCATAGAATACCAGGTTGGAAGGGACCTCAAGGATCATCTGGTTCAACCTTTCCTGGCAAAAACTCCATCTAGACAAAAGCACCATCTAGACAAGATGGCCCAGCATCCTGTCCAGCTGGATCTTAAAAGTGTCCAATGTTGGGGAATCCACCACTTCTCTGGAAAGATTATTCCAATGGATGATTGTTCTCATTGTGAAAAATTTTCCTTTTGTGTCCAATAGGAATCTCCCCAGGAGTAACTTGCACCCATTACCCCTTGTCTGTTCCATGTGACTCCTTGTAAAAAGGAAGTTCCCATCTTCTTTGTAGCCACCATTTAAGTACTGGAATATGATGATGAGGTATCCCCTAAGCCTTCTTTTCTCAAGGCTGAACAAATCCAGTTCTTTCAGCCTTTCCTTATATGCCAGGCTCCCCAGTCCTTTGATCATCTTTGTGGCCCTTCTCTGGACCCTCTGCAGCCTGTATAGTGGGACAATCACTTCTTTCGACCAATTAGCTATGCTGTGCCTAATGGACACTGGGATACGGTTGGCCCTTTTGGCCACCAAGACACATTGTTGACTCACACTGAGCTTACCATCAATCAAAACCCCCAGAGGTTTTAGAGTTGGATGTTCAAGAGGTTTCCTTCCGTGTGGATGTAAGGAACAACAGTCACTCTGAGGAACATTAAGTAGTGGAGCAGGGTCTCAGAGAGGCTGTGGGATCTCTGGTCTTAGAGGTTTTCCAGACCTGACTGGATACAGCCCAGGGCAGCTTTATCTGACTCTGGAGCTGGCTATACTTTGGGTTTGGGTTAGATCCAGCAAACAGATTCCTGCCACCCTGAACACCATGAATTACACTGTTTTTGTAGTCTTTGTGTCCAAAGGAAGCATTTGTGCACACGTGGAGACCATTAACAGTGAGCTGGCAGTATTGCTGTACTGATCTGTGATACAAGCGAGGGTGGGTTTTGCTTGAGAAAGAATCCTTGAGCTGGAAGAATGCATCTCTCAAAACACGTAGGGAAACATGACTTTGAGAAATTCCAGGTTTTACAAGAGTACACTTGTTTTTTGGAAAGTGCAACACTTATGCTTGGAGAAGGTAAGGGCCCTGCACCCAGTTAAGAGTCTGATTTCCAGAAGTGCTGAGTACTTACAGGAGCTGGGCCCAATCCTTGTGGTTACACCCCCAAATTTAGGCATTTGGTTTAAAAAACAATTTCCTTAATACTTTGCAAATTCATAGAGATTTGATTTCTCACTGGATCCCCAAGACTAGATGTGATATGCCTCAGTAGACCAGAGTAGGATACAAACATTGATGTATCTTCTCATAAAGGCTGTCCTGAAGCCATTACCACAGAAAATGGACGTGACTTAGCAGAACTGAATACCAAGTTTCCGGCATCTGGCAAGATTTCAGTATATTTCAATATTTGTGCCAAGTGTTGATGGTCTTGGCAAAGCCCCATTTCAAATATCAGTGTGAGAGGGGGTTTCTCTGAGTACTGCCAGCATGTGACTTCATCTAAAGTCCTGGGAGAGTAGCCAGGTTATATTGGAATGCCATGCCACTGAGTTTCTGTATGAAACAAGGAAATGTTCATCATTGCCACAGAAGAAAGGTGTAATTTTGCAAAATCAAGGCAAATGGTTGTGTCAGAAAGTCCTATTATCATGGTCCTTCTACCCCATCAGTCCAGCTTCCCTGAAAACGTGCTCTTAGACACACAGGGCTCAAAATTAGTGCTGTTCATCTTTTACAACCTCAGACATCCTCTCAGACACGAATTTTCCCCTCATTGAGGTAGTAGCTCCCTCTAGTGCCTATGCTGAATTTCCTCACAGGGCATTCCTGCCCGTGCCTATGCTTTCCCTACTTTCCAAATTACATTACTGCTCAGCAATTCAACTCTTGACATTTCAGATACAGAACTTATTATAGGATCAACTCCTATTGCCCTATGATCAGGAAACAGAGGTTGCAAAAAGATTGCAGTAAAAAGATGCTGTATTCCTGCTGCAGAAACAACCATGTCTCAGTCTTAATCTCCAGATTCACACTCTGTTGCAGTCTTCACATTTTCTGGGTTTCCCACTTTACATTTCCATGGCACTATGTGCTGAACTCCAGCTAAACCTGCTGTTTCTATCAGGAATGTCTCCAGGCTCAGAGCAGGCAGCATTCACCCTGTGTAAGTCGATGTAATCCTGTGCCTAGCTCTTCAAGAATTCATAGCACTCTACTTGGTACCTTAGCTAAGACCAATCAGAGCTGCTGCCAGATCACAGTCCCACCATGGCCATGTTCTGTCCTAGTCTCCTGGACCACACTCTCCAGTCCAGAGAGCCCTGCACGGCCCGGGCCGGGTAGGCATGGTTATTATAGATGGTGGGAGCACTGATGCAGTGAAGATGCCATGCAGTCACATTATGGCTGTGTTGCCCACAGGTTTGTTGCTGCAAGTGTGGCCAATGGCTGGACCTCCTCATTGCTGTCTCTCTGCTGACATTGGCCAGTGTAGGCACCTCATAGCCCTGCAACAGATAAACTGGGGTCATAAAGAAGGACTTCTTAGGACACAGGGACTGCAGCTCTCAGCCTCTCCAGCCAGCCACCCTCCTGTGGCCCAGGATGCCTGGCATGGTCAGTTGTGCTGCAGCCTAGGCACCTCAAGAGTGGCCACAGGGCTAGAGTGGGAGTCCAGGACTAGAGACCTCTGACTGGTCTGCACTTGGCATAGCCTGGAGCAGAACAGGAGATCAGGGTGGGTCCTGTGCCAGGACAGCTTTGTCCTGTGGACTCAGATCCCACTTGTGCAGGCTGATTGGGGGAATGCTCCTTGCTCCTGCCACTGAGCAAGAGCTACCTCTGAAAGCCTCTCCCCCAGGGCCCTTGCAGGGTTGAAAACCTCTCCTCCACTCACAAGCCTCGAGGACACACAGACTTTTCCTCATGCAGGTAAGACAAACTGGATAGCACCTGGGGACATTGCTCTTTTTTCCCTCTTACCAAACACTGGATGCCATCCACTGTTTGCTCTTGGACATGGAGGTAAGGGAGGGCAGGACTCCTGCCCATGGTGGGGCAGGGCCTCACTCATGGTGAGACCCTCACAGGGGTCCCTATCAGCACACTACCTGGGGGCAAACCTAGTTCTGGCACCCAGGGCTCCTGGGTGGTCTGGACATGCAAGCAGCCTGTGGCTGCTCATGATGCCTCAAACAAAACAATCCAGTCCTTTTCAGCAGAAATCAATCCTGTGTTATTGCCAGCTCCCTCAGTCCAGCCATCACCTTTAACTGTGACTGGACCGTACCCAGGGCTCAGGACCTTACCTCCCATAGATATATGCTCCAGGCTATCTGGTCTGCTTACCTGAGTGAAAATGGGATGTAGTGGCTGGATAAGGAAAGCCACATCTTCCTGCAGGAGCAGCTGGCTTTCCTGGGTGGGCATGGAGCACATCTGGCCTCCTGTAGGAGGAAGGGTGACATAATGACTCCCAAAATGCTGGAACTATGCAGAAGTGCACAGTGGTGACATAATGCACCCTGCTTCAGGAACTGCACCAGAGCTGAACTAGTCAGGGGCACCTTCCTTGTTCCATGGGGAATGACAGAAACCAGACGCCTCTCTAGCACTGATGGCATCAGTGCTCCCTCTCTGCACCTCTATCCAGCTTTTCTGGACTCGTCAGTGGTGGGCAAAGATGTAGCTGCACTGGGAAATTCTTGGTAAGTCATTAGTTACCATGAGAAATCACCTTCAGTGCAAGTGAGAGAGAGAGGGAGGAAAGGAGCTGAGGCAAGGTGGAGACTTTTTCAAGGCTTATTCCTGTGCAGTCCAAGGGAGAAAGGGGGATTTTCCCACCATGTCTTCCTATTTCATTGTGTACAGGATATCTGAGGACAAAAGGTTTAAATCTGGCATTTGTCATGTGGCTGTGTCCACTGACTGCTACATTGCTCCAAATCATGGTGAAAAATTAAGGTCATTCTTCTGCATGACTCCTATGGCAGTACTGTAGCCCTGTAGCTCCATACCTAATCCAGCCTGAATTTGTCAGCACGGGGAGAGCATCATCTGCAGCTCTCCAGAACTCACTGTCATTTCTGCAGTGGAACTAACAATTCCCTGCTGCTGCTGCAAATACAATGACTTACATATCATCACTATGTACCCACATCAAACAAGGGCTAGTTGATAGCATGTGATGAGCTCGCACACATCTTGCTCACCTGCTCTTATTTCCAAGTGTTGAACTCCAGTGCTCCAGTTCAGAGCATAAACAGGTGACTAACCCTTACATGCCTAACTCCCTACTATTAAATTTATCCTTATTTTTATCACTCTGGTTCCTGAGGTCCCCTATTCCTCCTGTGTAACAGGCAGGTCCCTACCTTCACTGGTGCTGGCTTCACGGTAACTTGTCAGCAGACTCCTACCTCTGGCTGACAGATCAGTGGTAAAAGGATCCAAAAAGGTCCTGGAGAGAACCTTCCCCTCTCACACCTATCATGGAGGCATTTGTGCCCTAACAAAACCACCAACTGCCTGAGTGCTGTGAAAGTTCACACATACATAATTTTGAATTTATACAGATCAAAGTGCACATTATGCAACTTTGCAGACAGAGACAGCTGGAGACAGGGGACGATTCCTAGGGGTCACTGCTGTGGTCTCTTCTAGCTCTCACCCCTCTCAGGCACTCCAAACAAATTGGGCTGTTCTTGCATCAAAATGCACATGACTTTGGGTAGGGGCTGGCTGGAGGAAGAGTAATGGTCCAAGATTTCCAGAATATTGGATGATATAGTGCTTATGTACCTGTCCAGTGTATGCAAAATTAGTAATTAAAAATCCCTATTAAAGAATATGTTGATCTGGGAGACTGCTGGAGAGCTTGGCCAGGCAGTGGTTTCTCAGCCTTGTAGCACCCATATCCAAGATGGAGTAAAAAGTTTGGATGTCATTATCTAGGCAAGGAAGAATTAATCTTTTGAGTGGAAGTTTTCCTCTCACTATTAAAATAAAAACATTTAAAAGTTTAAAAACTGGAGAGTAAAATAGAAATGAATCAGAACTTCTACTTAACAAACACTGATACTGATCACAGTGCACAAACAAAAGCGAGGAGAAAATACTATTAGAATAGAGGGTCATTAATCTGGAAGAGAAAGACCTGAAAATTATGAATGAGACATTTGAGTAATTCCAACATAAAAAAAAAAAAAGCACACAATTACACAATTTTTAAATGCTTTGACAGTTTATTGCAGTAAGTAGTTAAAAGAAAAAAACTCCCAACAGAAGCAGAGACTTCTCCATTGCTCAATGTTTTAAAATCATGACCAATATATAGATGCATGCTTTGGACAGAAAAATTAAAAACAGATTAATGGGTGTAAAGCAAGGGTACCAACCTGAAAATTTAATCTTCCTTAATTTTGTGAAGAGACGTGACAATTGACCTCAGTTGCTAACAACACATCTATAAAGAGGAAAAGAGGAAGGAAATGCTTTTTTTTTTTTTTCTCGTGGGGGTTGAGGAAGAGGGGTGGTGGTGACAGCCATTCAGGTGACATCTTCAATGTTTTGTAAATGGAGCGATATGAATTGATAGCTTCTCCGGGAACACTGTTGAATCCTGACCACAGGAGGTTTGTCAGAGTTACCTATAAGGAAAAGCTGCTCACAGCTGCCCTGTACTGAGGCAGGCAGGCTTTGTTTTGAAGTGTAAAATTTCCAAGTCATAATAGCAGGGAACTAAATCCTTGAGTTCAGTGATGTGCAATCCTGCCTCGCACTCCAGCCATATCCTAGTGCTGTTACTGAGAACCTATCCAGAGGCCAGTGGTGGTTCCACTGCAGATCCTGGCAAACTTGCTCAGCAATGGCCATTACACTGTCCAGTTACCTTATTCTCTGATTCAGGAATAGTTTAGAGTGCTGACATGTACTGAGGCAATCAAATGGAGCCAAAGAAAAAGCTGCACAGGGAGAGCAAGATTTTATTATGCACAGCCCCAAGATGCTCTATATTGTCATGCAGCCACAGTCCTGCTGCTTTCCAACCCTGTTTTCCCCCTTATTGTCATATGTGTGAGCTCAAGCCTCTCTGGATCCTTTGCCTCACCCAGCTGAGAGTAGCCCCTGATTTCAGACTGGCTGAGCATAGTATGTGCCTGTGCTGAATGCTGGCTGGGACAGATCTGCACCCCAAGACAAGGTAATTGCAGGTGGTTTTTAACCCTTCTTTCAGACCCATTTATTCAGCAGCCTCACAGAGGTTGCTGTACCAGGCTGAATTTGCGCATCAAAGCACCTGGCCTATGTTTGCTGGCTTCATGGCACTGCCACGGTGGGCAGAAGCAGCCCTGGCCACAAGCACCCAGCAAGCACCACCTTCAACAGCCCTTGGCTGAGTTTTAAGCAATAACTGCTTCCCCATGCCTCGTTCCTCATGTGGACGTGGTCATTGTAGCTTCACATGCCAATAAGCAAAACCCTTGTGCCAGGGTGAAAACTGAAATAGGATGATGGAAGACAGGTCAGGAGGCCCAGGCTAGTGGAGATCCCTGATGGCTTAAATTCACCTGTGGCTTGACAAACACCATGTGGTGAGTCACCCTCAGTTGGAACCTGTGCTTTTTTAAAGTGCTGATTATTGCTGAGCAAAGCACCCCAAAAATGGCAGAACCAGAGACAAGATAAAGACAAAACAATTCTTTTAACTGGTGCAGGGTGATGCCACATCCCCAACCCAGCAGCTGGGGAAGAGCAAGCTTAGTGGCTATGGAATCTAAGGAATGATGTGACCATGTCCAGGTGGAAGGGAAGCATGTAGTCGCCATAAGTGCAATCAGGAGGAAAAGAGAGATGGTTTTGGTGTACTCATCAAGACTGGGGTTGGACTGGCAGGAGAACCCAGGAAGTGTGGGTTAGTCTAGATGCACAGTTCTTGGTTTCTTCTGCGTGATTCTCTTGCAGTCAGGTATCCAACACTGAATGGCAGCTCTCTGGACCCTAAAATCCTAGGATCTGTGAAATCCCAACATGGGAAGCTTTCAATCATTATGCAGATAGGACCAAAGCAATCCTACCAGTGAAACTTTTGCCTCATGGGTAGTTGTGCTCCAGTCTCCTGGCTCCTGTCATCACCTTCTTCTTATGGTGCTCATTTCTGCCCACAGACCAACCCAGCTGGCCCCATGGCAGGTGAGAACCAGACTCAAATGACAGAATTCATGCTCCTGGGCTTTCCCCATGGCCAGCCCTTCCTCTTTGTTCTTTTCCTGGCTATTTACCTGGCCACGCTGCTGGGGAACTCTACAATACTCACTCTTGTGTCCCTGGATCCCCATTTGCACAGCCCCATGTACTTCTTCCTCAGTCACCTGTCCTGCTTGGACATTTGCTATTCATCAGTGACGGTGCCCAAGATCCTGGCAAACGCCCTGCGCCCACAGGCGACCATCTCCTACCACGGATGCCTGGCACAGATGTTCTTCCTGATGGGGTGCGCGGGGGCTGAGTGCGCACTCCTGGCTGTCATGGCCTATGACCGATATGCAGCCATATGCCAGCCCCTGCACTACACCCATGCCATGAGCCGGGGTGTCTGTGTGGTGGCAGCTGTCAGCTGCTGGCTCTGGGGGATGCTGGACTCAGCTGTGCACACTCTCCTGGCCTCCAGGCTCTCCTTCTGTGGGGCTGTCCGGCTCCAGCACATCTTCTGTGATGTCCCCCCACTGCTGAGTGCTGCATGCAGCAACACCCACCCCAACAAAGTGGCACTCCATGCTGCCAGTGTCTTTGTAGGCCTCAGCCCATTCCTGCTTCTTGTCATCTCCTACCTCCACATCCTGGCCACCATACTCAGGATGCCCGTGGCCACTGGCCGGCGCAAGGCCTTCTCCACATGCTCTGCCCATCTGCTCGTGGTTACCCTGTACTTTGTGACGGCCAACCTGAACTACAACCGTCCCAGCTCTGGTTACTCCCCAGCAGCTGACACACTGGTCTCCGCACTGTACTGCATCATCACCCCCATGCTAAACCCCCTCATCTACAGCCTCCGCAACCAGGAGGTGCTGAGGGCCCTGCGGAAGGCCGTATGGGGACGGGGCACGCCAGGGTCCACAGGCAGCAATGCATGAGCAATATCAGGGCTGCAACAGAGTGCTGGTGTGGCATTGGTGCAGTATTGTCCATCTGTAGGAAATCTTTGATGGCAGCCGTGGGATCAGGGCTCCCTGTCCAGGCAGTGGCTGCTTGTGGCACACTGCCATCACTTGTCTGACCCTCAGCACATCACTGATCGCAGAATGCAAAATCAAGTTGGGAACAAGGCTACTGCTCCAGGATTATGTCTTTATTTTGCAAGTGCCACGTGCTGAGCTCAGCACAGGACCTGTTGCAGCTATGCTGCTACCAGGGAATGCTGTAAAAGGCAAGTTTATGCCACACCAGACACATGCTGGCCCTGAGTAAGGCCATGAGGTCTGCCTTGGGGCTGCCCAGAGTGCTGAGCCAGGCCCTGCATGGGACAAAGGGCAGTGTCTTGGATTGCAAAATCTGGCCTCTGCAATGTGGGTGTCACACCATCCTCCTTCCACACATGCTTTGGCACTGAGTCTGATGTCTGCTGGGTTTCTCCAGGCTGCCATGAAAGTTCTGTAGAATTTTGTACATTAGCACAGCAGCCAGCAGTTTAAACAGGCCACAAATTATTCTCACTGTTTTGGTCAAACACCAAGTTATCAGGACTGAGCTGTGATCAGGCATTGTTTAAATCTTCACCAGAAATTATTGATTTGCTCTACAGCCATAAAAAAATAAAAATGGAGTTGCTGTGAGTGGTGTGGCTGTGGATAATAGTGGCTATGGGCTGGCTGGTGGCGTGGGGCAGACAGCTTAGCCTCTTCTCTTTAATATCTTTATCAATGATCTGGACAAGGGGATCAAGTGCATCCACCCTCAGTAAGTTTGCAGACAAGACCAAGTTGGGCGGGAGCATTGATCTGCTTGAGGGTAGGATCGCTCTACAGAGGGATCTGGACAGGCTGGATCAATAGGCCGAGGCCAACTACTGTACGAGGTTCAACGAGGCTCAGTGCTGGGTCCTGCACTTGGGTCACAACAAGCCCATGCAACGCTACAGGCTTGGGGGAAGAGTGGCTGGAAAGCTGCCCAGCAGAAAAGGACCTGGGGGTATTGGTTGACAGCTGGCTGAATATTGGCCAAGGTGGCCAACAGCATCCCAGCTTGTATCAGAAATACTGTGGCCAGCAGGACTAGGGCAGTGATCGTCCCCCTGTACGAGGCACTGGTGAGGCCGCGCCTCGAGTACTGTGTTCGGTTTTGGGCCCCTCACTACCAGAAAGACATTGAGGTGCTGGAGCATGGCCAAAGGAGAGCAAAGAAGCCACCGAAGGCTCTAGAGAACAAGTGTGATGAGGAGTGGCAGAGGAAACTGGGATTGTTTAGTCTGGAGAAAAGGAGGTCGATGGGAGACCTTATCACTCTCTACAACTACCTGAAAGGAGGTTGTAGCGCGGGGGGAGGGTGTTGGTCTCTTCTCCCAAATAACAAGTGATGGAGCGAGAAGAAATGGCCTCAAGTTGTGCCAGAGGAGGTTTATATTGGATATCAGGAGAAATTTCTTCACTGAAAGGGTTATCCAACATTGGAACAGGCTGCCCGGGGAAGTGGTTGAGTCAGCATTCCTGGAGGTATTTAAAAGACACATAGATGTGGTGCTTAGGAACATGGTTTAGTGGTGGACTTGGCAGTGCTAGGTTAACAGTTGGGCTTGATGATCTTAAAGGTCTTTTCCAATCAAAAAGATTCTGAAGCTCCTGCAGCTTCTCAGATGCTGTGCTACTCAGCATGTCTCCGATTTATTCCTATTTTGATGGTACTTGTGTACCTCAAAGGATCAGCAACCAGCTCCTACAGCGGCATGGTGAGCATCTAGCCTGGAATACAGTGGTTCAAGGGAAGGTTTCACTTCGCATTGGATTACTACTGAAAACTGCTTTAAACAGTAAAATAAAGAATTTTCTCTTGTCCTGCTTCCCAGCTGCTCAGCCTTTTCCCCACATCTGTGATGAAGGAGGGCTAGAATGGAGGCCCCTTTTCATTGTGCAAGGAACCAAGCCTACAACAGACACAGGGGACACGTGCTGCCACAGAATAACTGAGATGCAGTTTCAGTAAGCCAGAACAAAAACAGTTTATTACTACAGCTATGAGGGAGAGCACAGCACAGCAGAATGACAGACACTGCCAAAAGGAACTCTGCCCAAAAGGAGCAGTTAGAGAGTTTATATACTTTTAGGTTATGCAACTCATTCTTCACCAGTGTCACATAAGCAGGATATTCTAAATAATAATAGCATTCTTCAGATATAGCATTCTTCAATAGCATTCTTCAGATTCTAGCCAGAACACCCTTCAACAGATAATTCACATCTTTATTAATTAAATTGGTGAGACCACTACCTGCAAATATTTCTTAACTAGTGAGTCCTGCAAACACCTATGAATTGTTAACTATTTCACCGCCACACTGGGGGCGCCTGACTTCGCCACAGAGACTCAAACCACGCAACAGCAGTGAGAACAGGCTGAGCCAAATACTGGATGGGGGGACCTACCTTTAGCACTGACTGCAAAGCACACTGGAGCCCTTAGGCTAGTGACAAGTTGTGGGACTGTTCTTCCCACCCTATCTGCATGTGTATGCTTATTTATACTGTCAGAACAGCTAACAGGAAAAATGGAGCACTCTCAAAAATGTTCTACTGCCTGTATCAAGCAGCACTTTGATTCATTTTCTAGATTGAAAGGACTTCTCTAGCAGAACATTCCTCTGACGGGCTTCCTGGATGAGGACCAAGACAGTTCTTAATGAACTCTTTTTTAGCCTTTTAGTATTTTTCTTTTGCTCCAAGACAGGTTTTCCAGAATAATTTTTCTCAGAAAATAATCTAATTTTTACACTTCCTTTTTCAAGGTTTACCCCAGAAATGACACATCTCCCAACAGTATTTTTGGCACACAGAGGAAAACCAAGTGAGTAATCTTCTACCTTAGCAAGATCATCCTACATTTTCATTGATCCATCACACACTTCTCTTGTTTAATGGAACAGCCCACTACAGCCAAGCTTGTGTCAGTGTGCAGGAAAAGTCAATTCACTGTGATGATGGTTAAATGTTCTAAGGCCCCAGCCCTCAGATCTGCCTAGATAGACCAGGTTCGTGTTTCTCTACCCTATGCTGCAAACAGAGTTCATCCTGCAAGTGGAAACCCTTCTTGGGAAGAAAGGCAAGTTTGGCCTTCAGAGTGCTCTTTTCCTTGACCTCTGGGTAGGATGAGATTCAGGGGCACAGTTACTTAAAAAGGTCCCATAGCTCGTGTCCCTTCTGCCTTGACTGGATTAGAGTTGGTGTTTCTTTTCTTTGAATTGCCATGTTGAGAATAGGAGGGTACTGGCAAAAGTCACTGAAGAAGGCTGTACCCTTCTCAAGCAGTCCAGCTCTCATCACATGGAGATACTTCAAAAGCCATATTGCCCAGCATAACACATGAGCATTATGCATCTCCCTAACATCAGTTGTGCAGACATGTTTTATAAGAGATCACGTTCATCTAAAGTGAAGCGCTCTGCAAAAATACCATTTTTCTTCTCAAACAAACCTTGTACTTGCTCAAATTCCAGGGGCACATCAACAGCCTTTTTCTTTAGTTTTGGTTGTTTTTTTGTTTTGTTTTGTTTTTGTTTTTGTTTTTTAATCAAAAAGCCCATAACCTGAAGAGCTCCAGGAGCCTTGCTGTGTCATCCTCTATTTCAGATAGTGACTGGTTCAGGACATCAGCTGCCTTGTCCCCATCTTGGTGAAGGGTCTAGAGAGCAAGTCTTATGAGTGGCTGAGAGAACTGGGGTAGTTTAGCCTGGAGAAAAGGGGGCTCAGGAGAGACCTTATTGCTCTCTACAACTACCTGAAAGCAGGTTGCAGCAAGAGGGGGGTGTCAGTCTCTTCTCCCAAGTAACAAGTGATGGAGTGACAGGAAATGATCTCAAGTGCCAGGGGAGGTTTAGAATGGGTATTAGGAAAATGTTCTTCGCTGAAAGGGTTATCAAGTATTGGAACAGGCTGCCCAGGGAAGTGGTTGAGTCAGCATTCCTGAAGGTATTTAAAGGCACATAGATGTGGTGCTTAGGAACATGGTTTAGTGGTGGACTTGGCAGTTCTAGGTTAACAGTTGAACTTGATGATCTTAAAGGTTTTTTCCAACCTAAACAATTCTATGATTCTATGATTCTGGGAGTGGACACACTTCTCCTGCAAGCTTGCTGGTTGATGTGTGGGACAGCCTAGGTAGAAAAGATGTCTTATATTGCACTCCCATGCTCTTAAACCATCCCATTTGGAAGTGGATGAGAACCAAAGTCCTCAGACTGAGGGAACCATTCCCTCAGACAATGCCAGTTTGCTCCTTGGTATTTCTTGCATGTACACACAGCAGGCTGAGCCAAATTAAGCTAATAACATGTAAAAGGCTCAAGCAGAGAGAGAGAAGTTTGGAAGGAAGCAGTCTGGACAATGCTGGTTTCACTGCAGAAGCTTCACATAATTTGCTGGAAAGAGGCCTACTTTGCCTCGGCACTGCCCCCGCCACCAGCCTTCATCTACCATCTCGATGTGTGTGATTGTGTCGTCAGGATCAAAAGAAATCTCATCATCTCCATCTGCAAAAATTGTTCAGAAAAGATTGTCACAATGCAAAGATAGTACCAGAAAGAGCTGGTTTTACATCCCTCCCCACCCCAGGAGGACAAAACAGAACAAGTGTTCTGATAACCCTCAGAGGTCATGTCATCCAACCCCCACCAAACAGCTCAGATAAAGCAGAGATGGTGCAAGACTTCACAGATGAACGATGACGCTTCTGTGTTTCCAAGTCAGGTTTCATTCTGCTTTCCAAGAGAAAGAAATATAAACCACCAAGTCGAAATCCTTTCACCATTGCTGACAGTGTAAGTCACCACCTCCCTGTTGCACCACCTTGGCCAGCTCCCAGTGCCTCTCCCCACAGCCTGGATGGCAGACCCACCTCCTTCGTAATCATAGAGAGCCACTGCGCAGGTCCCAGGGCTCTTCATTTCATAACCATTGTCCATTTCCCCTGCAGAAGACAGGACGTGCAGATGAGAAAGAGGCTGAAAGCAGCCATATAGATCTTGTGAGTGCCACCCTCAACCCAGCTGTCAGCCTTGGGGTGAACCACATCCAAACTCTATCAACAGGGAAAAGTGTACCACGGCTCAAAGCAAGGTATGACTTCCTTCCCCTTCTGCAAGGAGACAGGTGGGGTCCTGATGCTTTGTGTTCCTCTCCCAAGAAAAAGGCTGGACATAACTCCAGCCTCTCCACTTACCATGTCCACTAGCATTGAGGCTGTGACAGAAACGTCAACAGCAGCCCATGCAGTTTGCTTATGTGCTTGAAGAAAGACTATCCTGCACTCTTCACACCCAGGAGAAACTATCAGATCAGGTCTCATGGGCACCAGCTGTTTGAGTGACAAGCTGAATTAAGAGGGCACCCCCAGGCCTCAGTGCAGTACTGGCAGTCGTTTGCCAGGAAACAGTGCACCAAGAGCATCAGTCCAGGTCCAACTTCTTCAGAGCCCACAGCAGCCCTCTGGTCCTCCTGCCTGAGTTCTGCTCCAGCAGAGATATTTGCTGCCTGGCCCATCATGCCATGCAGCTGAGCTTACACCTTGGAGGCAGCAAGAGAGTGTGAGACGACCAAAGTTGTCATCATCATGGGCTGCTACCTTGACCACAGTAGACTTCAGGATACAAATTCCCTCTGGAGTCTGTCCCAGACATCCAGTGAGGTGAGCGGATAGATACAAGCTCCCCAAGACATGGGTTCTTCCATCAGTACTCACCCAGGTGGGGCTGATTCTGGTTGGGCTCCTCAGGAAGGATCTCCTCATAGTCCTCACCTCCATCTCCTCCATGGTCATAGATGGCATCCAGCTTTCCCAAAGGAGTTGGCAGCTCCTCATAGTCAGCACCTCCATTGGTACTGTCACAGTAGTCAGAGGGCTCTGGCAGCTCCTCATAGTCTCCACTGACATCCAAACTTTCACTGTAGATGGGCTGATCCTGGCTGTGGATCTTGCATAGCTCTACATCCAGATCTGCTGGCCTTGGTGGCAAAGTGGGTGGTATTTCCTCATCTTCCCTTTTTGCCTGGTGCCATGAAGTGAGAAAGTGACAGGAAAATCACCTGCAATACAGCCACTGCAGGCAGCTCTCCCATGACTGCACAGCAACCAACACAAGGGAGCCCGCTCCATTGCAGGTGCCTTTAGTGCTACCATGATACAAATGGAGCATCATCCTCTGCACAATGGGGAAACAGTTCAGCCTTTAGGTCTGTGCTGAACCGGCACCTGGGATTGCTGTGAAGACCCTCGTGGCTCATGTATTTGAACCTCTCTCACATATTTAGCTACAGCTCACTGTATTGCCACTACACTGACCCACTTCAAGAGCCCGTCTCACGCTATAAGGTGCTGTGCAGCCATGTCCCATCACCACCCCAGTGTTTCCTCCCTCACTCTGTCCAAAGCCTCTCCCACACTGTGGCTGCACCCCACTTCTTCCTGCAGGGCTGCCCATAAAGCACAGCCCCCTCTCAGGTGCAACCCCCTCTGCCTGCTCCCCTTTCTGGCTCTCCCCAGCCCGACTTGGCACCTGTTCTCCTTGTGACACAGGCCTGGCTCGGTCAGCACTCTCAGGCACCCTTGCTGGCACGGTGGCAGGCACTGCCTCTGTGTGGTCCTTCTCCCTCTGTGGGATTTGCTGCTGGAGAAAAGTCATCAGATCATAGAATCATAGAATGGTTTGGGTTGGAAGGGACCTTAAAGACCATCTAGTTCCAACCCACCTGCTACGGGCAGGGACACCCTCCACTAGATTAGGTTGCTCAAAGGCCCATCCAACCTGGTCTTGAACACTTCCAGGGATGGGGCATCCACAAGTTCTCTGGGATCCCCTCAATCCCTTTGAATGAGGTCCAGAGTGATGTCCCTTCCCAACAGAGCAACTCAGAAATTTTTCCTTCAGCTGAAATCTGTTCCAGCTCACAGAGCAACTCTCAGTTTTCCTCCAGCTGAAATACGTTCTAGCTCCCATAAACTTGTCATAGGGACTGGACACTGGCAGGCCTGTAATGACTATGGGGTGTGCAGAAAGTAGCCTCAAGGAGGGAATGTATGAGGGAGTACTTTATTGGTAAAACCTTATCTGCACATAAAATGCAGAAACAGCACAATGTAAAAGGAGACCTTGTAAAAGTGAGGGTTTGGGTACAATCTCCAGTGATACTGGGGACATGTGATTTGCACCATGCTTGCCAGGCACTAGAGGCAAGAAGGAGCCTAGGCCAAAGCACAGGGGGTCATGGCTGGGTGCAGGCACATCCTGATCCACGTGCTGTTAAGTTCAATGGCAGTCCCTGGAAGTTGCAGGGAAGCAATTTAGGCAAGAAATCACTGTAAAGAGATCAGGTACAAGGACATGGAGCTGCATGGCCCTGAGGAAAAGACCGCTTCGCAGTCCCTGGAGGACATGGCAAGATGGTCATGGCTCACCTTCTGCCGAGCCACCTGGCACTCCCGAGCCTGCTGCCTCACCCGGTCCTCCTCTGCCTGCCTTCTGCTCTCCTCTGCTGACTTAGCCATGTTTTCAAATTGTGACCGCAAGCTTCTGGTGCCACTGGAAGCTCCTGTGGAGAAGACACCTGATCAAGCCTGCTCAATAGCTCCCTTCCACCACCCCAAGCATCCAGGAGAAACCCAGACCTCTGCCTCCCCCAGAGAAACTTGCAGTTCAGCCACCTTCTCCTGCCCCTTAACACAGGTTAAATCCACATCCCACCACAGCACATGTCTGCCAGTGTGCTGCCACAGAGGGACCGTAAGGCCCACAGCTTCCAACCAAGCCCAGGGCTGGTACTCAGTTGTCTCACCTGCCTCCAGTGGTCTTGTTTTCTCATATGAGGAGGTGGGAGCTGCCATCTCACTAAAGCCAGCAGCACTCTGCAAGAAGAAGTAAATGAAGTGTCCAGCTTGTTAGGCAAGGCCAGTGCTGAGATCCCCTGCTGGATTTGGCTAGTGGTGACTGCAAGCTTTGTTCCCAGCTGTGCCAATCCTCATGTGTAGAACTGTGGAGGCTGCTGGCTGCAACCTTGCTCTCCTGATGCCTCCCTGCACTGTAGGAGTGCCTGCTGCCCTCCAGCCAAAATCAAAGGCTGTTCCTGTCAGAAGGACGGCGCTCTGAGGGCTGAAAAGGCTACGTGGAACCAAGTGGAAGAGGGTGCACAACGGCAAGATGACTGTTGCATGGGACAGCAAGGCTGGGCATTCAAGGCAGAAGCGCTCACCAGTAACACAGCAAAGAGCTGAGTGTATGCTTGGCAGTCTACCACTTCCTAAGGCCCAAGGACCTGATGTATCCATCCCCTGCACTCCCAGCAGTATGAGGCATGGAAACACCTCCCTATTGGATGCACAGCTGCAGCTGCCTAACCATGAAAAACACATCCCCTCAGCAGGTCATTGCCTGCAGTATGTGTATACAGTAGCATAGTCTGGAAAACATCAAAGTGAAAACGTGTGAACATATGAGATATCACTGGCTTTATGAGGTGTGAAGAGATGGATAAACTAGTAATAGCATTGATGGGGTATGTGCAGAAAAAAAAAAAAAAAAGTGAGAAAGAGGGTTTTTATCTACTTTGATAAGAAAACTTTCATACAAAAAGGAAACTGCAGGTAGGATTGCACTTTCAGGCTAATACAGCTACATTTAGGGTTCCACCTGCAGGTGTCACCAATGGGCTGGGTGGCCAAGTTCCTACTACAGTCAGTAGAGCCCAGAGCAGCTCTGCTCTCAAAGAAAACCCACCTGAGCAGGCAAACAGCACTGCAGGCTCAGAACCAGGTCTACACAGACCACAGCAGAGACTTAGACATGTTGATTATATGACAGCATTTAAATTTATGAGTCTTAGTGTGAGAGCTGAATTCCACACTTAAGTGTTCAAAACTTTATCAAAAGGGAGTTAGATTGCCTGGTGGTATATTGCCTGGTGGTGCTCTACTCTGGAGCAATAAATTCAGCACTACCCAGTGCCTGAAAAGCAGGCAATCAAGAACTTAGGTACTTGCCCAAATACCCTTACTTTTACCATCTTTGATTATGCTTCGATATTCTCAAAATGCACAAATTCATGTTCCACTTTGAGCTGACCAAGAATTGCTTATCTCCTCTCTGCATCCTGCTCTTCAAATGACGGACAGCCATGACTTTTGCTCAAGTGTTCGTCTGATTTTGCATGTTTTTTTCTGCCACAAACATGATGCCTCGCCTTTTGACAGTGCACCTCCATTTGCTGCTATTAAGTTCCCAGACCGTGTTAATCTCTTCCATAGGCAGGATGCCATTCCCACTCTGCTACTGGCCCAACCTCACATGCAGCATGGAAAGGAACATGCTTGGTTGTTACAGGTATGTGTTTATGTATGCCCTTCCTTGGCTCAAGGCCCTGCAAAAAGGTCCTCATCTGCCTCCTCCAGCTCCCGAGCATGGCGATGTTGATACTGTACCAGGCAAAACACTGTGCCACTAGCACTGTGCCCAACAACAGAAAATGTATGGTTCAGAGAAGGTACCCTCGCTTCCTCCACCTAATGCCCCAAAGCCTCACCACCATCCAGGATTGTTATTTTTTAGGTTATTCCCATCCATGCAGATCACCATCCACTGGCAAGACCCCCTTTCCTGAAGAAGCTTGCAGGGTTGCCTGCCAAAGCACGATGTTAATTCGAGTGCCTGAGACAGTCTGCATTTTGACTGTATATGAGCCTTTGCCTGGTTTCAGCCCAGACAGAAAACTTGAAATAGCAAACTGGATGACTTCTTCTCATGCAAGGTTGATCCCTGCCAATCCTATCCCTGCTGGGTTTTGTTAAGATTTGCAGGTTGATGACTAGGCCCTGGCCGGAGATTTAGCTAACTGAACAGACCATAAGAAACTCCTGGACAGGACAGAAAAACCTGCAGAAGGTAACAAATAACAGAGAAGCTGATGAGTTAGACAGCACCATGAGGAATGGCCAGCTTTCACTGGTAATTAAGGAGAAGTGATATGGGGCCAGTTACTCATACACAAAGCCACATGAGCTGGTGAGTAATATAAGAGGATAAGGAGCCAGTTACCAGGGAGGCCATAGATCTGTGTCAGATACTGGAGAGACCGGGGAGGTCTGATACTTCAGGGACCAAAGGTTTAAGCCAGCTTCTGGGAAGCCTTGTTTACATGTGGGTGTGACAGCTGCTAACAAAACTCACACCATGAGTAAGAACAGCTAGAGGAATGGCAGCCACAGCAATACCACCTTCTTTGCTGGAGGTAGTCCAATGCAAGAACCCCTCTGTATGCATACTGCTCTCTGCATGGTCATTACCTACCAGTCAGTGCTGGGGACATGACACCAGATGAGCCTTCAGTCTGATCCAACACCTGTCCTGTGTAAGAGAGTTCCTGCACAGTGCAATAGCCTGTGGTCTCTCAGACTTTGCACAAGACTGCACTCACAAAATTTCATCTCCAAGGAGCTATCACTGCTCATCCTGACTGTGTTGGTACACACAGGGTCTTTAGGAGTGATGACAAGCAGCCAGATAGAACACTCCCAGTAACTGAAATGGTACTAGATATCCAGGAGAGCAGTGCCTGATGCCCTTAGAAAGCTGTTCACTGGCTCTGCTATTAAATCCTACCCCAAGAGAAAGCAGGTGTATGACTGTTCAGTCTGAGAGTGGAATGATTGAAAAGCAGCTGAGACTGGAAAACCTTTTTCTCCCCTGCATTAAGGTCTCCCCAGGCTGCATTCCTCTGCACCCTCTGGTATTTACACTGGGCCAGTTCCCTCACCCTTGCAATAGCTCTGCACTGAGCAGTGCGACCTCATCTCCCAGCTGGGAAGTCTCTTCTTTTGCAGCAGTGCAAAGATCAGTGGTTAGCGGGAAGCAACTGCAGGCTGCAGCATGCAGTCTTACCTTATCTACTCTGTCCTTCTGGATCCCGTAACGGCCTCCAAAACCCTTGGCATAGTCTGTATGGAAAAAATGAGGCTATTTTATAATGTTTTACATTCTGTGTGCACCTCTGACTTCAGTATGCTGTGACCAGTGAAATGAGTTACCTTTGTCTGCATCTTATCACAAAGGGAACTAAATAGAGATACTACATGCAAAATGCTCTGGACAGTTGCTTTTAAGACTCATCTTTCATTCCTTTCAGCAAGGTGCACAGGTGTTCAGTGAGGTACACTCCCAAATCTGCTTCCAAGGCACTGGGGTGAGAAGCCAGTCCTGCTATTTGAGTGCAATGTGGCCTTGTTCACTGAAGTTAAACATAAAATCATAGAATCATAGAATGGTTTGGACTGGAAGGGACCTTAAAGACCACCTAGTTTCAACCCCCTGCCATGAGCAAGGACACCCTCCACTAGACCAGATTGCCCAAATCCCCATCCAACCTAGCCTTGGACACCTCCAGGGATAGGTCATCCACACCTTCTCTGAGCAACATGTTCCAGTGCCTCACCACCCTCACAGTAAATAATTTTTTCTTAACATCTAATGTAAATCTACCCTTTTTCAGTTTAAAGGCATTACCCCTCGTCCTATCACTACACTCCATAATAGAGTCCCTCTGTCGCTTTCTTGTAGGCCCCTTTAGGCACTGGAAGGGTGCTATAAGTTTTCCCCGGAGCCTTGTCTTCTCCAGACTAAACAACCCCAATTTTCTCAGCCTGTCTTCATAGGAGAGGTGCTCCAGCTGTCTGATCATTTTTGTGGCCTCCTCTGGACTCCAACAGGTCTGTGTCGTTCTTATGTTGGGGGCTCCAAAGCTGAATGCAGTACTCCAGATGGGGTCTCACGAGAGCAGAGTAGAAGGGGAGAATCCCCTCCCTCCACCTGCTGGTCATACTTCTTTGGATGCAGCCAGGACACGGTTGGCTTTCTGGGCTGCAAGCACACACTGCTGGCTCATACTGAGCTTTTCATCCACCAACACTCAAGTCCTTCTCCTGAGGGCTGCTTTCAATCCATTCTCCATACAACCTGTAGTTGTGCTTGGGATTGCCCTGACCCATGTGCAGGACCTTATGCTTGGCCTTGCTGAACTTCATGACATTTGCATGGGCCCAACCTCTCAAGCCTGTCCAGGTCCCTCTAGATGGCATCCTGTCCCTCCAGTGTGTCGACCACACCACACAGGTTGGTGTCGTTGGCAAACATGCTGAGGGTGGACTCAATACACACTGTAGTTAAGCCACGGCTGGAACCTGCTTTGCCTCATTCCCATGTGCTCACCTTTGGAATGAGCTTATGATCAGGAATGTAACTCACAGAAAAAGCACAGTATAGTCTGGGAAGCCTGATTCAGGGACTTGCATTCCGTGTTCCCCACTGATCCAAGCATGCACATACTCTGCAGAGTTCACCCTTGTGCTTTGGGAGTTCACAATGTCCCAGCTGTTCCACAACATGCTGTACACATTCAGTTTTCAGCAGCTGGATTCCTGTCAAGTATGAACCACTAGCTCTAGGTCTGTGTGTGCTCCAAGGAAATTGTGCTGCTACCTCTGGCAGCATTGCCCTACCTGTTTGGGATGCATGGGGTTGCACTTCCTCTTGATGGTCCCAGCCAAGGGCACTCTTGTCCTGACGATCCTTCTGGACACCGAACTTCCCACCAAAGCCCACAGAATAGTCTTCAGCCATAGGGATCCAGATCATGGCATGAAAGAGAACAGACCAGGGAGGGAAAGAAAAAAGTGTCAGCACTGTGAGCTCAGATCTCACAGGGCCAATAGTTTTCCCTGTCCAGGGCTTAGAGAAAGACATGGAGCAAGGCCAGATTTCCCCACTGGCAGCTGCAGCAACAGCCCTCCCTCTTCCCTGTGACATGTCACCTCCTATTAGCACCTGCCTGGGCTTCCCCTGCACCCTTCCTTTGGTGACATACTGCCCAAGAGAGTCCTGTGTTCCTCTTCATTTAACCTGAGCTTTTTCCAGCAGTCATACCATGCAATGCCTTTCCTCATCTGCCCCATTCCCTTGCTGCAAGCAGTGGGTACCCAACAGCTCCCTGTAGCTTTTGCACTATTCATGCAACAGGTTGCAAAAAATCAAGCATGGTGCCCCACATTCCCAGTGGGCATAGTCCCAAGCTCCAGTCCTGACACTGCCTTCTGCATTGCGCTCCCTCAGCTCACCTTTCTGAGAGTCGTGCTTCTCTGCCTGGCTCTTGTAGTCAAATCCTACTGCTGCTTTGTCCACCTTGTCCCTCTCCACACCGTAACGGCCACCAAAGCCCTTGGAGTAATCTGAGGTGATGCATGGAGTGAAAAGCTGCCCCACATACGGGGATGGTGAGGGGAGGGGGCAAAGATGGGGAGCGGCACTGGGGAGGAGCACCAGGGAGGAGGAAGAGCAGCAGGGACAATGGAAAACACTAGAAAAAGCAAGAGGCTTGGAGGGGATAGAATGGATGGCTGGGAGCACCATGAGGGCCATTGAGGATGAGGGCTTATGCGAATGGGTGCACAGGGCAAGCATAGGTCATGGCAGCAAGAGAGCCTGAGCGCTGTGGGCAGCAGGAGACACAGCAGGCCAAGGGCAAAGAAGAAAAGTGGCATGCCAAGGGCAGCTGGGGAGGCAGTGGGAGCTCAGCCACCCAAGGACACAAGGCCAAGGCAAGATTTGGTCACTGACAGCCTGGGCATCTACCCATTCACACACCTCCAGAGCAAGGATTTCAATCTGTGGTCTCCCAGTCTCTGAAAAGGTCTGTGAATAAATATATTGAGCCCTTGAAAGTACAGAACAAATGCCAAACTTTTGTTGTATGGCTTACATTTGCTATAATTGAATCTCAACTTCTACAAGGAAACCACTGACTGGATGCTGCAGCAAAGGCTGAGACCCACATTTCTGAAGACGTGCTCTAGCTTCCTCCCCAAGACTGTCTCTGGCACACCCGACCATTATGTGATAGAGGCAGAGCACATCTTTCTTACATCTCCCCTTTTTCCATCTTCTAAACTAGTAACGTATTAACTACTTCAGCTGTGTTCAGTTATTCTCTCAGGACTACATTGTTATTATTTGCTAATGTCCTAAGAAATTTCAGCCTCTGTCCTAGCTGCTGGTTGTACTGAGGCACTTTCCTTTCAGCGACCTAGTCTGCCAGCTCTGTTTCCAAATCCTACCCTTCAGAAGGAGTCAATCACAGTTACCTCTCTTTGTTCCCTGACCATATCTTACTGGTCTGCATTTCACAGGAATAAGTTGGGGCTTCTCCAGCAAATTCAGCATTATCAATCCATGAAAACTGTGATCCAGAGAAATACACATGAAAATATTTTGTATTCAGGAATGGTTCTCTGTTTCATAGAAGCTCAAACACTTAAGAATGAATCTGCAAGTCCTAGAAATGTCTTAAACTTATCTTGATTAAAGTATTATTTACCCATTAGGCCATTATGAAATGGACCTTTCAGGATGCTGTTTTCAGCAAATATAGATTTTATGACTGTTACCTTGATGCTGGAGTTTCCAGTATGGACACAACTTTATGAAAAACAATCCAAACACCTTACTCTGTTTCTAATATTTTCATTTTGTCCTGAGTGATTTCTCTGGTTTTACACAGCCTGATGAGTTTCTATATCTACAATCTAGTACACAATCTCTAATACAGGAATATATTAGTGTAGCACAACTGTATGTGAACCAAGAATGCCTCAAACCATCTTCTTTCTTTTAGAGTTTCCTCTGAAACAAACATGATTCAGTTCTTCTTTTCTTAGTAATGCAGTATTCCTCACATTTATCTAAAACAGTAACAGACCTTGCCCTCTCATCTTCTCTTAGTTGCAGAATATTTAACGTATCTTTAGTTTCAGTTCTTGCAATGTTCTTACTGAACATCTTGGCCAGAATTCTGCAAAAGTCTGGGTGCTGTATAGGCTTTTGTTTCATATTCGTTGTTGTGCCTTTTCTTATATGCCACTTTTTCAGAAATCACTTCTCGCGTCCTACAGTGCTTGGCTTCCCTCTGGGGCAGTTGCTCAGAAGGACTTTTAGAAGAAAAGGAGAAAGGGCGCATCAGCCATCCACCGAGGGGGGGGTGTGGGGATGTCTTCTCTGCTCAGCTACGATGTGGTTTCCATCACAGCAAAATGTACAGACAAGTGGAATGTACAACAGAAAGGTGGTGACAGGACAGCAGGGAAAAGAGCCACAGGGGTGACTGACTGGGAACAGGAATCTCAAACAAGTGACAGGAGGGGAATAACAAAGGAGAATGTGCCACATCAGACAGCACAAGATATTGGGAGCAGAAGAAAAGCTGGGCAAAGTGTCGAGGGGCCGTATGTGCCCATGGACTTGCCTTTCTGGGACGAGTGTTTTTCCACCTCACCCTTGTATTCAAAGCCCAGTGCTGACTAGAACAAGAAGGGGAGGAATGTCAGTCATCCTGAGGGCCAAGCTGGGTCTCACCTACCCTGCTCCAGAGGCCAGGCTGGGATCCTGCTCCCTGTTTTGTGCTGCAATATGCAGGTATCTGGCCATGACTCGGTTGGTACAGACCTGCTCAGCCTCTCACATCACCCCTGCTGTCCATGTGGCAGTGTGCCCAGGAACAGGCCCTCGCAAGAGCCCATGCACTTGATGTAGGAGGGTCACAATCCTGACTCCACACCCTGTCAGCAGGCAAGGGACACCAGGATGTGTGTGGGAGGGATGGCATCCTGCTGTCTCCATCCAGTTCTGCCATGGCCAGTGACTGTGCATGGCACAGCTTGGGGGTTTGGAGATGCAAAACACCACAGCCCCCCAGGACAAACACAGTGCTGCCTGTATAGGACAGTGCAAGCAGGTTAATGTACACCAGAGAGTTAATCTTCACAAAGTGCCCTGCAATTTGTCATCAGTCATTGCCCTGCATGCAGGAGGTGAGCTGCATGCTTCAGTGGAGACCATGGTACATGGCATGCCTAGACCTGCACCCACTAGCACTTTGAAAACTGCAAGTACATATTTCAGCTGCCCTGTCCAACATACCTTGTCAGCTCGGTCCCGCTGGACTCCATACTTCCCCCCAAAGCCCTGGGCGGCATCTGTCTGCGAGGAGTGCTTCCCAACATCAGCAATGTACTCATGGCCCACTGCACACTGAGAAGAGAGACAGCATGACATAAGCATCCATGGTCAGACTGGCAGGGTGGACAGAGACATAGGCACCACACAGTTGCTCTGCCCTGTTGCCAAGATGCTTGCAGCCATGAGGTGACAGGTCCAAACTGACCATGCTGGTGGTGGCGATGCCTTCTGCACAGCCTTTGCCAGTACCAGCTCTGCTCTGAAACCTGTGATGCAGCTTCAAGGGCAGCCATCCCACACAACTGGCCTCAATGCTAGCTCACCATGCGGACTGTGGGATGCTGAATACCTGCTGCTCCCAAAAGCTGGTGGAGTGGTGGAAACTGAGAAGAAAAGTGCAGATAAGCATGCGCATCTGAAAACCTACAGGTAGCAGGTCTGGCACCTGCTTCCTATTTTCCATGTCTGAGCGTGAGGGTTAGCAGACCTGGCTGGGATCACCCTTTATGCCAACCATAGGCCAGGCCAGGGTCCCACTGCTCCCTGAAGGAGGTGGTGCAACTACTGGAGATGGTCCAGTGGAGGGCTACAACGATGATGAGGAGACTGGAGCATCTCTCATATGAGGAAAGGCTGAGAGACCTGGGGCTGGTTAGTCTGGAGAAGATTGAGAGGGGATCTGATCAATACTTATCAATATCTAAAGGGTGGAGGTCAAGAGGATGAGGCCAGACTCTTCTCTGTGGTGCCCAGTGACAGGACACGGGGCAACGGGCACAAACTGGAACACAGCAAGTTCCGCTTGAACATGAGAAAAAAACTTCCTTACTGTGAGGGTGACCAAGCACCGGGACAGGCTGCCCAGAGAGGTTGTGGAGTCTCCTTCTCTGGAGAGATTCCCAACCCGCCTGGACGCCATCCTGTGCAACCTGCTCTGGTGATCCTGCTCTATCAGGGGGGTTGGATTTTATGACCTCCAGAGGTCCCCTTCCAAACCCTACCATTTTGTGATCCTTGAAGGAAGTTGTAGAGACAAATTATACAAATAGGTTCAAACAGATCCTGGAGACAGATTATGGGCTAGCTAGACATGTTTGAATCTGCACAGCTATGCCACATCTGCATTCTCTCCCTTTAGGGTCAGAGCAGAAAATTGGGATGCTCCTTCCTTCATGAAAAAAAAGACTTTCCCACTGCGGTCCAAGGAAGCCCTCTACAACTGTTACCTTATCCATTCGGTCCCGCTCTGTTCCAAATTTGCCCCCATAACCATAGGAGGCCTTGGGGCCAGTCTCCAGCTCCTTCTTCTTGATGATCTCATGTTCCTCTGATACCTTGTTCCTCAGCTGATGGATGCTGGTGAGAAAGACAGAGTCAGGGCAAGTCATAGAATCTCGTGTCACCCCGCTGCTTTCTGGGGCCGGAGGTGTACCCCAAGCGAGGAGCCCGAGGCCGACCGGCAAGCAACCCACAGGGCCAGGAAAGCTCTCTCGGCCTCATTCGCACCCACGGCCCGGCGGGTGGGCGCGAACC